>KQ965827.1:59234-186213 GCA_001574975.1 Gonapodya prolifera JEL478
GAGAATACGATGCCGGAGTGTGAGTGGCCATTCCTTTTATATTCAAGTCAAGTGCACTCGAAATGCGTCTGGATTACTGATGCTTTGGTCGTGATTACCAAGGGGAGGCTAATCATTCAGGCAGCTGCAAAACCCTTTTACACGCGATTTCATTCCTTTCGAAATGTAAACCTTTTAGTGCGTAATGTTTACCATCTCTCCCCTCGCTAACTCGGGCAGCCCGTTCCGTACAGCAGCTACCCGCAATCGTCGACCTCGAGGTTGTCACCGGTCACGCAAGTACGTTTCATACGCAATATTTACATCTCAATCAACATGTCTATGTACAAAAATACCCGTGCTGCCCAACATACTACGGCAGCTATTCGCTGTTAGTACCCTCTTCTCTAGTAAAAGCCCCTCCTTCCAGCCATTGCATCGCTCCTCCAAGACTTGACAGAGCGTACTCTGGTGCCCCCAATACAACTGCTGGTATATCGTCCGGTACGAAATGTCCCACTTCCGCCTTGTCTTCTGAGCACTCTTCATCTGGTGCGTCATCGTCCGTGATTTGAACACCTGAATCCAAACGAGGCCGTTGGGTTACCATCCTCCCTGCAACTGTGCTTCCACCACCACTCCCTTTCAGCCTAAGCGACGCCACGTGTAATATAGGGGCCGCCAAATTGGCTGCGTCGCCGTCCCGCCTAGATTCGGGCTCCTTGTTGGCCCCTTCCCGCCGCACGTACACGGGGAAGTGCCCATCCATGTCCGTGAAGCGGCTCTCAAACACGTGTGTGCCGTAACTCGTGTCCTTCTCTGAGTGTGGGCTGGGACCGAACTCGTTTGAGACAAGCACCACAGGTAGACGCCGGCCTGACCGCTCGGCCGACCGCACGCGCGCCGCGGCATGCACAAGTGGGTAGAATGTTTGCGGGATAGACGGAGAATCTACGTTCAGGGTGGATTGTGCGGTGAAGCGCGCGGTATGGCAGTGGTGTGTTGGGTGGGGAGTAGAGGGCGGCAAAGATGTGATTCGGAGGGTAGATGGTATGAGATTTTAGAGGAGAAAGCGTGGGATTGGGGAAGGGGCAGAAGCGTATTGTTGTCGTGAGGAGGCATCAGACATCCCCCTCGACCGATCCTTACAAAACATGAGAACGCCATCAACACCTCCATCCTCGCCAGTTTCATCCCCACCAGTCTCGATAGTCTGCACCAGCCCCTCCAATGATATGTAAAACTGGCTCCCCGACACGTCCGCGAGGGAGACCACGACTGGCATAGCCGAGGTCTGCAGGAGAAACATGTACGATCGCGTCCAAGTGCCCGTCTGGATGCGTGTGAATCGTACTGAGTGGCAAGCGGGTGGTAGGTCCAGGGATGCGAGTAGTCGTGCGATATAGCTCGTCTGGAGTTCAGCACGGAAAGAGCGTTTGCCTACTTGTTTCCCCATCGATCGCAGCCTGTAAAGCCTCGCTCACCTTCCCCACATTAAGTAGCCCAAGCACGATCATACGTAACACTGGTAAGGGGACCGAGCGCGGGGGGGATCGGAGTGGGGGCACTTCAGGGTGTTTGGCAGCATCTTCAGCCTCACAGGCCAGAATGGCAACGGATGTTTCCGCTCGGTGAAGAACGAGGCTGCGGAGGGCGATTTGGAAGAGACGCATCGGATGGCGTGGGGGCTGATGTGGGCAGAGGTGGGCAGCCAACTTGAAGCTCCTGCCTCCCTCCCTTAGTTTGCAGTCGCTGACCTCATCACAACACGCATATTTATTGGTCACAGCCGAGAACGCAATAATAGTTTTGTCTCTTCCCACTTCTCCGTTTCCTTCATCTTCCTCGTTCTTCGCTCTCATTTCCTGGCACTCTTCCTGCCACCCTTCCTGTACCTCCCCTCCCACTCAGGCGCAGGTGGCGCCCACTTGCACATCTGCGCTTCAAAGTAGGCCACGTGGCGCTGAACAGCATCAGACATGGCCCGGGGGATCCAAGAGCGGGGCGCGGTTCTGGTCGTTGAGGCAGAAGGCCCACTTGCCCCGTCGCGTCGGCGAAGGCGAGACAGCAGAAGGTTGCGCGACAGCTGTAGCTGTACGGCAAGAAGCGGGAGGTGCGGTGTCGAGTGGATGGTCACAGCGTACGCTGCCGTTGCGGTTGGGTTTTGAATGGGGTGTGTGAACGTTCAGCATTCGTGCATAGAGATCATCACGCCGACTCCATCGCAAATGAAACCCACTTTTGAACACCTCAGATTCCGTGCTGACCATTTCCGCCCAGGAGCGGCGTGTTTGCAGTGCCCGATTAAGCTTGTCCCTCCGCATTGCGTTCCCCAGGTCCACAATCTTGGGCACGAGATTAGCCGAAGTCACACGCGGGGGCGACGAGGGCGGGGTATGTGGGGCGTGGCATACAAGGCACGGAGTGCTGGGCTTTGCGGGGGTATCGTCGTCTGTTGCCGGGCCTGAGTCTTCGTCGTGAAATGGAGTGGTATCCAAAGTGATAATGGAGGAGCGGTCGGAGTCGGACCTTTGGAGGCTACCGGGCGCGCCTGCGCTCCGAGATGACCCGATGTTCACAAACACGATTGTGCTGGGCACTGCCTCGACGGGCACCAGATTTCTGTGCCTTCACGCAATATCACATGCTGAATTACACCGAGTAGCAGCCCCCCCCTAAATCACTCCAACATTACCTCATTTCTTCGACACTTGGTCTCCTTTTCAAAGCCCTGTCGACTTTTCTCCCGACGAGTTTCCACCACAACATTCTCCTAGCCTCCCACTGTCTTGTAACGCCCTCGCCACCAATGTACTCGCCTCTGGCCACCGCAGCGACGCCACACATGGCAAAAAGTATCTCACGGGCTATGAGAGACTCTCGGGTTGGGCGTTGAGGCAGTGAGTGAAGTAGACGAGCAAGTCTTGGTGGGTGCCTCCGAGAGTAGATGTGCTTACGCCAGAGGTGCGGGTCAGAACAGAGAGGTAGAAACAGTCGCGAGCAGTGACGAAGTGTTTGAAGGTCCGTGTCTTCGACAAACTAGGGGGGGGGGGCGGTTATTGGTGGATGCTAGTTGGTTAGAGACCCACACCAGAATTGCAGACATTTCTCACCTCAGTCACCCGCACAAGCACCTCCTTCGGCATTCCCATTAACGGACACGCCCCGTTTTCGAGGGGCACTTCGGGCAAGTACTGTCCCCATTCCGCTTGTACTATTGAAGGGGGGGACCGACCAATCCAGTGAGCAACGCACCACACGACACAGCCACAGGAACTCACTTGGCACCCCATTGCGACTGTACGCCGAGTGATTTACTGTAGTCAGAGCGAAAAGCACCATTTCTCCAGCCATGGACTCGGGTTTCGCGCCTGCGCTTCCGAGGACCGCTGGTCCACTGGTTTCAAGCTCCACGATGCTCCCTGTCCCCTCAACGCCCTCCGCCAGCTTTGCAACATCATTTCTCGCCGATCCGCTCATCGGCCTCCTCCTTTACCGGTCCCGATGTTGCTTGATCGGAAGCTCTCCGGTTTTCAGCCTGGCTTCACCCACAAAAGGCACAAAGTCCGCGCGCTCCACGCTGATTCGGGGTGCCACCGCGCCGGTCTCTCTGCAGCGCTGAGCGTCGTGTAGCACTCGAGTCCGCTATGCTGGCTCCGTAGTTTACTGCCGATGGTCCCAACGCCCACTGCCTCGCTGTGGCCCACCCTATTTTTTAGCCGCTGCCGCAGCTCTCCTGCAATTGGAAAGTGAAATACTTGTGTAGCCACTACTTTATATTTCATGCCATCGGGCGCTCACTACCGATCCTGGTCCACGTACACTCCATATACTGTAGACAGCTTGCTAGGAAGTGCTGCCCGCAAAGATCCCCGCAAAGCCTCCTGTAGCCATGATGCGAACCTTGGCTTGGAACCAAATCCATTTCGCACTCGTAAGCGCAACAGCGAGACACTCCGCGGTGCTCCAATCACCAACTTCTTCATTGTCTTGACCGCTTCTCCCACACCCTGACGCACTTGTCGAGGTCCCGAGCTCTGAGGTGTTCAAAAGTGGGTTTCATTTGCGATGGAGTCGGCGTGATGATCTCTATGCACGAATGCTGAACGTTCACACACCCCATTCAAAACCCAACCGCAACGGCAGCGTACGCTGTGACCATCCACTCGACACCGCACCTCCCGCTTCTTGCCGTACAGCTACAGCTGTCGCGCAACCTTCTGCTGTCTCGCCTTCGCCGACGCGACGGGGCAAGTGGGCCTTCTGCCTCAACGACCAGAACCGCGCCCCGCTCTTGGATCCCCCGGGCCATGTCTGATGCTGTTCAGCGCCACGTGGCCTACTTTGAAGCGCAGATGTGCAAGTGGGCGCCACCTGCGCCTGAGTGGGAGGGGAGGTACAGGAAGGGTGGCAGGAAGAGTGCCAGGAAATGAGAGCGAAGAACGAGGAAGATGAAGGAAACGGAGAAGTGGGAAGAGACAAAACTATTATTGCGTTCTCGGCTGTGACCAATAAATATGCGTGTTGTGATGAGGTCAGCGACTGCAAACTAAGGGAGGGAGGCAGGAGCTTCAAGTTGGCTGCCCACCTCTGCCCACATCAGCCCCCACGCCATCCGATGCGTCTCTTCCAAATCGCCCTCCGCAGCCTCGTTCTTCACCGAGCGGAAACATCCGTTGCCATTCTGGCCTGTGAGGCTGAAGATGCTGCCAAACACCCTGAAGTGCCCCCACTCCGATCCCCCCCGCGCTCGGTCCCCTTACCAGTGTTACGTATGATCGTGCTTGGGCTACTTAATGTGGGGAAGGTGAGCGAGGCTTTACAGGCTGCGATCGATGGGGAAACAAGTAGGCAAACGCTCTTTCCGTGCTGAACTCCAGACGAGCTATATCGCACGACTACTCGCATCCCTGGACCTACCACCCGCTTGCCACTCAGTACGATTCACACGCATCCAGACGGGCACTTGGACGCGATCGTACATGTTTCTCCTGCAGACCTCGGCTATGCCAGTCGTGGTCTCCCTCGCGGACGTGTCGGGGAGCCAGTTTTACATATCATTGGAGGGGCTGGTGCAGACTATCGAGACTGGTGGGGATGAAACTGGCGAGGATGGAGGTGTTGATGGCGTTCTCATGTTTTGTAAGGATCGGTCGAGGGGGATGTCTGATGCCTCCTCACGACAACAATACGCTTCTGCCCCTTCCCCAATCCCACGCTTTCTCCTCTAAAATCTCATACCATCTACCCTCCGAATCACATCTTTGCCGCCCTCTACTCCCCACCCAACACACCACTGCCATACCGCGCGCTTCACCGCACAATCCACCCTGAACGTAGATTCTCCGTCTATCCCGCAAACATTCTACCCACTTGTGCATGCCGCGGCGCGCGTGCGGTCGGCCGAGCGGTCAGGCCGGCGTCTACCTGTGGTGCTTGTCTCAAACGAGTTCGGTCCCAGCCCACACTCAGAGAAGGACACGAGTTACGGCACACACGTGTTTGAGAGCCGCTTCACGGACATGGATGGGCACTTCCCCGTGTACGTGCGGCGGGAAGGGGCCAACAAGGAGCCCGAATCTAGGCGGGACGGCGACGCAGCCAATTTGGCGGCCCCTATATTACACGTGGCGTCGCTTAGGCTGAAAGGGAGTGGTGGTGGAAGCACAGTTGCAGGGAGGATGGTAACCCAACGGCCTCGTTTGGATTCAGGTGTTCAAATCACGGACGATGACGCACCAGATGAAGAGTGCTCAGAAGACAAGGCGGAAGTGGGACATTTCGTACCGGACGATATACCAGCAGTTGTATTGGGGGCACCAGAGTACGCTCTGTCAAGTCTTGGAGGAGCGATGCAATGGCTGGAAGGAGGGGCTTTTACTAGAGAAGAGGGTACTAACAGCGAATAGCTGCCGTAGTATGTTGGGCAGCACGGGTATTTTTGTACATAGACATGTTGATTGAGATGTAAATATTGCGTATGAAACGTACTTGCGTGACCGGTGACAACCTCGAGGTCGACGATTGCGGGTAGCTGCTGTACGGAACGGGCTGCCCGAGTTAGCGAGGGGAGAGATGGTAAACATTACGCACTAAAAGGTTTACATTTCGAAAGGAATGAAATCGCGTGTAAAAGGGTTTTGCAGCTGCCTGAATGATTAGCCTCCCCTTGGTAATCACGACCAAAGCATCAGTAATCCAGACGCATTTCGAGTGCACTTGACTTGAATATAAAAGGAATGGCCACTCACACTCCGGCATCGTATTCTCACAAACCAGACGCAGTCTCTCGCTGCAACGGAATCGATTCTGCATCACATCAAATCCACTCACTCTCTGCCGTCACTCCATCTCAATCACATGGCGCCGACTTTCACCGTCAGGAAGAGCAACGACAGAGGATACGCTAACCTCGGATGGTTGGACACCCACCACGTACGTGTTTCTTGACCTTGTCTTGTGCTGGTGCTTGTGCTGACGGTCTTCCTCCCCCATGACCACCTTCCGCCTACCTGTTTCCTCCCGTCCAATTCAGACTTTCTCTTTCGCAAACTACTACGACCCAAAGTTTGACGGCTTCGGCTCGCTGCGGGTCCTGAATGAAGACCGTGTGGAGCCAGGCAAAGGATTCGGAACTCATCCTCATCGGTGGGTACTCACTTCCGTTCACTCCGATGCTTTGACTCAACATTAACCACTTACTTCCTTCTGTCCTCGCAGTGAATACGAGATTTTCAGCTATGTCGTGTCGGGAGACCTCGAGCACAAGGACAGCACGGGAAACCACGAAGTGATTCACCGCGGGGACGTCCAATTCACCACCGCCGGAACGGGCATTGCGCACAGGTGAGTTTTTCGTTCTTTCCACCTTTGTTCTCCTTCGCGTGGTGCTAACATATTCCCTTCCAGCGAATACAACGGGTCCAAAACCAAGCCCGTGCACTTCCTCCAAATCTGGAACATGCCCTACAACCGCCGCCTCCCGCCCGGCTACGCCACGGGCCACTTCCCCGACACCACGAAGCAGAACCGCTTCGCAACGCTCATCGCCCCCGCCGAGAAGCGCGACCACGTCGACCCGGGCCACGCGGACGCCGAAAAACCCATCGCCATCCACTCGGACTTCTGGATGTCGGCCGCTCTCGTCGACGAGGGCAAGACAGCTACGTACAGGACACCCAAGGTCGTCGAAGGCGAGTCAGAGACGGACCACGCGGCGCCACGAAAGCTGTACCTCCATGTCGTGCAGAACAATGCCAAGGCGAAAGTGACGGTCAAGAGCCAGGGCGCCGAAGCCACGCTCACGCACGGGGATGGAATGTTTGTCACGGGCTTCCACGATGAGTTGGTGGTGGCCAATGAAGCAAGCGGCGTGGCCGAGGTTGTCCTCATTGATCTTGCATAGTCGTTTAGAATGTATTTCGTTACACGTTTGTCTCATGTAATTGCTATTATGTGGAATTCAAGTTTTGCATGCATTCAAAAAGCTTTTTCTGTCCCAATTGTATTGTTTTGGATTCGGCCATCTTCGGGGGGGAAGGAACGAGAGGCGTGTGAGCCCATTACGGTCATGCGCCCGAAATTTCCGGGGATTCCGCAACCGTGACACTGTTCGTCTATGTAAAATAATAGTCGGTAGTTTCGTGGTAGGTAGATCCGTTATTTGCAGTTGCTTTCTAAGCGGCTGAATTGACTGAACATCTACGGCGCCCCTTTCGCAATCCACACTTCTACTCCCCATCTCCCCCGATACATGCCGCCCCTCCGCATCCCCGCCGTGTACATGCGCGGTGGCACCTCCAAGGGCCTCTTCTTCCTATCAAGGGATCTTCCAACCGACACCGCCTTGCGGGACAGTATTCTATTGCGTACGGTGGGGTCACCCGACCCCTACGGCAAGCATATGGACGGCATGGGTGGCGGATCCAGCAGCACGTCAAAGGTGGTCCTCCTCGGCCCCTCCGATCGCGCCGATGCGGACGTCGCATACACGTTTGGCCAGGTCGCGATCGACGCGCCGGTCATCGATTGGAGTGGAAACTGTGGGAATCTCCTTGCGGCCGTCGGGCCTTGCGCGTTGGCGGCCGGGCTGGTGCGTCAGCCACTCGGAGACGGGACGGCATTCGTGCGGATCTGGCAGACCAATGTAAAGCGGAGGATAGACGCATACGTCCCCGTTGCTGATGGGGATGTCGTCGAGGAAGGGGACTTTCGAATGGACGGCGTGGCTTTCCCAGGTGCTGAAATCAGGTTGGAGTATTTGGACCCTGATGATGGAGCCTCTGCGTTTCCGACGGGGAATCCTACCGACATTATCCACGTGCCCGATATGGGCGATGTTGAATGTACCCTCATCACGTCCGGAAACCCCACTGTGGTCGTTCACGCGACCTCGTTGGGTCTCACAGGGTCCGAGCTTCAACCACGCATCAACGGGAACCCCGCCTTGCTCCAGCTGGCCGAGCGCGTGCGTGCCCATGCGGCAGTGCGTATGGGCCTGGTGAAGACGGCGCAGGAAGCAACACAGACTCGGCAGCACACGCCGAAGCTGGTGTGTGTCGCGCCACCTGCGGACTATGTCGCAGCGGACGGGAGGAAAGTGCACGGAGACAGCGTGGATTGTCTCGTCAGGGCGTTCTCAATGGGCGTGTTACACCACGCGGTTCCGGGGACGGTCGCGGTGGCCCTGGCGGCGGCCGCCAAAGTTCCAACGAGCCTTGTAGGGGTCGCAGTGGGAAATAAGGGGCAGGAAGGTGGCATTGTTCGCATGGGGCATCCGTCGGGTGTGGTTGAGGTAGG
Source organism: Gonapodya prolifera JEL478 (assembly GCA_001574975.1). Taxonomy (NCBI): domain Eukaryota; kingdom Fungi; phylum Monoblepharomycota; class Monoblepharidomycetes; order Monoblepharidales; family Gonapodyaceae; genus Gonapodya; species Gonapodya prolifera. Next base: position 68,013 of record KQ965827.1, read on the forward strand.
AGCAAAGATGGAGGAGGCGAATGGTAGGTGGGTGGTGAAGAAAGTGACGATGAGCAGGAGTGCGCGGAGAATAATGGAGGGGTGGGTAAGAGTTCCGGAAGAAAAGATTTAAAAATTGAAGAGAGATCAGATTGTCAAAGGAATAGAAGCCAGTGGCGGGCTCATTTGCGGATGGACGGATGAACCTTCAACAGTTCACTCCCCTTCCTGCATGAAGCTCTGAGCTGCTCACATACACGAGACCACCGCGACCATCACGATCCGCTCAAACTATCACGACCTGCTCATTTAAAGGCGACCATGCCGAACGATTACCCCTGGATGCAGCTGGGACCACTGGAACAGCTCTGGGAGAAAGAGTTGCTGGGCAGAATATTGATCACCCTCCAGGTCGCCACCCCCGTTGTCCTCTGTCTTATTTTGAGCATTGTTGTTGTCTCACTGGGATCCCGGCTGAGGAAGGGAGCCGACAATGGTGGGGTCAACTCCAAAAGTGCACAGGAGGGAGAACCGCGGGCGACGCGCAACAGCCCACATATTCAGGATTCGAAGACGACTATGTCTGCAGTCGGAGACCGCTCCGCTGAGTCGGACGTGTTGCGCCAGGTTCGAACTTCGCGGGACTTCACGGACATCCACAAGTCGAAGTCCCCCAAAAGGGCATCCAGCGGCGGGTCTTCTGTAGCGGATGCGCTCAAGCAGGCAGAACTCTCCGGCTTCTTGGGTGAAGCGTCTGTGAAGCCCGACATTGGACCCTCTGGAGCAACGACAGAGGAAGAGCACCACCCGGTCGCACCAAAGTCCGGGAAGGAGCTGTCAATTTTTTGGGACATTGAGAATATGCCTATACCAGCGAGTTAGTGGGGTCTTTTCTGATTTTTCCATCTCACCATGTATGTCGTAACATGTCTGTTGTCTTTGCCGCCTCTTCTGCAACTACTGCTCCATCAGAACTTCTTCCCAGTACCGCCGTCCAAAGAATTCGTGCCCTAGGCGGCAACAAGCCAGGACTTTCCGTCCAAATTTACGCAATCGCGAATGCCCACAACATGAAGGACGGCTTGCGCCACGACCTGGACATTTGCGGTGTTTCTGTTAAGGACGTGAGAATAAGGAAGCCGGGTTCGGTGAGGCTTGAATACATGGTTTAATCAAATGGCGGACTCACGAATGCTTCCGCACAAGGCCGATTTGGCTATTGTAGAGTACATGTATCAGTTGATGTGGGGGAAAACCCCCAGTCAGACGAGTGTCGTTTTGATATCTTCTGACAAGGATTTTGCGAGTACACTGAACTTCTTTGAATCGGAGGTAAATTGTAGTTTTGGGGTGATGTCAAGTTGAATTCGTGTCTCATTTTTTTTGTTCACACAGAATTTTGATGTAATTCTGTGTCACAGGAGAAACGCCTCTCCATTTTGGAAGTCAGCGGTTGCCAAAACTGTAGTATGGGACGACTTGATATCCGAGGACGTAGCTGCTGTGCATACTTCTCCTACCCACAGTGCGACGTCTCCAGCCGGTATCGCGCACCCTCACACAATCCCGCCGGACGTGCTTCCCCTGCTGCAAGCCTGTGAATTCGGCTTTGAAGGATGGAGCACGGCATGGGTTCACCACTCTAGCCCCGAGTTCCTGACCATAGTTCGGATCACGGAAATGGCGCGGAGGGTCGGACTTGTCGCCATCACGTACTTCAACAACGAAGGAACGGTTGTGCAGCCCAGCGCGGCGGTGCTCTTGCACGGCTCGGCGTCTGGCGTGTCATCTGCGAGAGTGGAAATGACCCCTCGCGGGCGAATCGTGGTGGCTGCATATCGCTTCGGCACTATGGCGGCCGCGCCGTATCCCGAGCACCTCACGTACCTCGCGTACTCGCTGTGGGACGTGTTTCGGCGGCAGCATGATTTGGAGGTTTTTGGTGGTGGGACTTGTGAGGTGGGGGCTCAACAAAGGGACCCGCAAATGACGTTACAAGAGCTGTTCACGACGGTGCAGCACTTCAAACCCAAGAAAGCAAAACGATGGCGAGCGTTCAACTTCCCAAACACCGTCGACGAGCTTGCAGCCAAACTCGCTGGGGTGCCGGACATGGTGCGTGACTTGACCGCGTCACGCGTGCGCCTCTCAGGAAACCTGCTACGAACATGGCACGAGTTCATGGATGTGTCTTCTAGCATTCTTGTGGAAGCGTCTCGTGACACTATGGGGCCTGTCAATCCCCCCTCGGCATTGTCCACGGCACGACCGCTCATTCGCGTTATTGCTGATAGCCACCCGTACCACATGTCGCAGCGACAAGTTCTTGATGCTGTGAGCAGCTGGATCCCCATTCTTGGGTTCAAACGCTCATTGGATTACCTCACACACGCGATCAAGTTGGGCGTTGTGACGGTGCAGACGAAGCCAACTTGGATGGTGTTGCTCACACTTGACGGATGGAAGGCCTTTGCGGAGAGTCGGGAAAGGAGCGGGGCTGTGGGGCGGGTTGAGAGAGGTAAAGAGCAGCCCCAGAAGTTGGAGGGTTCTTCCGGAGATGGTCCGTTAACTGGTTCTGAAGGCGCAAACTCGGTCGCTGCTGTGAAGGAGATATCAAATGGTGGAGAACGGAGTGAAAACCCCACCACTGATTCAACTCAAGCGACCAGTGTGGATGAACCTGTTGCGATCGAACCCGAATCCGCCCATACTACCTCAAACTCCGCGCCTCAGCACTTACTGGAACTATCCAATGACGCGAGTACCATCCTCGTGGACGTGACCCCAACTGCACCTGCACCATCCAAGGTTCCTGCCCCGCACAATGCCAAGTCGGTGCCGAGGGGCAACTCTCCTTTGAAAAAAGCTGCAAGAATACCACCGTACCGGGATCGTCGACCGCCAATCAAAGGTGTAACCATATCCAAAGGTGTCTCAACAGGTGCGACCGCCGAGTCTGTGAACACAGATCGTCAACCCGCCGTTCTACCTGTTCAGTCGTCGTGGTATCAGGAATGGCCCTTCCTTCTTTCCCCCCTTGCGGACCTTGAAACCTCAGATGCAATTTTATCCGACATACCACCCAGTGGTGGGGGTACTCCGGAAATTTTTGAGTCTCGGGACGATTCATTTAGTTTTGTGGACATGTCAATGTACGCTCTCGGATGAGTCTTGTGGCGAAGGTCGACAGGGACTGGGAGAGAGACTGTGATGCATGTGCATAATGGATTAAGAATGAAGATTTATTGTCTTGACGGTCTCGTGTTTGCGAGCATCATCGGGGGGTTGCATCCAAGTTTGTATTGAACAACCGCAATGATATTCATCGCACGAAGTCTGTTCTGGCGTGGATTGCAGTTACATACGTTTCACGCTATCACGACTCAATTTGTACCACGTAAGCAATAAATGAGCCAGCTTTTGTGTTCTCATCTAATTTGATACATCAACTCATTCCATCAATAGGGCGGATTTGCACCGGCGCATACTTTTCGATTGCACGGAGGTGCAATCTAGGAGAGGCAATGGGAAAAGATGACGAGGGTCGGGAGCAAAACCGTCCCGCGGAAGAGTAGGAGAATGACGTGGCTTAGAGCCCACGGTTTTAAATCTTGAACCAAATAAAAATAACTACTCCAATATTCCTTTAGAAAAGAAATTTCCCTCCTTCGTGTCCACATAAATCGCTGAAGCGCTCAATCAGGATCCAGATTCTAGGTACCTTCTTCACATTGGCGTTGAAGGGTCTGGGGTGTAAATCGGGATTATTGATTGATCTGGCGTGGGGTCTGTTGGCCAAGGATCGGCTGGAATATAACACTGCCCATGTTTGTGACAGGCATAGCCTTGCGGGCCGCAGTATCCCATTCTCTCGCAGCACACGGCATTATTGTAATCACTGGAATACTGCACAGTAGTGCCGTTAACGTCGTAGTTGCATTAATATCGGTCGAAGTGGGTGCCTCGACCGCATTAAAAAGGAGTGGGGGCAGTTGTTCTGACAGGCATATCTGACTCACGCAAGTTCCCCCGTGGGTGGATCCAAACTGAAACCATTGCAAGGGTTGGCGCATTTGACTACATACACGGTGACGCACAGTGAGATGACCCAGTGGACACATATTGGACTTCATGCGCGGAGGTTCAGCGTACTTGTACCGCACGTCAGCCTTGCCCAGTCGCACTTGGCGTAGTCCGGTGCGGTCCAAGGACAACACTTATCGCCACAACTATAGTGCCACCGTAGCCAGCACTCGAGCCGTGGCAGACTAGGCTCATAGAGGCGTTGCACTGGTGGTCGGGGGAGGTATGGGGGTGGTTGGGGCGTTGAAGAGCACGAACGGGCAGTGGCCAGCATCGGCGCAAATGGTCGCCGCGTCACTCACGCAATAATAAATCCCGCCAGAGCACACTGTTCCGCAGGGACTATAACAGTCCTCGCGCTTGGCAAAGATGTCAAGGTTGAAAGGAGCAGCAGTCCCGATGGAAACCAGCACCGCGAGGACAACCAAAGTTACGAGCGGGCACGTCCGAGCCATGACGAAGCAAGAACTTGTCGAAAACTTCCCGCACAGCCTGGCACTGCCTCAAACGTTTCCTTGCTGGGGTCGAGCATCCCTCATTTTGCAACGGTAGCTGGCCCAAGCACCGCTTTTTCGATTGTTCGTGAGTACTTCCGAGCAAGAGTCAGTTGCTCAGACCGATGCCCTCCTGGTGTATTTTTCACACGGTTGGTGGGACCGAGTACACACTTGTGTCTCGCAGGGACCTTCTTTCACTGACAGTCCGCCTCATGGCGGGAACAAGCACCAACCAGGGACATCCAATAACTAGAGCAGTCTGCAAGAACTGCACGAAGCAATCATTTGCATCGATCGGCAAAAGTGCGTGTGCTCCATGTCCCGATGAAACGTTTCCGTCCTCGCATGTGTTGATTGATGCCAATGTGATGGAGTCCACGTTCACCGCTGATAACCCCGACTTGTCTTCAACCGGTCATTGCCACGCATGCGGCTGCGTCGTATTTGGTATATTTCGCTTTACTCCGTCTCCAGACACAGTATATTATTGCGTGAAGCTCAACCAAATCGTCATGGATCATCTCCAAGAACCGCTCACAGTCGAAACCGAGCCCAACACTCCGAAACGTCCCAATGTAGTTCATGACGGCGACGGTTTTCATTGATTTTCAGATTTGAAAAGGAAACCCGAAGGGTCATCTCAGCTCGTGGTGCGACAAAAAAGGAGCTGCAACAGGGCGGCTAAACTACTGCTGCACCACAAGGCTTGGAAGAGGATGTTGGGAGAGTCTTCGAAAAGAGTGTCCCCACCCCCAATTAAATTTAATTCCGAAAAGTAGAAACCCATTAAAGGTGCAACCCATCAAGCCAGCCGCCTCCCACAACTCCCCGTCTGCCAACACCCCCCACCAGCCCTCGCGGAAGAGTGAGGAATTCGAGACCCTGCAAAGTGTACAAATGAGTTTAAGAGAACACTCAAAGGTTATAACTCTGACCTTCATGTATAATGAACGTGGCTTGGCGCAAGCTTGTACCACCACCAGCTGATTTGTATTTATTAGGATACTCAACAAATCAGATTGCCTCCTGTTCTTCAATTCAAATCGAATGGTATTCCCTTATGTCCCATTGGTCAGAAAAAGGTGTCGTGGGAAACCTACAGTGCAACACCAAAATCTTGCGAAAGCTTTGAGGTGATCGCTGGGAGGTTTCATGTTCTGGATCTGTCCTTGTTGTACCCGGTGCCACTGGTGCAGAGAAGACGTCTTCTTGTCCCCCAGACCCTCAGGAGTTCTCAACTCGGAATTCTGCTAGTGTGTGAGGAGAAAAATTGTAATAGTTCCAAACTACATGACAACGACAATTTCGCAAAACCAAAGCAAAAAAAGGAAGAAAAAAAGAGGGGTAAAAACAAGGGGACAAAATAAAGGGACGACCTTCCCGCCATCATTACACGTTATCGTCAGGGCCACGGCACATGCACAGCTCCAGTTGCCACATCACATCTACCGTGCTCGCGGTCCGGCGCGCACGTCAGTCTCGCGAGCGTCCGTCCGTGTGTGCTGTGGTGCGGTCACGCAGACCCGTTTGGGTAAATAAAAGTCTTCTCGTCACGTGCCAGTCCCCCTCTCCATCCAATAAATTCATCCAACGAAAGACCCCCAATGCGTCATCCACCCCAAAAGTCCATTCTAACCAAGCTAGGAAAATGTATGTACTCAAGTACAGTGCCGGCGTGGTTGCGTAGCGTACGTGCGTTGCGTGGAGTGCGGTGCGCGAGGCGGGGCGGGTCGTGGTCCACCAGTCCCGTCCCGTCAGAAATTGGACAGGGAGAGCGAGGGCTAAGGTCATGCGTACCCCCCTGACGCGTCGCCGAAGCATTGCGCCACTACACACGCCCCCAAAAAGCACGGTGAGCACACGCACCATCATCACTCTCAACCACAACAAACGTACCTGTCACAAACACATAACCTCTGGACGTGACCTCCTTCAGCACGCCCTCGACGGCATCCTCGTACCCGGGGATGGTCTCGTACATCTGCACCACGTAGCTGTTCACGCTTAACGCCCCCAAATCGAGCGCCTGCGCGACCATAGACGGCGCAGAGGGGAGCCCTGGGACGAGATCTGCTGTCGTGGCCGTCGCGTTGTAGATGGGCGGGTAACGCGTAAGATCTTGCGTGTCGATGGCGGAGGTCACAATGTGGTAGGAGCGTGAGAGGAGATATGACGTTGCCTCGGTGGTGCTCCGATTGTACGGAAACCGCCAATACGTCGGTCGCTTCCCCAAATACGTCGCCAGAAGGTCGCTCGTCACGTCTACTTCTTGCGTCAAGTTGCACGCGCCCGTGCCAAAGTCACAATGCGACCTTTTGGGTAGTGGTGGGGGTAGGAGGTTCCGTAAAAATCAACACCTACAACCCCCNAAACGGCACAACACGAAACTCACCACCCCATACTCGCGACCTGATGCCCCTCAGCCACGATGCGTTTGACCTCGTCGCCCACGCCCACACCCGCAAGGTCGGTCCAATTTGTCTTGCCCACGACGAAGAACGTCGCTGTGGCGTTGTACGAGGAAAGGAGTTGTCGGACACGAGGCGTGTGCGGGCTGAGCGCGCCGTTGAATGTTAGGGCTGGCGGGGTGGAGAAGGAGAAAAGAATTGGTGAGAACAGTACTGTCGCCTCTAGAACCCGCGCCAACGAGATAAGGACGAGGCCCCGCGGCGCACTCTGCTCCAACCATTTCCCCGCCTTTTCAACTTCCCCATTCGTTCTCCTTTGCAGTCGCTTCATTCGCGGGTCCAGTTCCCCGACGCCCTCCGCACCCGTCGACAACTCACCAACCAGCCCCCCCGTCCCACAATCATAAATATTCGCCGCCCTAGTGCCCATACTCTGCAGCGACGGCGGTGGGGTGGCGACGGCTGGCGCCGATGTCGCCGAGGGGGAGCCCGGGACTGGGGAGGGTAAGGATGACGGAGGTACAACCGGGGGGGAGACGGGGAGGGGTGTGGAGGTGGTTGGGAGGGAGGAGGAGCTGCGTGCGGAGGGGAGCAGGAGAAGGAGTAGGGGCAGGAGTGTGGTGGTGAGACAAGCGAATGCAATAACGGAAGTGACGCAGAGAAACATGGACGAGAACATGCGCATCCCGTGGTGATTTTCCCCCCTTTCCCCCACTCCCGACAGTCCACTTCGTCCTTGTCCCAACAGACAGCCTCCACCGAACCACTGCAATACCAAATCAACCCATTACACACACGATTCAAACCACCGCAAACCCCCGTCCTTCCCCGCACCCCACCACCCCCCGGCCCCAGAACACACATCTACAAGCACTCACCCACGTCCAAACGCCACTCCCAAACCGACCACAATCCCCAACAGCGCCAGAAGCGCCACGACGGTAGCTGCCCGCGCCGTACGGGACGCGCGCCACCTATCGACCCAACGGGGTGACACACCCATCCCACCACTGCCGCCGCAGGGAAAGCACGGGAAGCACTGTGGGACAGGAGAGGGCAGGATCGTACCTCCCGCCCAGGGGTTATCCTTTGCGAGACCCGAAGGTCTCCTCCTGGGCGCGTGGGTGGGAGGCCGTGGGTGGGCGTCGGGTGTGGGTGATGGCGTGACGGAGGTGCGGCCGGGTTTGGCGGGTAGGCGCTTGTTGGGGTCAATAAAGGGGATCCAGAGCGGGGTGAGCGGGGTCAGTGGTGTGGATGGCGGTGGGGGGGATGGCGAGGGAGATGGGGAAGATGGGTGGTCGTTGTCGGCCTCAGCCTCTTCCGAGTGGGAGTGTTCGTGCGGGGGAAACGAGGAGTCAAGGGGATTGTGGTGCGTGAAGTCGGCGAGCAGGGTTGCAGACGACGTCGTGGTGGTGGAGGGCGACGGCGGCGATATGGCGCGCGCGGCGGCCGAGAGGGCGGGGGATTGGGAACCGAAGGGGGAGAAGGAGAGGTCGAGTGTCGGTGCTGTGGCGGAAATGGGTGCCAGGGGCGCGAGGGAGGGTGGGTTCGGGGAGGGTGAGGTGGTGGTTCCTCGGGGTGTGGGAGAGGGTGAGGTGGAGAGCGGTGGGAGTGGGTCCGAGGGTGGAGAGAGGGATCGCAAGCGGGCGTCCGAAGGAGACGGTGAGTAGGATGAAGCGAGGGAAAAGGAGGCGGCCTTTGTCGTAGGCAGTGGGAAAAAGGACCGCGACTCGGTAGGTGACGTGGGCGAGGTCGGAGGCGGAGATGTCGAACTCGTGGGCTCGGCAGATCTAGCCCGTCCCAGCTGCCCCGTCTTTGGCCCTGCGGTGGAGATTGCGCCGGCCGAGTGCGGGCGCGCGACGATCTCGTGCGCCATCCAGGGCCGCGGCACGACGGGGGAGAGTGGGAGAGCGTGCAGGACTGCGGATCGTGACGGTGTGGATGGGGATGTGGGGGATGCAGGTGCAGGAGCAGGGGCAGACGTGGATGCGGGAGAGCGTGGCGGGACTGAGGGTTTCTGCGCCGTGAGGGAGAGCGAGCGTGTGGGGGGGTTTGCGAGGTGCAGGTCGAGGGAGGGTGTGGGTGATGGTGATGGAGGGGCGAGCAGTGTTGCCGACCCCGACGTCGCCGCCGCCGCGGAGTGCGGTCTGTCGCTGCTCGCTGCTGCGGTGTCAGCCCTGCGCCCGCCCCAGCTGCTGCGCCGTGCAACGTCTGGTGATCCCGTGGTCGTCGCTGGTTCTGCCCTGTCGGGCGACTCTACGCTCTTTCGCTGCGTCTGCGCACTCGCACCGTCTCCGCCAATCTTGCGCCGCATCACACGCACCACGCCCGCCTTGTCGCCCGCCGCTGCCACGCCTGCCACGCCCGCGGCCCCTGCGTCCCCCGCGCTGCCCCTGCCTGCACTCGCGCCATCCGTGCCTGCCATCTGCTGCCCTGTGCTCCCTTTCTCTCTTCTCTCTTCCGCCCTCGCCCTCGCTCTCTGCTCTCTCTCTCTTCTCCTCTCACTCGCACTCTCCGTCGTCTCCCCTTCGAACGCCCTCGTGTCGCCGCTTCCTGCGTGTCCTCGCTTCCCTCCCACGCAGCTCTCTTTTTTCTTCCCGTCCTCGTCCGCACTCCGCACGCCTGCAATCGCCTTCGCACGCCGCGTGTTCTCTTGCTGCTGCTGCTGCTTTCCGTGCGCGATCCACACCAATATCCCCGTGGCGTTTTGGACCCTGTCGCGTGTTTGTTTACCCGCACCGCTCGCTCTCTGCTTTTACTACTCTTTGTGGTCTATTCCACACACATCTCTTTCTTCTGCCTACTCTCACTCTATTCCGGCTGATCCACCCTTCCATGGAGTGACGCACGTCACTACATTATGCACTCACGCCATCCAAATATTCAAAACCCTGTCCTCTCCGCTTCATCCCCCAATTCCACATTCCAAATCACCACCGTCCTATTCAAACAATGCACGAAGCCATCTTGCTCTTCATTCTTTACACCTTCATGCAAAGTTCACCACCCCCACTCCGCACCTGCACTCATCCTTTGCAAATTGCACTCCACACAAACAAACATGCCCACAATTTTTTTCTTTGTACCTGCACAAAAGCACAGCAGCCGACATCTGTCGGAACCGGGACTCTCCAAATGCGGAGCCGGAAGGCAAAGCTTGATGAGGGTCCTGCCGTCATCCTTCACGCCGTGACAAAAATCACGGACTGCACAGCCTTCTCCTGGGCTTCTCGTCCCACACCTCCGATCCGTAAAAACAACAATAACGACGAGCTGAATCCCATTCCCACCCCCAGCGTGTGTGCGGCGTGGCGTCGCCGTCGCTTTGGTGCGCGGTGCGGTTCATTGGTGCCGGTGTGCCGCGCGGACCGAGGTTTGGAGGCCACACAGTAGTGCGCTCCTTGGTCACGAACCCAGCTACCGTGCGGCGCATGCCCCGCGTACACTGCTGTACAATCTCGCAATCCCCATTCATCCTATCAATCCCCGCGGTACGATCTTGGGTTGCCGTTGTCATGGTACGCTCTTGTGGACTGGTACGCTTTTCTTGGGGTAATATTAAAACACCTCGCAAATCTGTCACTTCACACCGTTTCTCGGCACCCGATAAACCAGTACTCTATGGCACAACTTTTGCAGTGCGCTCCGCGTTTTAGACTTCCGTGCCAGCTCTCCTCCGTCCAACCTCCCACAAAAGACACTCCGCCATACAGCTCCATTCTCGCGATTTTGACGCCACGTCACGATTGCGTTATAGGTATATCTCCCTTTCGCACAGCAATGTCAAAACTTCCCCGCACTGCCCCGGTGCGACCAGACGGCAGACAGACGTGAGACACGAGTTGCGATACGTGAGCTTCACAATCTCATCCGCTCCAACAGCCCACCCTGCGCCATTGATCAATCTTCAACGGTCTCAAGGCGGACCGAGGTCCAAGCATCGAGAGTAATGACGCATTGGGGTCAATGTGGGATCCAAATGAGCAAAGCGCCCGAAGGCTGAATCCAAATGGGGCGGGTGAGAACGTTGAAGTATTCAAGCATGACCTTCGATCAATCTCAGCACGCGACAGGAGGTCAGAGCGTGAGCCAAAGGTTTGGTCGAGAGTGACTGGTGGTCTCTCAGACACCCAAATTCCATCCACAACCTCACCACATCCCGCACTCGTACAAACAACCCACGTACCGAACCAACCCGGCTTAACTTCCCCACACCTCCAGAAAAAAGTCAAAAAATTGGGCGGTCTAAGACTCGACCAGGCAGGTTGGAGACCCACAAGCTTTTCGGTTTTTAGACGTAATACCAGAGAGATAAGCCTGGTTGAAACGGACCGCCCGGGAGAATAAGGGGAACTTTTGGGTTATATAGGTTACCGTTTTGGTTGGTGCAACGAAATGCGATTACTCAACACCGGTGACGCAGAAGAATGTAACAGAATTCTTGTGCCCTCTTTGAGTGAGATCAATGCATGCAAAGACGGCAAAGACGGGAGATTTTATATGGATCAAAGAGCGGTACCTGTCGAGTCACGCAACTACTTGGACCTGGGTGCCCTGCCAGGCCCGACAAAAAGGGAAACGCGAGTTTCTCCGGGACGATTTTTTCAGAAAACAATGCGCGCTGGACACTTGGCCGTCTTTGTGGCGCTTCTCGTTTCGGCTGTAGTGGTCGTGGGTGGCGACGCCGCCAACATCCTTTACCAGTATCAGTGCGATAGACAGTGTGAGTGTTGTTCAAAACAGCCTGGTCCGTCTTCAACAACAATACATTAACCCTCGACCCTCTGCACCCACTAGCGGGCTTCATTTTCGATTCTTATACGCACAACCGCTTTGGATACGTGCACTCCTTTTCCGGTCTCAACTCCGATGTGAGCATTGCATACAATCGCCCCACTCCCTCAGGCGCAGGCTGTGACCCTAGCATAATGAGCGCACAAGCCCGCGGGGTAGTCGTCGGCGTGATTGAGACGTTTACATGGGCGGGCGGGCCTACGGACGGCATCGACATTGTGTTCTGGGTGTCTTGGCAATCGGCGACCGCGCTCAAGGCCTCCCAACAAAGCCAGACGAACCTCCCATCGCAAATTACTTTCTCGGCAAGCGTGATTGACTATGACCTGGCGTCGCAGCAGTGGTTCTATGATTTCTGCCCAGCGGCAACACTCCAGGGCACGATCTCTCGACTCGACGTTAGCCTCCAGCCTGAGCCCATCAGTTACGGTATCGACGTCAACATTTACAAGGTCGCAATGACGGTTCTGCCACCAAAGAATTACAAGTTTGTCTTGAGGTTGGCTTCCTCGCCATCGAACAAATTAAACAAGGCTTGGGGATCTATTGGCGGCGGTTCGTACTAGGCAATATGTGGGGATAGTTTGGAGAGAGCAGGTGCTAGTTGGGCTAATATGATGCGGTGTCAGAGAAGGTCGCAACAGGGTGCATTTCGATGGGGAAAAATGGGTCGGAAATTGCAGTGCAGTGCACTTTTTTATATTCTTTTTTAATATCGAGCCAAGGATAAATTGGGAACTTTGAGCTGGACGCGAGTGGGGGAGGGGAGAGTTGAAGACCGTAGAGCTTTTATAGATCCTCTTGCAGAAGGTGCACTAAGGTGGCCATCCGTCCATCACAAAGTTTATAGGCTTATAGAGAACGTGGATCAACAGTTTTATTCGAAAGTGTGGGCACCTGGTGTGCCACGTAGGGTCAAAGCATGACAAAGCACACCTTGCGTTTTCACACCTTTCCACGGCCTCGAGTGAGCCTGACGTAGTTGCATTGCCAGGCACTTTGCAAGCTGGGCTCCCGCCTCCCTCCTCCCGTCCCAGTTCCCACTTTCCTGCGTCCCGCCACGAACCACACTCACCGAGACACCCCCCTGTACAGCCCCACTCTCGCGACTTGACGTCACTATTATATACGTATCCCCTTTCCTAAATCATGTTTGAACTTCCCGCCGGCCCCCACAGGTGCGACCAGACGGCAGAAACTCTGAGATATGGGTGTCATACTCACCTCTTATGCGCTCCTACCTTCCCGATTGACCTTCAATGCCCAAAATAAACGCTCTCGAGGGAAGAGGCGGGTCGAGGAGCAACTGGCAAGTTTCAAGCGTGATGCAGGATCCGGGACGTTCAGATGTTCGATGCGAACCCTGAATGAGCACGGGGCCTGCCGTTCCGTTCGAGGCTTCCGGCATGCAGACTTGACTCTCAACTGATTGCTCGGCACACCATAGGGTTTATATGTTCGCGGGGGGATATTGAGTCAAGAATGACCTGTTGTGACCTGATGTGCAACTCATCACTCGATCTCCGCAAAAATGAAAAAATGCCCCATCCACCACCTCTCCGCCCCCACCACCTCTCCGCCCCCTCCACCTCCCCAAAACTCCACGTACCCGCCATACCAGCGTCGAAAAAAGAACCAAAGGTTGGGCGGTCTAAGACTCGACCAGGCAGATTGGAACCCACAAGCCTGTCCGTTTGTTACGACGTGCAAACCGAAGAGATAAGCCCGGTTGAAACGGACCGCCCGGGGAATTGGGGGGAGTTTTTGGGTTATATGGGTGTGGTGCATACCTTGTAATCATGTAATTGTTTGTTTTCAAGCAAAGGTTCGGACTGGGGCTCGCATCGCTCATATGAAACACATCGGTGCGGACAGCACACACTGGCTTCGAGATTTGGCTAACGATGTACCACAAGTATCTTTGATTTGTAGCTACAATTAGTCCTATATGAGCACTTCCATCTTTCTTCTTCTACAAAAGTCCGGAGACCGCAATGAGAGCGGTTCCCCCGCATCCCTCTCCTTTTTCACAAAAGTACGTATAACTGCACTACCCACTCGTCGAAGTTATATCTTGGCCGGCGCATCAGGCTTCAGCAAATATTGCAAACCAAGTCAGTTCCAGCTCGCCATCACCGCCCACCAGGGGACGGGGACGGAGAGTACTCACCCCCATGGACTCCCTCCACATCTGCAGCACGCCCGACTCGGGGTCGCGCTTCCAGACCTGCATTGCCTGGACTTTTGTCTGCGATCCGCCGGTGTGGTGGAGTGTCATTTTGAGCCGGATGAGTGCGACGTCGGAGGCTGGTTTGCGGGGAAGCTTGCGTGAGATTGGACTAACAGGCGTTAACCATTGCACATGCCCTCCCACGTCGTCTCTCATTGCACGCCCTCTCCCACCCAAGCTGAACCCCCCCCCCCCCCCTGTCCGCCTCGACAACGTACCAAGTTCTGCAATTTCGGCAATGACGGTCTCAATTTTCTCTACCTTGCCGAACTTCATTTTCATGTCCGTGGCCTTGATGAATGCTGGGGAATCCATACCGACGAAATCGGAAACAGCGTCACAATTCAACAATCGATTCGAAACCTACCTTCAGCGCCGTGTATTTCTGGAGCCCCTGCAGACATGACGATGAGGTCTTTGTGGAAGTGCTTTGGGGAAGGCGAGGAAAGTCAGAACTGAACGCCCTCCCGTTCCCCGCCAGACTGCAACGCATCCCGGCGCACCCCCTGCCCTGCCCCCAATCCACAGCCCAACCCGCAGCTCACCTTGCCGGGCGTGGCCGACCCCCTCTGTGCCCCGAATCCCTTGTCGCGGGCCTCGACGAGCGCGCGGAGTTCGTCAGTTAGCGAGGGCATTATGTGTTGTGGGCGATGTCGGGAGGGGAAGGCGAGGAGAGTCGATTGCGGCGAATTTAGAGTGCGGGATGCGTGGGGATGCCTTATGTAGCGACGGAAGGAGATTTGGTTCCGCGGCGTGAGCGTCTTGAGCGGCGTTGGGTCGGTGCCCACTTTGGCCCGCTTGCTGGACATGAAGCACGATCATGATCCGCCGAGGCAGATAATTAATACAGGACATGATTCACATAGTTGAGTGCTGTGTTGATGGCGGGCATGGTTTCGATTGATTCAACGAATGAAAAGAAAGCCGCAAGGTAAGCAATTAAGTAATTGATCAGAAGCACGTGCCTATTGTTGGTCATCTGGCGCTTTGGCGGCGTTTTTTTTTTTTTTTTTTTTTGCGAGATATGTGATTTGAGCTGGGTGGCACGGAGTGCGTGCCATCCCATTTCAGACTTTGAATGAAGACGGGTAGAGGTGGAAAAGAAAGCATGCACTGGCTTATTTAGTTGAAACTACTTGCGATGAGACATTTGCTTGCGGTTTGTGCATAAACAGTTGAGGCGTTTTGGTGTCCCCCAAACGCAGCCCACGCAAACCACCCCCCAACACCTGCATTTGCCACAAACTAGAGACCGGTAAAATACTTCGAGCGCGGATGGATACGAGCGCTGTATTTGAGTGATTGTAGAGCGTCGATTGCCCCCTGGGCGATTTTTGAGTCTCCAAATTCAGAATTGAGCCGTGCCGATTAGGGGTCAACGCCCCCTAGTAAAAGGTCGGGATTCCTGACCCCCTCTCTTCACTCTGCAATTCTCAGTCTCTTGAATTCCGGCATTAGCGATGCCGCTCCTATCAACCGTCGCCGTCGCCATCGCCGGCCTCTACCTCGTCTACGAGATATTCAGACGCTTGTTCCTGGACTACGGCGATGATGTCCCGGTGGGTCTTCATTGCGACTTCCCTTCGCTAGGCATCACGATACGAGCGCATCCCGCGATTACCCCCTCCCCCCCTTTCAGACATCAATCGGTATTCCGCTAATCAACGACCCCGCCATCACCGACGTACCGCAGTTTCACATCAAAATGCTCGAGAAAGCCCGCGCAACCGGTCACAGCGTCCGCCGCTCGGTTATGCCCTGGAAGCCATGGCGATCCACCGTCTACGTGGGGCACCCGCAGGTCCTACGCGAGATTTACGTGGGAAAGGACTGGGAGGCCTTTGACAGACCAATCAAGTCTCAGGACCCATCACAGTTGTACCATGCCGGGGGGCTCATTCTGGTTCCGAACGGAAAGAATTGGCGAGGGGCGCGAGAGGTAGGCGGATGGATTGGATTGGCTTGTTTCGCCAATTCCCGTCACCAGTGCTCCTGTCTGGCGAAAAACCAAAATCTGCATGCAACCTTAGCTCTTCGGCAAGACCTTCGCCAACACCACAATCAAGACATACATGCCAATGTAAGTATATACGTCAAACAAATCATGGTTGCTCGTCTCTGACACCGCCCACTTCATTTCCCGCAGCTTCGCCGACAAACTCGCCGTTCTCATCGATCTCATCGGAAAAGAAGCCAAGAAGAACCCCTCTGGCTTCGACATTCAGGCATTTTACAGTCGGTACACGTTTGATATGATCACACGGTGAGGAGGCGCCGGCTTGTGATCTGTCTTGAAAGATCAACGTTCTGACAGCAGCTCATTCTCGCAGACTATCATTCGGGGAAGAAATGGACGTCCAGCACGACTTCGATTCCAAATACATGAAAGCGTGGGACGATGTCCTCTCCATCTCGGTCATATGGCAGCTCGGGGCAAACGTTGCCGGCAACTGGGCGTTCCCAGGATTTCTTAAAGCCAAGTGAGGATTGCTCGTCTCGCCCATTCTCGACTTATTTTGGCTGCTGACACAGGTTGATGATGATGATGCAGGCACCAAGCATCATACAAGGTCATCACCAAAATCATTCTGGACGGTCTCGCCAACGCTCGGGCCGCCAAGGCCGCTGGAGCCAAGACCAAGAACACGCGATTCTCCATCGTGGACGATATGCTGACCCACGAGCTGCCCGAGTTCATGGAAAAGGACGAAAACGAGATCGTGAAACAGCTTATGACATTGCTGTTTGCGGGACATGGTGGGTTGGGTCTTGCGAAGCTGATCTGTGTTCTGTTACTGATGTGCTGATTGAAATCGAAATCGTGTAGACACGACTGCGGCCACCATGTCTTTCCTTACCTACTACCTCTCGGTGAGAAACTGGCGAACGGCATTTTGAAACTCGGTCATCTTTCTCAACTGATCATTCCCTTCAGCTCAACCCAGAATGGCGCAAGCTCATCCGCGACGAAGTGAATGCCGCGGTGAAGCCCAGCGACGCACTTACGCTCGAGACTGTCGAATCGTTCAAGTACATCGGTGCTGCAATCAAGGAGACTCTTCGCCACCACCCTGCGGCGCCTGTCGGAACCGGACGGCAGATGAACCGGGATCTCACCGTCACGTATGCCGACAAGAACGGCGCGTCCAGAGTCGCCAACTTCAAGAAGGGCGACATTGTGTTCACTGATATTTACACGACCCAGATGACGCAGGAGTTTTGGAACAAGCCCGTCGATGTGTGGGATCCGTCCAGGTGGTTGGACGACCCTCTGGGCGGTGCCAGCAGCCCGTTTGCCTTTGCGCCTTTCGGTGAGTGAACGTTTGGAAAGTACCGGCTTCGGTTCCGCCTGAAGTGTTTCCCTTCCCTTTTAGGAAACGGTGCACGAAAGTGCCTTGGTGAACGGTACGTTTGACGGCCCCAAAGCTTTCCATTGTTCTTCCACAAACGTTTCACTTTTCTTCCCCTAGACTTGCTCTTGCCCTCACCCGTCTCACACTGTGCGAGATCCTGCGAAAGTACGACATCCAACGAGCGGACGACCCCACGGGCAAATTCAAGTTCGTGCAGAACTTCACTGGAACCATCAAGGCTGAGAACGGTGTTGGTGTCAAACTCGTTCCCGTTTAGTTTAGTTTTGAACGGGAGAGAGATATTGGTTATTGTTTCGCGAGCGGTATCGGTAGTAATAAGAGCTCAAACTTTGCATTTGATGCTTTGTTGTTGTGCCTGTCAGATGCTTTTACGGCGGGATGGTGCCACCAAAAAACTGACACTTTTATCGGTGCACAGGCAACGCTCCCTTCCATCCGTTCTTGCACCATGGCGCCGAATTCGAATGCTGGCAAGGTAGCGAAACCGAAAACGTCCAAGATCCCGCGTCTGAAGGTACTGCCAGTTCCGTTTGCGATGCCGTATGAGCTGCATCGATCGCTGACATGCGCGCCGCCTCCGATACCCACCGATACGTAGGGAAACGCCCCAACAGCGGCTGCTCCTGCTCCCAAGCATAGTACCGCCGTAGAAGGCCGTCATCAAGCAGCAACCCGATCGCGAAGCGCCCACGTCGCGCCGGCGGCATCGAATGGAGCGATCGCGAGCAAAGCACCCAGCGGGCTCGGAGGGAAGAGCAGACTTGAGGCGCGGACGTTGGAAAAGGCGGAGGTGGTCGGACCGCGGACGAGAGCCCGGGCGCAGGCCGAGTTGCGCGCTGCGGAGTCACGGGTGGCCAGTTCTGAACAACCACCGGCACCCATGCACCAGCCCATGCAATCCTCGACCGTCGGCGCAAGAAACGCCTGGCGTGCTCCTGCTGTCGCCGTCAGGGCCCAGAATCCATCCATGGACTTCAATAATGAGGACTTCACCCGTGATTCCTCTGCCCTGGACGCCATTCTCAACGCATCGAGTGCAGCGGACCTCGACCAACGGCCACTCCAGCCTCCTTTCAGGAACGAAGGCACCACTCTCAACCCTATCCCGCAGAACTCGCTTCTTGCGCTCCTCAGTCAGAGCTGGGAAACCTATTCCGCACCAAAGCGGGACTCAATATACCACCCAGCTGTCCGCGTGGCGGTGCCGCAGCAGCAACCGCCTTCATCTCTACTCAAGCCCGCTCGCAAAGAAGCCAAGCTGAACCCTCTCCTTGCCTCTGGCGGTGCGACCAGAGAACCAACATCCTCTACCCCAGCACCAACTCTCCGTGGAACCTCCCCAGCTCGGGCGATTCCCTTTTCCTCTGCACTTGATCCAAGGACTAAGCTCTATGACGAGGTCTATGTCCGACACTCGGCAACAAATGAGCTCACTCTTGTTCACTCTGCGGTGAAGAGCAGCAATCCTCTCCATTCCGGACTTGGATTGCTTTCGACCGGAAAATCGATGGAAGTGCAAGCAACGTCGAGAGTTGTTGGGACACAGTCAGGGGCGGGTTATCCTTCTCGGCACCCAACATATTCGACACTTCACGCCTCCACAACACTCCCACCCACTTCAACCCGCCCAACCTCATTCCTCGACTCACCACTGTCGCACGCTCAATCATCCTTCTCTGTTTCCTCACAAACCCTCCCCGCCACTGCTCACCTCAACGAACCCTCCCTCTCACTCAACTCCCTCCCAAGCTTCCCATTTGGCCTTCCAATTCACGACACTCTAGCCCACCTCAAAGCTCTGAATAGCTCATCTGCTCAAAACGCGCCGCTCCCGAGATCTCAGCAACCAACAGGCGCCAAACGTGTGCATGCCGTCCCCCCGCCCTCTCCCCGAGCGGATTTGACTCCTTTCATCGCGTCGCTTGCTGCACGGAGGGCTGCTGCGGGTGTAGGCGCAGTGGGAACCGGCAGGGATGGAGCTCTCGCCTCTTCGATAGCTGGTCAATCGCCCGCCCGTACCACCTTGAACACGCCTTCCCGTGTTCTTGTTTCAAGCGCCCAAGCTCCCTATCCGTCCTCGCCGTCTCCTTCTCCCGCTCGCGCTTCCCGCACAACGCTGCTTGGGCCCCCATCGCTCGTACCCTCCCCATCCCCGGCAGCCCGGAAACGTCCGCCACCGCGACCTCAAGAATCTCCGCTTGCCATCGCGTCTCCATCTACCACATCCTCCGACTCGTCGTATCGCGGATTCGCACTCCCTACCACGGGAGTCAGAGGAGCCTTTGCGGTGCACAGAAAGGGTGGAGGAGGGGAGGACTTTACGATGCAACATATCGGTTCTGTACTGGGTGTGGGAGTCCCACGTCAAGCAGGTGGAATCAGGACTGCCGCGCCGCAGGACGCTGGGATGGAAGGAGGGTCAAGGAAGGATTTTGGTATCACTGGGCCGACGCACCAAAAGGACGATGTGACGGAAAGAGAACAGGGTCGGGAGAAGGTTGCGGGTGCACCTGACCTAGTCGGAACGGTCAAGGGAAAGACCAAAAAGGAGGAGGATCGCGCGGTCGGTGTGGCCGTTGCCGCCCTAAGTAATGCCCAACTGGTGGTCGAAAACAACGAGAAGACCCATGGACCAGAACGGAGGCGATCGTCGAGATTGCCCACCGCGCGGAAATCGCCGCCCGCCCCGCCAGCACCCTCCCTTGCAGTCAGTGCGGGTGCTGGGGCAGATGAGAACAAGGAAAATGTCCCGCGGGTGGCATCGTCGGAACGCGATGTCACCTTGAGCAAAAGTCGCAAACCAAGTGTCGACGTAGCGGTGACTGCACGCCGACCTTCCATGGACAAACCTGTGGGGAAAGTTGGTGGCAGTGTGATTCCAAAGGACAAAGATAGGCGAAAGTCTGGTAGGGAGCGGCGGACGACGGAGCATTTCCTGCCGTGGGGGGACGAGGGTGACGAGTGAAGGGTTGCAACCCACATAATACAATTTGGGTATTGAAATTCAGCATTTTGCTTTTCTTGAAGATGTGTTCCCTCATAATACAATCTTTTCGCAATCAATGAGATTGACTCCACCCTAGGAGCACTCGGGAGACAAATAACAAGCTCCATAATTGTCCAGTTCCTTTTTGTTTTTCTTTGATTGAGGGGAGAGGCGGGAACTATTACACCTCGCCTTTTACAATAGCTTCGTATTGTGAAGGGGCGCCGTCGATTTCAGCTACACTCCCGAATCTTGAGTCAGCCTTCCACCTGTTGACGAGATCACTAAGCCGCGAGACCACATCCTTACGTCCAAGTTCGGAAATTGTCGGAGATTCTGTGTCGTGAACAATCAGCAGCTGTGTCTATTGGGAATACGTTTCGTCAGCTTTTCAGCAATTGGTGGGATTGTAATCGGAGGATACTCACAGTGATCGGCTCTGCAGACGATGAGCACACCTGTTTGATAAACGCAGCTATCCTGTCTTGACAGAGCGGCCCGAGGGGGCTGTTATCACTCATTTGGAAGTCGTGGTTCCGATTTTCGCTGGTTTCATTTGAGAATAAAACAGTTTCTCCGTGTTGGTGACTGTTGGACCAGCACAGTGCACCCGCAAACATACTAGATTTCAAGCCGAACAGTTTCGCCTCCGTGAGATCTCCGCAATGCCATGGCCATGCAATCGGCGTAAAATAGGTCCACGGTTCCCGTCACAATCTTTTCGTGCATAATGAGCATGTATTCGTTCAATGGAGCAGCCAAAGAATCGTACCAGTTGTGGCGGAAGTTTTGCTTTTGTGACGGATCCAAAGACTGGCGAATAGTATGGTTCGGTTTTAAGCTTGTGGTGCGCAGCTCCACCGTATCCGCGCTTGGTTGCTGGAATGTAATTCCACGTCAGCGTTGCCACTTGCCCACTTTCACAAACACACTTCAGGCACGTACAATGTTCCAGGGCTTGCTTTGTGAGGATGCAGAGCTGAAACTCGTCCAGAAGATTGTGCGTGGGGGATTGGAGCGATAAATCCACGTATGGTGTGATGCAGGCAAGACCGGCTGGAAGCTCTTCTCCAATGTCGCGGAGGTAGAGCGAGAGTGCGTACGTTAAGCCTCCACCAGCTGAATCTCCTGTTGTGTAGATGTGGCAAGTTCAGACAGATCAATGGTAGAGACGATGTTGAAGTACGAACCAGAGAAAACGACGTTCTTTGGAAGATGTCCGGTGGAGAGAACCCATTTCCAGACAGAGCGCGCATCTGTGATTGCGGCAGGGTGCGGGTTTTCGGGCGCCAAACTGGTAATTTTAGTGGAGTCGGATGAGATGAGTGCAACCGATTGAAACCAACAAATTACGGCCATACCGGTAATCCACTGAAAGCACGCTAAGGCCCCGAAGAGCGAGTGGAAATGTTTGTGATCTGTGTCCAGCGACATGTCCGGCGACGTAGCCTCCACCGTGGAAGTAAATTACAATGGGAGCGTCCTCTTTAAGCTCCTTGAGTTCATGCCACTCTGCAGATATCGATCCTGACACTGTTTCCTCGAGCCGTGGAGAAGGGATTCGGGGAACATCAACTGGTTTCACCACGATGTTCTCCGGTATCGGCATGATTGGTGCCGCCAGGGCACTCTTGCGTGCGTCCAGTGTTTCGTAGACATCTACAAGCGATTGTTATCGAAACGCAGAGATGCGATGGAGGTTTCAGACGAACCTAGAGCACTCCTGGTGAGAACGACAGCGTGCAGGAATTGCGGCGTCCTTTTCCAGGTAAAAGGCATTTGTTACTGCACGATCCACATTGTGCCTTTTCGAAAGAGCAGCGCACCATGTCTTGGGAACGGGGAACTTGAGCGATTGCGGCATCGTGGTGGCACTGTGATGTGAGGGGGGCTGTTCGTAACTTGAAAACTTCGGCTTGGATCGGCAGGGTGAATCGCCATCGGGTTAATGCCTCCGGGCCAACAATGCGATGTCAACAGGAGGGTGGACAGTTGCTTTGGTCGCCGGGTGGCACAGACCTGTGGCCTCCTCGCTGGTTCACTCGCCAGTCTTCCTTCTGGGCCGTCGTCCACTGGCTGCTGCTCTGTCCCCAACACGCATCCCCCTTCGATGGCGTCGTACCACGCAGACGGGACGCTCCCGGGAAACAACGCCGTGTTCGTGTTCGGCTCGAACCTGGGTGGCAAGCATGGAAAGGGCGCGGCGCTGGTGGCATCGAAGCGATTCGGCGCTGTTCGGGGTGTCGGCGAAGGAAGGACTGGGGACTCGTACGCAATCCCAACCAAAGACGCGCGCTTGAAAGTCCTCCCCGTCACGAGGATAGCCGAAGCTGCCACGCGGTTTCTCGAATACGCCAAGGCCAATCCGGACGTCTCATTTTGGGTTACCCGCATCGGGTGTGGTCTTGCCGGGTTCACGGACGCCCAAATGGCTCCGCTTTTTCGAGGTGCTGGACCGAATTGCAATTTCGCACAGGAGTGGGAGCCGTTTCTGAAGGAGGATGATGACAATGCGTGAACCGACAGATTGATCATTCTTTACATTTGCATTTCATTGCAGTTCTGAAATGATAGTTATGTTACCGGGTAAATGAATCTGAAGATCTCTTGATCAGAACAGTTCCCCGCCAAAAACCGTTCACAATGATGACCAAGCGCCATTTGCGATTCTCCTCTTGCCACTTGCATCATCTACTCCTTCTCCAATGTCGTGCGAATCGCTAGGCTTCACGTGCCCGATTCGCCCCGGCAAGGTTCTTGTCGTCGGGGCTGGATCCTCGGGTCTCATCGCAGCGCGACATTTCAAGGACGATGGGTGGACAGTAACGATCGTGGAAGAGCGGGGGGACCTGGGCGGCACCTGGGAAGCCGCCTATAGCTCGGCTCGCGTGCAAAAGTGAGTCATGCGAGTGTGGCATCGCATGTTTAGAATCTTCACCCTGAGATTTTCATCCCACCGAATCGACATTGACTAGCTCTGGGGAGCAATACCGCTTCGCCGACTTCCCGATGCCGAAAGAAATCCGCGCGGATCGGTTCCCCAACCGGGACCAACTGCGGTCCTACTTCAAAGCGTACGTCCGACACCACGGGCTCGACATTCTATTCAACACGAGACCGTCCGCGATGACTTACGTGCGGGAGAAGGCGGGATGGTCCGTGTCGCTTGTCGGAGTGGGAGGGGGGAATGACAGTGCCACGAAGGAGTTTTATGAGTTTGTGATTTTGGCAACCGGGTACTGCTCAAAACCGTATGTGAGTATACCTATTGAATGAAGTCGAGACCGCACCGGTGCCTGCCAACGTGACGTCCACGCGACGTGCAAAAGACCCCACCTCTCCCCGGCAAAGAAACCTTCCGTGGCATAATCCACCACTCGGCGAATCTCTCCCGTTTCACACGCAGCGACTTCTCCGCGCTCTTCATGGGCAAAAAAGTTGCCGTTGTTGGAATGGGCAAGAGCGCCATGGACCTTGTCGAATGTGCTCACGAGTCGGGCGCAACAGAGATCCAACAGATCGCCAGACGGGCGCGGTGGATGCTGCCTTTCAAAATCGGCCCCGTACATATCTCCCACGTCGTCATGACCCGCGCAGTGAGCAGTATGGTGCCGTCGTGGACACACACGACCCGGATTGAGAAGAGCTTGCATAAGGGGACGGCGTCCGTGCCAGCGGCGTTCTGGAAAGTGATCGAGAAGCTGTTTGCGTGGATTCACGGGTTCGAAAAGTCGAGTCCACTCTATCCAAAAGAGCCGTGAGTGGTCCTGTGAGGCTCTTTTTTTGACACCACCCTGAAATGACGTGGTTACTGTGTCCCGCCAGGGTCACCAACGCACTCACTTACTCCATCGGCGTGGTCACTCCAGCGTACCACCGCCTCGTCCGCTCCAATTCAATAACCTTCCACATTCCCGCTTCGATTCCCGCGCTCGAAGGGTCATCTATACATCTCAGTGACGCCACCACGATCCCCGATGTCGACGTGCTCATCCTCGCGACCGGATCACGGTCCACAGGGTTCGACTTCCTGCCAGAAACCATCAGCAGCGCCCTGGTTGAAGATGACGGCGTGCACTTGTATCGTGGAATGATTCACCCCGACGTACCCGCCTTGGCGTTTGCTGGGATCAACTCGTCCTACATGCACTTTGTGACGACGGAACTAGGTATCCAGTGGCTCCTTGCGCACCTTCGTGGTACTGTACCGCTCCCTCCGCCAAGCGCCATACGTGCGTCGCTCGATGCAGACCGTGATTGGAAGCGCCTCCACACCCCCAAGGAGTCCCACCGCTCGGCAGTCAGCGCATGCTATCAACAGTACGTGGATCTACTCTGTGCTGATCTAGGAGTCCCTGTTTACAGGAAACTGAAAAAGTGGGGCTGGTGGAATCCCATCGGATGGGCCGCCGAGGTTCTTGGTCAGCTAGACCCCACTGACTTTCGTGGGGTGAAGGACGAAGTGGAAGCTCGACACGGGAAGGGCAAACAACCCCCAGCTGTTGCTACATAAGAAACACAAATTCCCAAGTAATATAATTGAATAACGACGATGCATCTTGAAATATATATATTGTTTTGGCAGGGGGATGATCGAAATGTATGCTCCTTTGCTTGGTCACTTTCCAGTGAGGATTTAGCATCAAAACAGATATCGCAGTGCCCCTCCCTCGCCGTCTTCGTCACATTCTACCTCTTCGAGAAGGCCCGGACCTAAACCTAGACACCGCGGGATTGCGTCAGCATCCTGCCAACACGCCTCTGCAAAAACATCGATACTCACTCTCCGCAACAGCTGATCGAACACCAACAGTCATTTCCGCCGCCGCGATACCCGCACATACCACATCATCAAGTTTTTTGTCCGGGCCAAACATGGACACCCCCGCAACGAGGCACCCGACGAGACTGTCTCCAGCTCCCGTCACGGAAACAACGTCCACTGATTTCCGTGCTGGCCTGTGTTTGATCCGAAGTTTTGTGTGATTCTCGCCGTTAGGCGTCGTGTAGGGGAACGGGTCGATGTACCACGATGGCTGACATTCCTCCCCCTCTGCAGTGGCGGGAACACGGTGTGAGAGAAGAACACCGCGAGGACCAAGCTTGGTTACGACAGTGAATCTCGGGTGCGTGAAAAAGGAGTGCAAGGTCAGGATATCGGGAAGAAGGGTTGGAATATCTTGAGTAACAAACATTCGTCAGAAACCATCGAGTGGGTCAACACATTTTGATACCACAGCACGAACCTTGCAGGACTGGCTCTAGCTCCTCAAATCTCTTCAATGACTCCCCGCTCATTTCTTCCCACCCCACCACGCCCGCCTCCTTTCTCTTCTCCCTCACACGCGACGCAATCGCCCCCAACTCAGCGATGTTCGGCGTCAGGTACCGCACCGTTTCCACCATCCCTCTAGCGTCTGCCCCTTCCAGCCCGCCCGTCGCACTCGCCACCGCGTCCACGATCCGGACCGATTTGGGCACGCTGGTGGGTTCGAACAGGCATGAAACTCCAACTTGATTAGCCCGACGGAGCAAGTGCCGCACGGCAGAGGGTGAGATATTCCCATCGAAGGCGATCAGGGGAGTCCGTGGGTTCAAGTTTCGGTCCAAGGCCTTTGCGGAGGCACAGTTGGTCTCAGTGCTATAGGTCAAACAATCGAAGACTTGGACACTCACCTCACCGACGACGTCCTCGCCGATCCCAGCTAGCAAATCCATATCTGCCACCGCGACTTCCAAATCACCCCCAGCCCCATGCACAGCGGTGTACACCGCTGTCCTCCTGCCCGCAACTTTCCTCACCTCGCGCGTTCCCATGCCGACACCTTCCATGTGACCGAGTAAAGTTTCTCCTGCCACGTCATCCCCCACGCAAGTCACAAGAACGGGATCCACGCCAAGGCGGAAGCAGGCTTCAGCAACATTGCGAGCAACACCGCCAGGGGAGTGGTGGACATGGCCAGGGGAAGATGTGCCGTGTGTCGGGTGAGATGAGGGGAGGAGGGTTGCGGTGATGTCAAGAGTTGCGCCACCAATGATGATCTAGCAAAGGTAGTACGATGGGGATGGAGTGCTTGCTCTTGTAAGAAATCTGACTCACCGGCCTGGCATATTTGTCCTTCACCCTCAGCCTCCCTCTCAACTCATCCACTCTACTTGTCCTACCAACACCCTCGCCCACACGCTCTCCACCATCCCCAACCGGAAGTCCGTCTGCCTGGTCTGTCTCCTCCGCCGCGTTTTGCGCGATCTCTTTCTCCGGAGCGGGAGCGAATGGTGTAGTTGAGGCGCGAGCCAAAGCCGCGTACTCAGTGGCGACTTGACATGCCACGCGAGCGTTATTTATCACCAGTCCCACGCTATTCCAACCAATAAAAATCGTTGTCAATGGCCGCACAAGTGGTCCCAGTCACGGCTCCCACTTACTTTGCCTTCCCCGCCTCTCCTCCACTCTCTCTCTCCACCTCAGCTAATATCCACGGTGTCACTTCCGCACCTTTCAAACCTCTGTTTCGTGCCTTCTCCACTGCTTGGTCAATCACACGGGATATGAATTCGGTATCAGCGGCCAAGGAAGTGGGTATGGGAACGCAGAGTAGGAGGCCCGAGGGGGGCGTAAGCACAGCTGACGTAGCTGTAGTGAGGGTTTGTGGGGACACGATGGTTATCTTCGGCGTCGAAGGTCACAGGTACAAATAACGCACCCATCATCCTCGCGACCTCAGCGGCCGACCGAACTACGGTGGGGCTGGGAACACCCGAATCGCGGGTGTAAAATGCAGGGACAGGAATCGGAAGGCCTGGAGGATGGTCGCCGTCGGCGAGAGTGAGAACGGGAACTCCTTGAGTTTCCAGGTACTACGAAAGAACATCCCATTTGGAGTCGGTTGGCATGACGAGAAACACATCATGGAAATAAAGGAGGCATTACGTACTTCAACGGTTCTGGGGATGTCAAGTATGGCTTTTGCGCCTGCGCAAACTACGGTGACCGGTGTACGGGAGAGTTCCGTGAGGTCGGCGGAAATATCAAGGGCTTAGTAATGAGTTTTGATTGGAGAACGGCAGGAAAAAAGGGTGGGGTTGAATGGAATGAGAAACTGTCAGTTAAAGTAATACAGCTTGGCAAAGCCAATTACGTACTGTCCTCCCCACCACGGTGAACGCCGCCGATGCCTCCTGTAGCAAAGACTTTGATGCCTGCAAGGTGGGCGGCGAGGGATGTAGAAGAGACTGTTGTAGACCCAGTCAGGCCCTGGAGCAGAAGGAGTGGTTTGGGGACCGTTGGAGGAGCGTTGGGTGCACAAATGGATTAGGATGAAATTAGCGCCCACCACCGGACACCCGAAAGTGTACACAGAACGCTCCTACTCACGTTTGCCACAACGCTGGCCAGGTCCCATCTGCTGGTCTTTTTGGCACCTTTCCCCAACACGGCCAACTTTTCGATGTCCTCTGGTCCCAAACCAACTCGAACAACTCCGTCAATGATGGCGACCGTAGCCGGAATGCAGCCAACGTCCCGTATCGTTTGCTCCAGAGCGAGAGCGGTGGAAATGTTGATGGGGTGGGGTAAACCTGCATTGGCAGGTTTGGTGGGTCCAATGCAGTTGAAGCCGGGGCAAATGAAAGGCACATAAAATCCCATTTAAATAAACAATTGAGTTGGATAAGATCGACGAAAGCTCATTGAAATCGAAATCGAGCCCACCATGAGTGATGATGGTGGATTCCAGAGCAACGACGGGGTCACCTCTCGCAACGGCATCGGCAACTTCGGGACTGACACTCAGCACAGATGCCAGCGACAAGGCTCTTCGATGCAATTGTTGCGACAAACTGTGGCTTGGCGTCGATCCTGTCCAGTTCGGCTCATGGGTTCGTGAACTTCCAATTCCGTTGCCTCGCACCAATGTCCGCAATTCAACGTGAAATGACCTGTGCGCGACGGGAATCTGTCGACATCGTGCAGCAGAAGAGAGACACCGAGGAGGGATCGGTAGGCGAGCGGCTCGCATTCGTTCCTATCACAAAATGACGGCAACGCATTTTTCGTTTCAAGCTCATTCTCATTCGAATCTAACAAGTTTATCATAGACAATATGTTGAAATTTATCAAAAAGAAAAAAAGTAATGCAATCTCCCCAATCAGTCAAGAGTGCCACTCAAGGTGGTGCACTCATCCAGAATGTAACTCCAAGAAAGCGAGCATCACACCGACTGATCCCCAACTTGCGCTTCACCGAGCGCTAGGTTTACAAGCCCGTCAAAGTCGAGTCGATCCAAGTCCTCCAGGTAGTATGCGGAAAGCAAGCGTTCCAGCACTTGCATTCGTGCGAAGCCACGCGCCGACTCCCGCTCCAAGGCTTGGAGGCGGCTCCGTAGGAGATCGACTTCTCCTCGTACACCACGTTTGATAGATAGCTCTCCATCCGTGGAAGCCACCAGAGTAGAGCTTGCAGGGGCCCCGCCTCCGCCATTAAAGAGATGTCGTTCCGAGGACACAGAGCCACCGATGAACGATAGGCGGTGGTCCTGTGAAAGGTTCCCTGAACCGGTCATGGGGATGAATCTGTCTCCTGTAGGAGTGGAGGGCTGGGGAATCGAAGGTCTCCGATCACTTGAGTACATTCCACCAGCGAACGTTTCACCGTCCGACGAAGAAGAACTATCGTCCGAACTGAGTCGGTCTCTGAGATTGGTAACGTAAGGACTTTCAAATCCCTGCGCGTTCGGTTTCTGAACTTTTCCACGGGTCCGCAGGGGTATGTCTTGGGTCTGCTTCCCCCCAGCAAGAGGAGATGAGGAGGGTGGTGCAACGGATGGTTGCATTTTACTTTTCAACGAGTCTCCAGGTTCATCCACTCGCTTCGTGTCTTTGGACACGTTGGAGCGATGAAACGGTGTTGATTTACTGAAGAACCAACGTTGCATCTGAAATGACAGAGTTTCCGAAATGAACAGAAAGAAGGAAAAGAGAAAAGAGGAGAGGCACTCACCAGACCCCATGGATTCATCTTTTGTGTTCCGAAGAGTACGATGTAAAGCCTATTGATGTCAACAGCACGCTCACAAACATTAAACGCCAATACAAATTTTAATCAAAGACTCACGCAAAGCTTCCCGTGGCGACACCTCCAAATGTACCGATGAAATTCGGCAAAGTAAAAGAGTACGTTCCAGAGGCAGTCGTCACGGTGTACGATTCGACCTTTATGGACCCGCTTGTTGTCGTGGCGACATTGCTTACAGACAGATCGGGGTTCATACGAATGATAGCCCTGACAGTCAAATAAAAAACGGTTAGTAACGTTTCCGCCACGGATTTGTCTTCAGCACGTCTCTCACCAAACATTTCGCCCATAATCGGCGAATCCATCGTACACCTGTTGCGACCTCGCGCGCCACGACAAACTGATCTGGGTGCCACCAGACTGGCTCGTATCGGTCCGCGTGAAAGGAGCGTTGGCCACCACTGGAGACAGCATTGCATCAAAGTCGAACGAGAGGACCGATGGGTTTTTATCGAGAATAAATGGCTACGGCGGAAGTGCGTGGCACAGTTGAGTTTTCATAAAAGAATGGTTTGTCGCAGACATCGCTCTCACCTTCCCCAGGAGCAGCCACTGCGGATTTGTGAAGCGAATATCAGTCGAGTTCGGGTCAGTGGACACATTCGTGGCGATCTCTGAAGAAGCTTGAAGTTCAACCCGCTCGACACCCGTGAGCGGATCAAATTGAAAAGTGGAAGGAGGATTAAAGTAGAAGCACGGCCTGTGAAACATTAATCGCAAACGAGTCAGGTGACCGGGCCAAGCCAAATTGGAAGGCATCTGTGGAGAACTCACCATGAGTCGGGCCACTGAGCAAGCTGAGGAAAGTCTTTGCTTGTCAATCCTGTACCTGACGTGCCATTCTTCACCAGCGCGAATCGAGTCACTGAATTCGCGGGGCAGTTTCGGGTACCAGTTTTGGGCGCTGACCACGGATTGGTGATGCAGATGATGGACGAGATGTGAGGAGAGCAAATAACCACAGCTAGGGAAGCACCACAGTGACACAGTGGTCAGTTCTAGGTTACCGGGCAGAGCAGCATACGACCAAAACTCACGTGGAATCTGCACAGCCCCCACAATCGCCATGCCCTGTTCCATGACCGGTTTCGCCGTGACAAGCCTCTGGACATTGAAGACAATCCACGCAATCGCCGCGCCGAGGAGCACCAACACAATAAACACATGCGCAAGGAGGTACCACGGCGACAGCCGCGGGTGGATCCTCTTGTCCAGCAAGAGCGACGCGCCCGTGAGGGCGTGCAAGTCGAACGCGGGCGGCGGACTCGGCGTGGCCACCGCGCCGCGCACGTCGGGGGCGGATGTCTTGCGCCGCCGGGAAGACCCGTTGCCATTTCCCTCCGCCGCGGTGTCGCTGGACACCCCGCTGGGGGTCGGGAGCTGTTTGGCCTTTTTGCGCCGCCCGGCGCTGTGCATGGACAGCGTTCGGGCAAAGTCGCTGGGATCGAACTCGCCCGCGCCGCGCGGGACGAGCACAAGTGAGGATACGGACCGCGCGGCAGACACGAAGGATCGCGGTCGTTCTTTGGGTGGGCCGTCGCCCCGGTCGCGAGACCGTGCGCGGCGCGTGTCGGGAGGTTGGTCCGATGGGAGGCGTCGGCGGCCCGCAGGGCGCAGACTGCTACCTCCATCCGTTACCTAGATGGTGGGTTTGGTGTTTGGTGGTCAAAACACGTGCAGACGCCAACGCTGGGCATAAAAAACTCACATGCCCATCCAAATCCGACTCCTCCCCGCCAGACTTTGGGCCGTACAGATCCCACGCGGCGTTGAGCGAGAGCGTGGACGTCCTGCGCAGCCTATCGCGCTCCCTGTCGCGCTCCGTCCTTTCCGGTCTCGCCGTTGCGGCGGCCTTGCCCTCAGACTTGTCCACCCGCCCGAGCGACGTCTGCCGCCCGTGTCCCCTCTCCTTTCCAGCCCGCCCCGCGGTCCCATTCGGCGAGGGAGTCACCGTCAACTCGACGGGCTGCCCGGGTGCCCACGAGTGTCGTTGCCGGCGGTCCGTGTCGGCCGAGCGCGTCCTGGCCCTCGACCCCGGTCGGGCGGCCGCGGCGCGTTCGGCAGGCGTCGGGGGGGCGGTGCGCGATGCTGTGCCCCCGGACCCCGTGGGGGGCTGCTTGGACGACCCGGCCGACACGTACAGCTCGGGGTCTGAATCGCCGCCCCCGCCGGGCGTGGTGGCGCCCGACCGCGTCACGAAGGAGGCGGTCAGGTCCGCGACGGGGGGGAGTTTGGGACGTGTGTCGAAGGGGTCGGTTGGGGAGGGGTCGCGGGAGGGTAAGGCGGAGGATGACGTGGATGGCGGGAGTGCGAGCGACATGGAGGGCGGGCGTGGGCCCCCACGTCCGCGAGCAGGTGCGGGAGGTTGTGGGAATTCGATGGGTTCGGGTTGGGGGACGAACTGGCGCGCGCCACCGCCTCCGCCTTCGCCTCTCCCAGATGGGGGCATGGCTGCTCGGAAGTGGTGCGGGGGTGTAGATGCGCGGGTTGACATCAGGGATTCCTTGGAGCGCTTTGCGTTGACGGTGCGGGTGGTCGACCCGGGTACGTGAGGGGTGATGGGTGGAGATTCGGCGGGCTTTGATGGTCGCCGGCCACTGCCAGTGCCCGTTCCGGCAGCAGCGGCGGCAGCAGCAGCAGAGCTCCCATCGTCCGAGTACTTTGACGCAGTGCGCTTCGGGGGCCGGCCCTTATTCTTGCTGGCGACGCTTCCCGATGCAGGGAGTTGTGAGGAAGGGGTTTGCGCAGACTTTGATGCGCCCGACTTCTTCTCGCGGCCGGTGGACGACTTGCGTTCCGCTTTGCTGGACGATCCCGATCCGACCGAGTCGCCAAGGGCCGCCGGGTAGGCGAATTGGTCCTGGTGGTCGTGGAGGGAGACCAGCGAGGGCCACGACAGGGGAGCACCCGGGTTCCCGGGCGAGTCCGGGAGCGGCGAGTGCAGCTGCGAGGGGTGCGTCGAGCCTGCAACGCCCTGCCGCGGTCTGGAGGAGCTTCCGGGAGCCAGGCGCGGAGAATTGGGCACGGGCGACATTGGCGAAATCATGGACCGCTGCGACTGCGGGGACTCCGAGCGCTCCCTGCGTCCGCCCAGGCCCGGAATCTGGATCGCCAGCTCAGCAGCGTTTGCCGTCCTCGCCCTCTGCCCCGACCTTGCGCTTGCTTGGTTGGATCCGACGGTGGCCGCGATGGACGACTGGGGAGACCCGTACATGCCGCCCGCCCAGTCGCCGTACGATGCCCCCTGCTGCCCACGCTGAGCGGGCGGCGGCCACTGCGATGCTGCGCTTCCGCGTGGGTCTGCCATGTGCTCCGCGTGTCCGGATCACACTCCACACTCCACACGTCAAATCCGGCAGCCTGCGACTCCTGCACAACAAGTACGGCACCGCGCAGAGATTATTGTGCGCCTATGGAGCAATCGGCCTGTTCGCGATGGAGTGTTGTGGGGGATGGGGTGGAAGGCAGACGCCACTCTCCTTTTTTTCAAGGTTCATTTCACTTGTGCCCAAATCAGGTTGCACTTTTCACCCACACAAAACACCCCCGCGTCCACCAACCAGACACATGCAGCAAAATAATTTCTCTCCCCCACGCGTGCCTCGGCTACCAAAGGCCAAGTGGGGTGATCGAGGTGCTGACAGCCGGGTCGCTTGTGTCGTCGCGGACTGCGAGTGTGGGCGGGGGGGATTGGAAGAAGCAAAGAGCGGGATATGCGCGTTTCGGAAAATGTCTCGGACAAAGACAAGACGAAGGAGAGCGTGCAACGTGGGAGTCCCCAAAACGTGAGTGGCCACAGAGCGACCACAGCCGTCAAGCGAACCTCATCTCGGTTCCGCACTGAGCGCATCGAAAGACGCACGGCTCTGACGGTGACCTCATTTGTACTGGCATACTTCGCTGATTGCGAGAGGATCGAATGAACTCCTGCAGTGCACAGCCGGAACCACTCAATGGATGTACGAATAGCATTGCGACTCAGAATACATCATTGCCTGGACGTCATCCACTGCGTTCTGCTGATTTCATGCATTGCGCTTACATCTCTCTCAATCCCAAAGTGTAAACCTGTAGCATGTTGGCGATCCAGGCCGCTCCAGAATTGTTGAGAGGTGGAGGCAGTCATTATCACATCGCCACCTCTAGAACACATACTTTGGAAGGTCAGAGCATAATGTACCATGTACCCAGAACAAGGCACGGTCGGCGGGCCCTCAGCAATTTGATCGGCAAAAGATTTAGCCACCAATTACCCGGCCTACCTTCCCGAGCCTGGAGGACCCACCTGTCTTTGACGGCTCCAATCAACACCCAAATCCCAATGTCCCACCAGCCAGAACCACACCACCAGGCAAACGGCACCGCCAATGGACACCAGGACGAGCACGGAGACATCTACGGTACGTCACCTTCCAATTTTTACTTCCGGATGTCGATTCCGAAACCCATCAGACTCCCAAATTATTGGAAACCTCATCATTCACCGCCGCTCTTGCCCGTCGCCTGCTCTACCTCCACCTCCATCCCCATCCTGGCCCTTGTTCCATCAGCTCAAGCAATGACCTACACCTACTCACACACCACGACCATCCCGGCCCCGCCCGAGCTCGGCGGGGACAAGACGTACGCGATCCTCAAGGGTACGATCGACGAGCACTTTGTTTCGAGCTGGGCGCCCTTTGGGGGGTACATTCTGGCGCTGTGTGTTGAAGGTGAAGACGCGTGTTCGGGACCCCAAAACGGGTGTGTGGTGAACCCTTACAACGACCGTCTTTGTGTTGTGGACTCTAGCGGTTCGGTTTGAAGTGCGGAGACTGGGACTGGACAAGCGGTTTCACGGTGAGTGAATTCAACGCAGCATATGTGGCAACAATTCCCTTTGACGCTCCATCTTCGGCCCACCACCACCACCACCACGCCAAAACCCCACCAGAGCCCATCGCTATGGGCGCCACACTCGTCCAAGCGGGCCGCGACGGCCCGTTCGTGGCCTCTGTCCACCCCATCCGGGTGGGCGGGCGGTTCGCCTTCTTCGAGGTCGCGCTCCGGCAGGCCGCGCCACCTCCACGAGGGGCTGCGACTAATGCTAACGGGCCCGCAGATGAGACGACACCGCAATACGTCACGATGGCCACGGGCCGCGTGACCATGTCCGACCTGACCCTCGAGCAGGGCGCCTACACCATCCTGTCCAACGACGGGCGCACGCCCGTAACCTCTCCCTTCGACCCGCCCGTGTTCCAGTGGCCCTGGATGGCGGACTATCCGCAAGGAACCGGCGCCAGTGCCGCGCCAGGTCCGTCCCCGTTCCCGCCCGACTCGGCCACCCCGTGGGACCCGTCCAAGCGGGTGGGTCTTGGCCTTCCCCCGCTGTCCGCGTGCCACCCGCGCTCGTGGAACGAGAAGCACGGGTGGAAGGTGTCGACGCGGACAGGCAAGAGCATGGAGCATCTAATCGAGACGCGGGATATGCCTTACAGGGAGGGCGAGTATTACTCGCTGGAGAGTGGCGGGGACTGGTGTAAGTGGGTCAGGGTGAGTTTCGATTCTTCGTTGAGTGCGCTGTGCACCGGACTGCGCTGGCCGCTGTCTCGAGAGCGCTGCCTGACCCCGTTTCACTTTCCCGGGGATGATTCAGCTGCTCCCGCCCGCATCCTCGCCCCACACTACCTCCAGTTTGGCCTTTTTCAGCGACTACTGGAACTCCATCGTGGGGTGGGTGCGCAGACCTTCGGATAAAGATGGGTTCATGCCGGTGAGTAAATCGGAATGCGTGAGGGAGGGCAGAGTGTTTAATCCCCACTGTTTGGGCTTTTAACGACAAAAAGACGATCGAGTTCCAAATCCAGTACGTATGCGTGTTTCCCCTCCTTCCTTACCGCTCGGAGCCACTCTGACGTTTTCACATTCAAGGTTCCGCTCAATCCCCAAACCCACCACGCAATGGCTCCTCCTCTGCACGCGAAACCGCATGGCGACGCACGGGAAACGAGAGTGGGACGTGGAAATATGGGACGAGGAGGGCAGGTTGCTGTCGGTTGCAAGGTGAGCGGAGGGGTCGGGGGGACCAAGTTGCGTGGTTGGTTTTGGTTCAATGACATATTTTGGGATAAAGGCAACTGTGTGCGACAGCGAGCTCCAAGAACGCGTACAGGTTGGCGGAGAAGGGAGCCAAGGGGGAGGAGTGAATGCGGAGATTGGGAAAAATGCTTTCTTGCACCACTTGGCACCACTATTGTTCATGTAATTTAGACACCTCTCGCATATATATATAGAGACTCATCAAGCATCAAAGAGCAGTCCGAACTAAGCACATCTCTCGAATCTCTTCGCAGCCTCGATCCCTTTCCTGCTAGGAGGCACAAGCCTTTCGTGGGAGGCAACTTCTCCACTGACCACCGATCGGATCCCAGCGCCGACGGACGGATGACGCGGCCCATTCCCCTCACTCGCCAGGCCAGAAAATGTCGCAGCAGGACATCGAAACGCTGTCGGCGCCGTTGACACTTCCGTGTGGAGTCATATTGAAGAATCGTCTGGGGAAAGCGCCATTGGTGAGGCTGCATCTGCATTACGATCTTTTTTCCCCCGATCCGAAAATCTCGACGCGACGCGACTACGGTGCTTTCAGACAGAGCTCCTTGCGGACGCTCGCACGAACCTCCCCAATGAAAGGCACTTCAACGTTTACCGGCGATGGGCAAGGGGGGGTTACGGGTTGATCGTCACGGGCAACGTGCAGGTGGATCGCAAAGCCATGGAGGCGTCTAGGAATGTCGCCATCGAGCGGCAAGACGAGAAGGACATGGAGCTGTACATTCGGTATGCAAAGGCCGCCAAAGAAAACGGCGCAAGAGCTCTCGCGCAGGTGAGCAGGGGTCTGTCTGAATCCTGGCTTGTGTGCGTTGCTGAGCAATGTTCGTTTCGAAAAGTTGAATCACGCCGGACGACAAACCCCTCGTGCCGTGAACCCTCGTCCCAAAGCCCCATCGGACGTAAAACTTTCCCTAAAGGGAATCCCTCCGGCTTTGGTCTCTACTCCTATCGCTATGACGACAGAAGAGGTTCAACAAGTTCGAGATCGGTTCATTGCGGCGGCGGGGTTCTGTCAGAAGGCGGGGTTCGACGGCGTTCAGATTCACGCTGCACACGGATACCTCATTTCGCAGTTTTTAAACCCTCATGTAAACGTGAGCAGGACAGACCAGTACGGAGGGCCGCTGGAAAACCGAATGCAACTTCTCAAGGAAATCGTGGAGGGTGTTCGCAGTCTTTGCGGACCAGGGTTCATTGTGTCCGTGAAACTGAACTCGTCAGATTTCCAAAAGCATGGGGCGTCAGAGCAAGATAACATTCTCGTGCTGGAAATGCTTGAACAGAGTCTGTGTGACTTTGTAGAAGTCAGCGGGTGAGTCTGTCCAGGCAGCTTGTTGTTGATTGTTGCATTCTTACCAGTTACTCACGTGACCACCAGAGGAAGTTGTGAGTTTCAACGTTTCCATTGTTAGGAAAGTACCCAGTCTCACTATTTCGGGGTGGGGGTTCTCTTTATGCAGACGAGGCACCTGCTCTTTTGGGGCATGTCAAGAAGGAGAGCACCAAAAAGCGGGAAGCATACTTTTTGGATTTTGCATCTGAAGCACGCAAAACTGTCAAAAAGATGCCATTAATGATCACTGGAGGATTTCGCACGCGCTCAGTGATGGCAGAAGGTGATATGGTACATGTTTGTGTCACCTAATTGCTAAACTCTAACAAAACAAAACTCCACAGCAATTCGAAGTGGCGACGCTGATCTCATTGGTTTGGGGCGCCCCGTGTGTCTTCACCCTGAGATTGCAGTCGCCCTTCTTTCGAATCCGTACAAAACCTTCACGGTGCCTTCACCCAAAATAGATTGGGACCAAGTTCGTACCGAGACCCCCATGATTGGTAATGGTGAGAGCCTCTGGTACTCTGCACAAATACATCGCCTTGCAGACGGGATGGAGCCAGACGAGGAGATGGCCCCAATATACTTTACAATGGTCTGGGCGCCAAGGCAGTTGGTGTACGAGCCGGCGACATTTTTCCCCACCAACGTCGTTTGGTATGTCTGAACTGGCGTCCCTTTGCACCTTCGAGCGTTGAACTTACGGGCCGCTTCCGTCTCAGGGCACTTGCATGGCCGGTGAAAAAAGCGCACCACGTTTTTCGACTGACGCTTGCTGCTGGAGTGGTCGCCGCTGCAACAGCAACAGGAATACTCGTGTCCCGCAACCGTGCCTGACATATGGTTAATGTTTGACGTCGCTACTTTATTTTAATTTTGATTGCCGTTCGTTCGCGAAGAAGGCGAAGTGGTTTATGACAATCCCCCTTGGAGTCCGTGCGCCGTTCAGTTAAATGTTCCAATCGAGGTCACATCCCTCCAATTAACTAACTTGCGATACATTTGCCGTTGTTGGTATTTCCTGCAGCCTCTGAAAGTGCGTGAAACTTTACCTTTTGATCCTTCTCCCTCACTTGATCCTCAAACGGGTGTTCGGGGTCGAGGTGGAGGTGGAGTGTATTCATTTTCGCCATCGAAAGGTTCAAGGGAGACAGGGAGAGGGAAAAAGATCAAGACCTTTGCTCTCGTCTCTATCGTATTGATATTACCGATTAAGTGGTTGTTAGTGCGAACTTGCGCCGCTCAAAGATGGACGCGCCAAAAACACATCTCCAGACAAATCAACGGAAATCCAGCCCACCATCTCCAAGTGAATTCAATTACAGCATAGAGCGTGGCATCGTTTCACCATTGCTTGAACGGGTGGATTCGTCCTGACGTATGTTCACTGAATCCGTTCCCAAGTTCCATGTGATCTTTGAAGGCGATTGTCTTGAATTCCTTTTCCTCCGGCGTACCCACTTTCCATTCCGTAGGTTTTGACCGCTCGCTGGCCCATCTTCCGTTGTTGAGTCACCCTAAACGGTGATGATGATGGACCCAGTACCCGCCTCGAGCGTGAAGCGCTCGAGCAAGGAGCGCAGATTCTTATGCCCAGGTACTTGCGCGCTTTTGCGTGGAATATCAAATGACATCGCGTCTAAAAAGTTCCGGTTCCATGGCGATGAACAGGATGTCGGAAGCTCTTCACGAGGAAAGGTTGTAGGAGACGCACATTTTCGATATCATTCAATAAGTGAAAATACCTACTTTACTCCTCAGACGTAATGAACCGCCACAGACGAAGAACTTGTCCCGCAAGGTCCCCGGCCCGGTCTGAGAGGAGCTCGGCAAGCAGAGAAGGAGCTTACGATGATTTGGCGAATAATAGTGATACACCCGGAGTGACATTGCCTGGAAACAACGGTCGGATGTCTGAAGAAGATTCGGAGTCTGAGGACGACGACAACTCAAGCTCATGTAAATTGTTTCTGATGTCGAAATTGGGTGAATTCGTCTCAAAACACCCGTAAATTCTCTGGGACTAGACTTCTCCCAGGAAGCTCCACACGTCACTCATCCACAGTCTGGTTCCGAGGGCCCCTTTCGACAATCACCCGAAAGAAGTACCGAACTTACCAACCTCCCTCCTCGGATGCCAACTCTGCAGGCTTTTCCACCTTCCCACGCTCAAAGCGCCCCGGTTTCGTCAATCTCGGTGAACAGAGGGACATCCCCTCGACCATCATATGGTTCTGCACCTCCCTTTTTGGAACCATCCGCCCGCCCACCGTCGCCTAATCCTGTCGTACCGTATCGCGTTTGATATTGCATAATATGGTGAGCTCCGAATTTTTCTTCTGTTTCGGAAAGGTACCGACGCCCCACCCGTGACATTCCCTGTTTCTGCCGCCAGCCCTCTCCGGTGCCATGATGTGCTAAATGTGCTTGCCGCATGGCCGGAGTCGCTCGAACTTCGAAATCTAGCACAGGCTTTGCACGAACTTTGATCGTCAGATGACCGCTTTATCCCCCCCCCCCTTTTGTCGTTCTTGTCCTTGGCGATGGCCCCTCATCTGTCTCTCCCACATGAGTCATTTACCACCTCCGAGGCAAATCGAAGTCCATTGCCGCCCCCGGACAAGCACATGGTCATATTTATTACTATCTTAATCTCAATCAGTTATTTCACTCATGGTTACACTCGTCAAGTGAGCAATGAATGTGGGATTAGAAGGAAGACGGTAACTGCGCGTTGACATGAGTCATTTCATCGTCATCAAGACCGGGAATGAAACCAAAGAATGAGGGAGCGCTTTGCTCCATAACTTTCCGGTACCTGCTTTCCCAAACTACCTTTCATTATTTTCCAGCCAGCCCAGCCCAGCATCGCAAAGACAGCCAGAGCTCACGGGAAGAGTAGCAGCAAACGAAGACCCGACTGAAACAATCCACCTCAAATAACGAGCATTGAACCCGTTCGCGCGCTCATATGTGAGCGTTATTTGGCGAGAACAGGCTCACGAGTCAGATCATCTCCAGCGTACAGGTTGATTAATCGTTTTGCACTGATCCTGGAGACTGTTTCTTGCACAGAAGTTGCAACGAGTATCGTTTCGGGCCAGAATTGTGTGGAAGAGCTTGACCACAACTGTGTCCGAAGTCCATTCGCCGATCCACCTTGGCAACCAGTCAATTTCCTTTCCCACCGTTCTGCAACAGCTGTTCATTCATTTCTGGACTATCATTGCAATTGTCCGGTCAAAGGTAACCCTGCCCGTTGAGGCCCACCGTCCCCACTATTGAAAGGCCTTTTCGAATAAGATTGCATGCCACTGTTTTTATGTTCTAGCTTCATTTGTTTCCTAGTTCCTCCGTACCCGTGTAGTCTCCCCAAAGTTCCGACGTTTTCGCCAACCTCGGTGCTTATAGTTCTGCATCTTTGTCGGATTCCATAATTTCGTGCAGCTTTGACTTCGACTATGACGGTGAGATCGGCCCATTCAGTGTAAGCGCTGTCAAGCGGGGAAAGTGATATCTCCACACCCTCTGATCCAGTCCCTGCAACCCTGTGCCCATCGGAATGATGTGTACCACTAAGTCTTCATGAAGTGACTTGTTTTCTTCGGTTGAAACGTGGAGTGCAAGGAAAAAAGTTTCGAGCGGTGCTTGTTGCCCTTCGAACTGCTTCGCCACTGGCGAAATTTGTCGCCACCTTAGAAGCAACAATTTTTTCCGATGAGCCTTTCTATCACCAACTGCAGCTGTAGTACTGTCGTGTTTCCTAACATTCAACAGGGGGGAATATGCTGTGTAGTGGGTCGAACACGTTTCCAGTCATGTGGTGGGTAATAAAGGGAAGAAATAGTGAAAACTCGAAAACAGTGTTCCAAAGCATGGTTACAGTATCTACTGCTGAAGGTTTCCATGGATCTAACGTTCTCTTGGTCACAATAATTTCGTGGGCGGCACATGTGGCACGGTTGTCTGATACAAAATATCGCAAGGAAGGGGGCAGGAAGCAGGGGAGGTGATTTCAGACTTGAATTACATAAATAAATGTGAATGCGATGAATGAGGGCGTGATGAATCTATGTGGAAACCAGCCCGACATATTTTATCCGGTCTGCCCTCTTTCCTTTTGGCTGAAGTCTGAACGCAAGTAGGATCTATCCGTTATTCGACATTCATTGTGTTTGACTGAGGATCGGCCCTAAGAGTTGAGGTAGGTATCTTCTGATGTGATGCAGTGCTGCTGGCGCTTCTGAATGTATGAATCGCGCTCCGGAAACAGGTCAACCACGATAGTTCACCAGCCGCTGTGTGCCAGTGGCTGTATTCACTTTCGAAAGACGTCAACCGGGCGTGCTCTCGCTTTTCGGCGCGTACCAAG
Source organism: Gonapodya prolifera JEL478 (assembly GCA_001574975.1). NCBI lineage: Eukaryota > Fungi > Monoblepharomycota > Monoblepharidomycetes > Monoblepharidales > Gonapodyaceae > Gonapodya > Gonapodya prolifera. The sequence goes on from KQ965827.1 coordinate 109,242, forward strand.
AGCGGAACAGTTCGCGTTGAATCAGAGCGATACCGGACGACAACGTTGCTGTCATTTAAATTTGTTCGTAGATCCATCCAATTGAAGCTTCTACTCTCGCTCGACCCTAATATCTCTGGTCCCCTTCCACCTTGCTTCCCAGAACGCAAGGACGATATGTCTCACAATAATCACAATGATATCCGAGACCAAGCACTTATAAGTGTTGCTAAACTCGCCAATGAAGATGGAAAGCCTCCCGTAGCTGCTGGACGCGTTTCCGCCCAGAAGCGACCCAACTCGTTCTTCAATTCCAAACCAATCTCCACCTCCCAACCCATTCATCTGCCACCTCGCCCGATGTCAGCTGGAGATTCAAGTGTGACGCTGAATGAATCATCACTGGAAGATGTGAACATTGGGCTGCCTCCTCTCGGCCGTTCACAAGCTCGTCCCCCCTTGGGACTTGCCGTTCGGCGACCCTACTCCCCTTCACCATCACCCAGCGAAACGAATAGATCGTCTTCTTGCTCTTCCCCAGTGCCGTCTCCCAAGTCTCCCAATGAGGCACCATTATCAGTTTCTGCCCCAGATCCTCGCAACCATCTTAGGCAAATGAGCAGTGGATCAAATACGTCCGTTGGAACCCACTTCTCGATAGCAGAATCCATTCTTTCGGTTCTTGGAATGTCGAGACCGCCGCAGCCCGGATGTGTAGCCTACAGCGCCATTCCTCTTTCAATTCTACATCTCGCGGACAGCATCGGAAGCAACGCGCCTATCTCTTTTCATCTTTGGAACTGGTGTCACGCAGATGATTGGGTTGATCCCACTTCTGTACCGGCTGACGGAATAGCTGCCCACGAAGACCCCCAAAGTACAAACGAACATCAAAGCCAGGTTCACACTCCGCCTAGAATTCCGTCAGAACAGACTCAAACAAAGTACCACGATGGACTATTCCGAGGCTACGACGAAATGATTAAAGAGAACTGGATTCGCGCATACGAACCGCGTCGCGTTGAAAACCTTGCTGATCCAGACCGAAAAGAAATCAAGGAAGCGAAGGAAGACCATGGAGCGTGGGGGAAACTGGCGAAACCGAAGCATGATGCTGGAAAGTACGGCTCTGTGAAGTCCATCATGGCGTTTGGGAAAGCTCAAGGAGGGAAAAGGGTTGGATTCAAGTACGCGTTCTGTTTGTGGGACACATTCCTCTACATCCGATGTTAATCCTGTTGTTCTTTGCGTCCAGCTCGGTCGTAGAAGTGAATTCTTTGGACATGCCCCTGAAGCCCGCGAAAGCTGTTGCACGTTACTTCATTCAAGGTAATGATACATTAACCGATCTTATTAAATTTTATCTTAGTTTGTTACGACTCTAGTGATCGACGTCCGGACGCGAGCTGGCCATAAGTGTGAGTTCGATTATGCCAATCGTGCTTCAATTTCACTTTTTGACATGTATCCCACCGTTGCAGGCAGCGAGATGCTGGTCAAAGTTAGTATCGGCGCGCAAGAGCGCGAAACGCTTATAAAACGGACCGAGATGCGAGGGAAAGAGATGATCGCTACCTTTCGCGAGGGCTTTTTGTTGTACGTGGACTCAGCGATTTTTTTGGAAACATGCTGAGACTACAATGCGTTTACTTTTTGTTACAGCAACGCACCTCACAACCAAGACCGCCACTCGACCTTTGCGTTTGATGCCAAAATTTCGGTTGTTGGTTGGCCTGACCCTTCCCGCACGCGTGCTCCCCGCTTCTTGTCCAGGCTTCTAAACAATGCACAGAACAAGCCCGACACCTTGGGACCGCGTCAACTGAAGGAAATATCAGTCGGCACCTTTGTCATCGACAAACGCGTGGAAGCGAATCGAAAGTTTCCCGATGGGGGTCACCTGATGAACGGAGGTCGAAAGGTGAAGGACGTTGTCATCAGGCTTCAGGTTGGTGTGGTTCTCGATGAAGAGAGGCCACCATTGCAACCGGGCGAAGGACCTGGATGTGATTTTGGAAACTCAAACCATCTCTCGGATACAGAAGACGAAGAGGAATCCAATGAGGTGAGAGCTGTATTTGATGTTGGTAGCCATCGTTTATCCACGCTCCACAACATGTAGCCCAACATTCCCCACTTTGAAGGGTTTATTACTGTTCTAAACCAGAAGTCACACAAATGGAAACGGTGCTGGGCCACAGTTAGGCCAGATGGCTTCAAGTTTTGTCACTTTGATGACAGAGAGGTGAGAATTTAGATGGGCGTTTTGTATCCTCAAAATTCTTACCATTCATCTCTTTTCTTCAGAACCGCGTATTCGGTTCCCTTCCTCTCCAGCATCTCATCGCTATCTCGAAGCCCTCCGGAGCAGACCTGGACTTTGTTGGGGGCCACCCAGGAATCATATTTCGCTTCAAACCCAGCAAATATGTGGACTCTACGAGTACGCAGGTTTCGAGCCGTTCAAAGATTGCGGTTGACTCGCTGGCTGGAGATGAAGACTTCGAAGACGATTTTTCGGCCTCACAACAGGCAGAATGGCTTGGGCAGATCTTGATGGACGACAAGGTTTACACATATGCAGACTCTAAGGAGAAGGCGCACGAGTGGGCGTGGGCGGTCAGCAAGTGGTGTCCAAATGGGGTGCTTCCAGAGGGGTGAGTGCGACTCGTGAAATGGCAAATGAGAAAGCAAGTTGAACTGAAAGTCACGACCGTTAGGTACGAAGAAGAGCTCGAAGTCAGCGACTCGATGCACGCAAGCTACGGATTCCCACGGGCTCCGTCACCAACGATCGCCACTTCATCCCGGATCATAAATGCAGGTCTCGCGGATCGAGCCAGCTCCCCACTCGACTCGCCTTCCGCTATCAGCGACCCCCAAGTTGCTGCAGCTGAAGACGACGACGACGAGCCCACCCCGCGCGCCAGCCCACGAATTGGTTCAAGAAGCCCACCGCCGATTCGTGCGAGGTCTGCGTCCGTGCACGAAAAGCAAGGTGCAATGGACGGTGTGGTTCCACCCGAAGTGGCCGTTGGGAGGTACAGCGTATCCAGGCCTGTGGGAGCGGGAGTGCCGAGAGTTTAGATCGTATCGAATACACAGCGCTCACAGAAAAAGCCGTTCTTGTATTGACACGCATTGCTGCATTAACTCATATTTCCTTGTAATCATACACTGAATTGATACAATACGATGGAAAGTCCAAACACGGAAGCTGCAGGGGATCTCGTCAAACTGGTCCCAGCTCGTCATCCCTCTCGGTGCCGTTTTCGGGAAATTTGATACCACTTCGCATCATGTGCAACGCCAGTCGCGCAATATTGCGGGCGTCGTCGATACCACTGTGCGGTCGACCATCGAAATCCATGTTGTAGTGCTTCAACATCGACGCGAGGTTGGGGCGGCGCTTGGATGGAAGCTAATGAAGAAATTGTGGGCAAAAGATGATGGTGCGCTTTCAGCTTTCAGTTGGTGCGATCTGAGCTCACTTGGATAATTTTTGAAAAAGTTCTCCTGAGATCCACCCAGCGTCTCATGTAAGGAGGTCTCTTTATGCCACTTCGAGCACATTGTTTCCTCATAAAGTCGCGAAGGTCCCACGGTCCATCCGTCAAAAAACTTGCCGACTGAAAAGGGTGGGGGAGGTACTGAGACAGCCATTGTTCAAACTGCTGGAGCACAACTGTGAACGGCGGTGCAGAGTCGACTGTAGACTATTGTACAGAGAGAGGGTACGATGAATCGTACATTGGTGCAACAGTTTGTCAATGTGACACAGACCTACCTGTTGAATTCCGGTAAGAGACACGCAAAATTCAGACAACGTGGGATTACCAGTCGGCTTCACGTATGAATGGAACTCGTCGACAATGTCCAATGTCCTTCCACAAACAAGCACCACGGGAAACTGGCGCACAAATGTCCGCTGCAGTTACCAGTGAATAATAAAATGACACTATCACGAACCTCGATGATTTCATTTGGATAGTCAGGCACTTTGTCACACGTTGCTTCCACGTCGAAAACAAGGTACCAATCGAACGGTTGTTTCCGTCCAAGATTCCTCCGTGCATTGAGAATTCGTTCAACATCCGATAGTCCATCACTTTCAAGCGTAGATTCCCGTACTGTTAGAGAACGAGTACCAGCTGCAATTCTATCCAGGTCAATGTCCTCTGCATTTCGTTCTTCGTTGCCTTGTTGGCCATTTTCTGTCGTTTGGCCCTCGGGTTGGTGAACGTGATTGGGTTTTGATGAATGCTTCCGGAGACGGACTTTCAGCGCGTGCTTATTTCCCCCTTATGAAAGCAGTGAAATAGACCCTGCAACATATTGGAGAAGGATCAAAACAGTCTCACTGGAATCCAGCCCGAGGTCAATGCATCGCTGTCGAAGACGGTCCACCCGTTCACTGGCCACATTAAACGGCTCATCGTGGGAAGCAGAGTCATGAATCGGCTTTGGTGATGGTGGTGACATGCCATTTGGGAGAGATTGGGTCTCTTCGCGCGTGAGTTCGCTTCCAGACATTGCGCTTTTTGTGGGGGAGTTGTGAGGTATGTCCGCATCGCTCATGTGGATGAATGGGTCGTTTCCACTACCATCCACTTGTTGCTTGTTCGGGCCAAGAGTTTACCCGCTCTAGTTACTGCACACTATTGTGGACACCTCACTGTGCATGCGATTCGGCACCCATCGGCACCGCATCGCAATCTGCCACAACCATCTCAGTTCTTTCGCCCGCGTCCCGCGTATTCACATTTCCTCTTTCTGCACATCGACTACTCAAAGAATGAAGGTGAATATTCGGCCACAAACGACCATAAAGCTGCAGATCGGCGAGTCTTGCAGCAAATGCTGAGTTCTCGTGGTGACGTGGGGGAAGATTCTTGTGATGCGGTCCCATTGATCCGACTTTCACCAAAAGGTTGTTCCGGTTCCCTGTCTCGAAGACAACTATGGTGAGTTCGTTGAGCGTTTTAGCGGCAGTCGCTACCACATCAGCGATCTCCGCTCTTCCGACTACCAGCATACCTCCTTATTGATGAGAAGACCGGGACCAGCGCTTTCGTGGATCCCGTCCAACCCGAGAAACTTGTCGCAGCTGCTGAAAAGGAAGGGGTCAAAGCGTCCATAGGTTTGACGAGTGAGTTTCATAGTTCAAGGGGGATTTTTTCATTCAATGTCCCGTGTTCTTTGGGGATTGCGTCAAATAGGAAGGAATCAGGATGGAAAATGGTTCACCGAGGTGTCACCGAGGATGATGAAGATGAAAAGTTTTTTCACCCCGTGTCTACTGTATACATGAGTTCAATTTGCTGGCAGCCCACCACCACTACGACCATGCCGGAGGGAACGAGAAGCTTGCGTCGCTCGTCCCAGGAGTTCGCATTTACGGCTCAGACGACCGAATTCCAGCTCTGACGAACTCGGTTTCGCACAATGACACTTTTAAAATCGGCTCGCTGACCGTTACTGTACTCCACACTCCTTGTCACACAAGTGGACATATCTGCTACTATGTGGTCGGTGAAGACGGGCAAAAAGCCGTCTTCACGGGAGACACACTCTTCATTGGAGGTTGCGGGCGCTTTTTCGAGGGTACGGCTTCGGAGATGGTCAAGAACCTGACAGAGACGCTCGGAAAGCTCCCTGGCGAGACAAAGGTCTGGTGTGGGTGAGTTGATAAAAGCGTGTCCGTAACGTCCCAGTCTGTGCAAACTTAACCCACTTTTCGATGAAGTCACGAGTACACCAAGTCCAACCTCCTGTTTGCGCGTCACATCGAGCCCACCAACTCTGCCATCCTGTCACGTCTTGAGCGGATCAAAGCCAACCCTACGGAGCAGACCGTCCCATCCACAATTGCCGAGGAGCACCTCCTCAACCCATTTGTGCGCTGCGCCCTACCACAAGTGATTGAGCGGGTGGGAACACCTGCAGGGGATGTTGTGGCCAGCATGGCCAAGTTGAGGGAGATGAAGAATGGGTTCAAGAACCCTGCACTTTGAATTTCATGTAGATCGAGTCATATGGCAAAAGAAATTGGTTGTTGCTCTTGTCAAGTCAAATAGACTTGGACAAGCAGTGCACCCATCAGCTATACGTTGTACCAGAAGAGCCGAATGAAGTCCGAACTCTGCTCTTTCCCTCAAAAAGTTCGAGCCGACTCCGGAGTTGGCGTGTATGGTCCCCAGCCTAATTATAGCCTGGGCCGATGGACACAACGATGGACTTCAAACATGGGACCGTCTCAATTAACGAAGAAGGAACTTGGAGACGGCCAAAAACGATGGGGAGAAAACAACGCAAGGTATGTCATGTTGGTGCTTCGATTATGAGTATAAAGTACAAGTGACAAGAGATATGCAGGAGATCGTTATCTTGAAGCATGCAGAGCTACCTCCGATTCAACACTTTGGAGTACGTGGTCACACAGGTCCGTGATATCGTCGAGCGCCTTTTCAAACACTTGAACAGCGTTGGCCTTTGTGGACGCTTTCAGCGCAGTCGGTGCGGACTCTTAGCCAACCTCTTTGCGGTGCTGAGAGAGCAGTAGTCACTCACGTAGTGTTTGTATACGGATGTTGACTTTCGTTTCAGAGGGATGAGGAATGGAGTACCCACAGTATTCAACCACCGGGCTGCCCGAACTAGTTCAAGAAGATGCTTCCATGAAACATCAATGAGAGCAAACTCACTTCTTCATGACCATATAGCGAACCGTGTTTCCGACTGTGTGATCCTCCTCATTCAGCGAGATTGTCACACAGGAGCTGTCGCCTGGTTCCCCAATCTGAGCAACTCAACGTTGGCTTTCGACGGATCGAGCAGACCGGGAGAAGATTGCTCACGATTTCCAGTTTCTTTGTTTGGGATGTGTAAGGGGGCAGGATAGCGTCCATCGTTTTCGTTTGTGGTATGTTGAACCGGATAAACTTTTCTCTCATTGAGCTCCTACTCCCACAACCAAAAACCCAGTCGATTTTGCGCGATGGCAACGGACCCGGAGAAGAAGAAGCGGAAGAAGGAATCTGATACCGTAACGGACACAGAGGAAGCCCAGACTGAAGGTGCGACGAAGGTGTAAAAACTTGCTGTGTGGTTTGCACCGATGATTCTCCCTTTTGCAGCGACCGCAACCAAGAAAAAGGATAAATCGAAGAAGGAAAAGAAGTCTAAAGGGAAAGATCGAGCGGAAGATACTGAAGCAGAAGGAGACGCGATGGACGTTGACGATGGAGAGGGCAAGAAAGACAAGGACGAGGACGACGGCCGTCCGCCATACGAGACTCGCGTTCGTGCTGTCAGTGCCATCGCCTCTCCTCTGGCATCGAAGAAGCTCACAAAGAAGCTCTACAAGACGATTAAGAAGGGTGCGTTGCGGTGTGATACTTGCTCTATTCCGATTTTTCTGAGGGAATTTTGCTCAGCTGCGAAGGCTAAGTGCATCAAGCGAGGTGTCAAAGAGGTTGTGAAAGGTGTACGTAAGGGGAACAAAGGGTGAGTCATTTGTCTTGACCTGCCCAACGGTGCTTCTCAAATCAAATATTCACGATATTATTCTGGTGCTGCTCTGGCTCTGCGGTGGTTTTTCGTGGGATACCTCATCCAGCATCGTGTTTATAGCGGGTGACATTTCCCCAATCGATGTGATCACACATCTGCCCATCCTATGTGAGGAAGCCAGTGTTCCTTACTGCTATGTACCGTCAAAGGTGGACCTGGGCGAAGCAGGGGCCACGAAACGTCCCACCTCTTGCATTATGATGGTGAGGAAAGCGGACGCGGACTTCACAGAGGCGTATGACGAGATTCACAAGGAGGTTGGCGGACTGGAAGCGAAAGCGAAATAGATTCTGAATTTGCATGTATATTTGAATTGGTGACATTTTCATTTACAGCCATACAAAAAAATATTTTCCATATGCACGAGCCATGAGTTGGATTGGGTCAGGATAAAGTTGAAAAGGATAGGGCATAAACTGACGGTAGCTGCTACTTATTTTGAGTAGCTGGTGTAAAGACATCCGGTGAAACACTGGTAAGAAGGACAGTTGTCACGGTGCGCAAGAAGCACAACGATGCCGAGCCATCCTTGTTCACACGCAACGGTCCGGCAGCGTTCTAGCTGTGTGTACAGCGATCGCACTTCCAGTGACGAATGTCTCCTGCGTGCAGGGGTTCCTTGTTGAGACGTCCCAGACAACCGGGACAAGTCTGTCGAAACAGATCCCGAGTGCATAAAACGACAAGACCACTGAATTCAAAAAATCTCACCTAGGATGACATGTGCTCGTTCACGGTTATAATGAACAAGAACCTTCCGAGGTAGTCCCTGAGCGCTTTTGGAGAAGTTACAGATCTTTTCCAGGTGGTTGTCTTGATCCCGCCCCTCCGGGTTCGTCGACCTTGACGTTTCGCGGTGAACGTAGGATTGCCGACAACGACAATTGGTACTAGAATTATGGGTTCCGCTTTGAACCACCTGATCGCTCCATCGTGCAAAGCAGCCAGATCCGACGACAAGGGTTGCCAGTCGCTCGGTCGCTTCTTCCGTTCCAAAGCCAACAACTGGTCTACGCGCCGCTGAACCAAAGCCGCCTTGTTGGCGGCGACGATGGCGTTCTTGACCTTGGAGTAGAAACGCTGCGTCGTACGTCTTGCTTGGAAACGCTCCTTTCTTGCGTCATGGCTGGTGTTTGACTGGTAGATGCTCTCTCCATGTATCTGACATGCTTTCAAATAACGGAGATTGTTGATGGCTTCGAGAGAGCGACTGCTGTCCTTGCTCAAAGCGACCTGATGATCCAAGACAGCCTCCGAAGCGAACCTTGCATTCGCTGCTTTGGTTCGGACTGTCTGTAGCGTCTCCTGATCCTTAGAACATGACGTGATATAAAACGAGAACGTCAAAGGCCGGTATGTCTCGCCATCTCGCTCCAACGTGCTGACGCTAACATGCGCGATGTCTTTCAGACCTGCGCCAATGTACGACGTTCGTGCTCAGGGTCAGATTGACACAACGCAACCAACTCCCCACCCACTCACCGAGATCGATTGTTATATTGGTGTGAGTTGAGGCAAGATCCAAGGCTTCCTCTCCAGTGTGAATAACTTCGGCAATCTTTGCAAGCGATGCAGTGCCTCGGAACGTCGCCTTCCCCTGTCCAAACGTGGTGTACCCCGAAGTGCCCGGTCTTAGAAATAGCTTTCCATTCGAGGGGAGGATCAAGCCGGGAGGACGCGGAAGGTTCGTGGTCAGTTCAGTATGATTCGGTGGCGTGGACACGGAGTGGTTTCTATTCAAGTGACCCAGAGCCTCATCGTGAAGATTGATATCGGAAGATCGCGTCTAGAAAAGTGATCAGTCAGTCAAACCTTACCAATGCCGCAGTATACGCTAGTAACGCTCTCACCTTCAACAGGTCCTTGTACGACCTCTCGGAGAAACCTATGTCGCAGTTGTAACGTGTGACAGCGACCGAGTTCGGTTTTCGCGCAGTCTGCTTGCTGAGGTTATGGCAAAGCAGATGAACCTCGACTCCGTCGGTTCGGAGCGACTGGGAAAGAAGCAGAGGTTGTCTTCGGTCGTGGCGCTTTGCAGCAAAGCTGTATGCACCATCCAGAAACATTCTCCAGAAAGCGGTGGGATGTCGCTGAAAGGCCGTCGCGACCGTGGTTTTGGCCGGGGTGCCCGCTTTAGTGACGAAGAGATGACCAGCCGGGGGAAATTTAAACGCAAAGCGTGTGGGCCAGATCCTCCCGTCATCCACGCTGACCAGATGCGCCCTAGGTCGATGCGCCCAGAACCGGTCGACGAGGACATTATGTCGGGTGACGGCATCCGCTGCTCGAAGTGCCGGAGTACGAAGAGAGGATGGCGTAGCGTCTCCATTCGCATCAGAAGCGGAACCATCTGCATCGCTCTTCGCGGAATCCTCGCCGACAATTGGATCGCAGACATCTGGCCATTGTGCAGATATCGACTCTATGCGCGAAGCCATCCACTCCTCTATAGCCTCTCTCTCATCCGGCTTTGCGTCGGTCAGCATCCGTGCAAACGCTTGCGACAGTATAGTCGCCCGAAGGAAAACAAATCGTCCGTTAAAGTTTGCCCTTGGGAAGAGATCTTGAACCGTTTTCCCGGCCTCCCGACTGCATTCAAACGCAAACTGCAGAAAATGTCCTGTTCTATCCGGGTCTCCGACCAGCTCGCATAGGGTCCGCGCATGCTTGGTTGTCGTTTCCTTCCGGGGTTGTTCCGAATCGTCCCTTTTACCCAGAGATGGCGGCTGTTCCGAATCGTTTCCATCAACGTACGCCGCGCGAAGCAACGGGTGCATGTACCTGGCGCGGACGTGTGCTCTCAACTCGTCCGCAGATGCACCGTGACAGTTTGCGAGAACGCGAAGACGCTCCACCAATCGAGACTCCTTGGCATTCAGCGATTTGAGTCTGCCGAAAGTTACGTCAATCCAGGATGTGAACCCGTCTGCTGGATCCTTCTTCATGTCGTTTAAGATCTTCTCAATTGATGTAGCGGCGGCGCCGTTACGCTCCGCCTCCTGCGCCGCATCATCGATGGCGGCCAGCACGGCGTCCTGGACCTCGGCGTCTTCTTCGATCCTGCCGTCACCTTCGTCTTGCACGGCCGCTTTGGCGAGCGCGCTTTCCAGTTGCTTGGTTGTGAAACACCGTCCAATGGCAATTGAGCTCAACTTCCTCTTAATGGAGGAGAGAAGCTTGGGACGCACGAGGCTCTTGTCTTCAACCAGATTGTCCACCCGAAGCTCTTTCTGTAGAGCAAAATGGTGAGCGAACAGTGTATGTCAGATGGAACGACGTCTACGCACCCAGTGCAGTGTCGGTAAGTTGCGCACCAAAAAGCTCTTCACGCTCCCAATCGCTCCATGGGCCCATTGCATGACGGCATTAGCCGAGAACTCGTATGGCAAACTTGCCAAGGCAACGTCTCCCGCCTCCGGACGAGGATGCTTCTTCCTCTGGCTCTGTTTCTGGCTGACGTCGCGGGATTTGTCGGTATGGGTCGATATCGCCCTGCCCTCGCACCTCGGCCTGTCGATTGGCGTCATCGCTTGTGTGCGAGTTCGGAAAGCATCCAACGTCAATTCCGTCTCGGTGCCGCCCGCACCGGAGATGTAGGGATCATCCAACAAGGAGCTGTTTTGAAGAGTCGCCAAAGCCGCCGCCGTCTCGATGAGGATATGCACACGGTGTCCTTGTAAAGAGGCGACGCATAATCCTGGCGCTAACCAGTGTTCCCATCTCTGCCCACCGTCTCCGTAAGCCCACAACGCGTGCGCAAGCGAATCTCTTCCGTCGGTTCCGATGTAGACCACGCAGACCGCTCCGCAGAGTTCTGCGAGGCGGTTGTGAGCGACAGCCCACGTTCTCGCACCAATAACAACGGCGAGATCCGACGGCACTGGGTCCTGTCCGTTCATCCGCGCACAACGCACGACACGAACGACGGAAGATATACCGTCGGCAACGGTCTTGGATACAACGTTTTCTTCATCCTGAACGTGAAGAGCAACGGTGCGTGAATCGCGAGGTTGACCAGAATGCGTTTTCGAACATTTTTCATCCAACATTATTTTCATTTCCATTTTTATTTTGCGACTTTATCGGCGAAAAAATCAAAATGTATCGAGGTTAAAAAACACCTGGCCGTTTTGTAGAACTTGAATTAGCATATTTTGTACGCCTGTAACTGGACTTTCACACCTGCGCTCGTTTCTTGAAACTTTTCTCGATTTCAATCGGGCGATTCCACGAATCATGGCAACGTTCACTCACTACCAAATTCGTCGGTTCAATACGTAAGCTATGCATCCCATCGAGATAAGTGGGGGATAATCCTCACTCGCCGTTTGCAGACTCTTCTCTCAGTACGCCACCGCTTCAGACGAGCCGAAGCCCAAAACCAAGTCAAAACCAAGATTTAGATTAGGGCCTAAGGACCTTCATCTTTTGATGGTGAGTTTCATGCGATAATTTTCGTCTCGCGGTGTTCATTCCCTTGACCATCATATTGTATAGCCTCGTCTTGGACCGGTCGTATCATTTCCAGATTGCCAGCACATCATCCAACGATACGATTCCAGCTGCACGGGAGCACTGGACTTTGAAGATTTCACTGACTTCGTGGCGGACTATGAGATAACCCTGAGAGAGCGACAGTGGAGTGCTAGGAACCATTACAGACAGCAGGTCGAGGTATGAAACGGATCGCGTCCATACTGCGAAGTGTTTTCAGTGATGTAATGCGAAACAGGTGTTGGATTCCAGAAGCGGAGTTGCAGACGTGGAGCTTGTCAGTTGACTTCGCACCATTTCACCCTCCGATTTTCACTTTCTTACAACCATTCAGATCACAGCTGCTCGAGACTTTGTGAATATTTACCCTACGGAGGAGGACTATTTGGACACCCTTTTGCTCAACGATCCAGAGACCTACTTTACCCGTGTTGATGTCCTGACCTCCGAAGTTCTAAGGAGAGGTGTCATCGATGACATCAACATCTTAAGAAGAAAGATTGTCGTGCGAATATTTGGTGCCAAAGGTTTGGAGAGCCACGCCCGGTGGGTTTGAGTTGTGACATTTCGTTGGTGAATGTTAGAATGACTCTTTGGGCACCAGCGTCAAAGTACGACCCGGTACTGGCATCGACTATAAGTCTATAGACCCTTTTATTCGTGTTTCTTTTGCTGGTGGTGTCCAAGAGACAACTGCACTGATTGGCGCAGTAAGTGCTGTAGATGTTTGATTTGCTTTCGAATCACCCCAACCATGGTGAAGACTTCACCACAGTGGGACCAAGACCTTTCCTTCAATGTCATTATTCCACCTGGAGAGCTTCACGAGGTTCAACAATGGGTGGAGCGCCAAAGCTTCGAGTTCTCCTTGTTCGACTATGTGGCTCTTTCACACGTCCCGTAAGTAGGCGATGTGGAACTGGCTTGGCGAGTTGATCATATTAATTCAATCGTTGGCAGTCACGTGGAGCTTGTCGCAACCGCGTCAGTACCTCTCATCAGAGTCCTCCTTGTTGCACATCGATCTCTTTCCCTTGTTCTCAAAATGCATTCATTGAATGACGCGATTAATCATCTTGAACCGATTGAGCTTGAAATATCCCTGACAGATGCGACACTTGAGCGATACTCATGGTCAAAATTGGTAGATTCATTTGTTAGACCAGAGGAAGGTGATGAAGCATATGTTGCACCAGCCAAATGATGCTTACTCTTTTCCCACTACCATGTTGTTAGTTTGGCGAGTCAAGTATCGCGATAAACTTCGAAGTGACCTGTTATCGCTGTGCTTCGAGCGTGGTGAGGACGAAGGTAAAAACACCAAGGTATGAGATTCCCCCCAAAAAATTGAATGGTTGTTTTGTATATCTAACTCATGCTTTTTGACAGTCCGACCTGGATGTGTGGGCTTACTACACCGGCATTGCGGACTTCCTTTATGGCTTGTTTCCACGAAGAACGTTTCAATCTGTGGCATTGTCGGAATCGAACTCTTTCCACTTTCTCCCCTGCTTTGTCCATCCCGCAGTCGTTCACAGTATTCGAGATTGCACAAGTGCCGCCAAAGCTGTTGCCGGGATTCCACTCGCCGAGGCAGCATCAACAATGTCCGAAACAGCTCGCAGCATCGTATCCAGACTTCCAAATTCAGAAGTAACGAAACAGATCTCAGACCAGAACTGGTACAGAAAGGGTACTGGATTTCGAATGTGGTCCAGTGCTCGTTCCAGCCCGTCTGTCGCAACTGAAAGCTTCTACCAGCAGTTCTGCTCACCGAAAGCAATGATTTTCCGGGGTAAAGGAAGCGCTTTTGAGCACTGTACTCTATTGTGCGATTTGCTACTCGGACTCGGAATGAACGCATTCATCGCCCTTGGAAAAGGCGGGTTGATAAAGTCTGTGACGATACCGCAATTTTACGAAAATCAGGTCTCCGAACAACAGCCAAGCTTCGAAATTACTGTTGGGTTGTAACTATCGAGCCCAAGACGTCTCATTCGACAAATGAAGAACCCCCAGATGTGACCGAGGACAGTGTTTACACGAACTTTCGACATCTTGCCGAAGTGTCTTCCTATAATCGTACAGTGACTGTAACGCATTGGGATGCGCTCACTGGTTTGTGATAGCATGGAGTTGGAAGTCGCAGTGGGCTCAGCTTCCTTCTTCCATAGGTGCTTCGTACCAAGCCACAGGGGCAAAAGGATTCGCGTTTGAACGTATCGAGACTCTTTTCAATCATCGCAACATATACTTCAATATTCAAAAGTCGGGAATATTCCTTAGGTGTGTTTTTGACTGGCAATTGGAGGCGTTGGTGCTTACCGTGGCTCCAGGCCTGCTTTCTCCTGGAACCTGACGGATCCCGACTGCTGGCTCCAGTTCCTTTCACCAGAAGCTCAAAAACGCTTTGGATCACTTTGTGCATTTTGTATGTCCATTGTTCACCTTTAAAGTCTCGATTACGTAACAACGCACATCAGATTCAACCAGGGATCTTTTGCCGACGCCGCTTGCGCTGACAGCCTTTCCTTACGTTTTGGAGGATAGGTTTGTCACTGTCCGAGTTGATGTCATTGAGAGACGTCTGAGCAAATTTCAACAGGAGTCTGATCCGTGCCCTCGTTGATGCGATACGAGGATATCGGCGGCATATCCTTTTCATTACGCGCACCGCCTTTCAGCGAAGCCTCTCATCGTATTTGCAAGAGCAAATACCCAAAATGGAACTGGCAGCAAATCAGGACTTTATAGCAACACACATCACCACAACTCCCCGTCCAGTTACATCAACATCAAATTTGAAGGAAGAGCGTCATCACAATCTTCAACTGTTTGAGGATGTGAAAATTGGCGCCGCCTCTCATGCACCAGGTGGGAGGCTGGTGCACCTTTACTGTTTCAGGCTTAATCGGTTTGAGGGCTTTGACGAGCTTGTACAAGATTTGAGTAAGTGGCATGCATGTCTTGCTTGTCTCCAACCTATTGTGACAACGACTCGCAATGCGCAATAGTTGAAACAGGTGTTCTGGATTGCTCTGCCACGGACACAACCTTTGCCGTCGCCGCGAAATTCTTCCCAACTGTGTGGGGTTCAACGATCTGGATCGTTGTAGCGTACACCGTGGCGGTCTTGCGATAACAAAATACCGTGATGGTGTATATCTGCATTATAAAAGTAGTTACACAAACTAATTCACTAAAGCATGTCTTTGACGAACACTCTCCTTGAGCGATTGGACACGATTCTGAGGGACGATTCGGCGCGCGATCTTTCACTGTACAGTCGAAGTTCCCGAGACGACGTTGATGAAAACGGCGCGGATGACTCAACATCGCTAGAACGATTGACAGTAATCTTTGCTGCACTTTCTAACCCGATTTTCAAGCAAGTCTCAAACGAGAACTATGCGCATCAAACTCATCTCCTGAGTTATGAAGCACATCTTCTGAGTTATGCGGAGATCGTGCGATTGGTTCATGAAGTCGGAACGACTTTGTCAAAGGAGAACCAACAAAATGAAGATGCAATGCCTCTTGTGATACTTGATGCTCAATGGGTTTTTGCGGCAAAGGCGTGTGTCGCCTTACACAAGCTCGCCGTATCCAATGCATTGTTGGATGCAGGTGCGACTAACTTGCAGCTAGATATTGACTATTGGCGTCAAGTGGAGTTTGGATCCTTTAATATATGGGCTTACTTTGCCCAGAGTGAGTAAATGTTGGTCCATACATCGTCCTATCAACTTGGATGTGACCTCCATTGCCTTCCGCAGCTTTACCAATCCGCGTATTCCGGGATTTCTCCGGGTTTACGTCGTCAGCTGTGAATGTCTTCCTCACAAAAAACCACTCTGGATCTTATGCCAATCGGGCGTTGGGCATTATTGAAGCCTTGTCGCTGCCCATCTCGCAACTGTCTGGTAGCGCCACTGCAAGTGTTAAGACCGCTTCTTTGGCTCCACTTACTTTTGTGGGGTTGCTCAAATCGCGCCTCCGGCATGAAGTACGTGCTCGCCGCAAAGCCCTCGAGGTGTTAAAGGCTTCTCGGCAGGAGTATCTTGGAGTTCTAGCTGCACGAGGGCTCCTGAGTCTGAATTCTGTGGTGAAGGGACAGTCGCCAGCAGATGAACTCGTCGGAATTGAGGCCTCTACATTTGGCGGCGCGACGTCTTTTGTCCCCCAACGGCCACCTGAGACGTCCACTCAAGGCATCCGTTCTCGGATAAACGTGTTGCAGAGGTAAAACAAAACCTGCCGCGAGATGTGCTTTTTCACCTGACGTTACATTTTCTGAAGCGGTGTCTCTGACGCTCTGCTCTTCCTCAAAGGTATGATCAAACGAGAAGGAGACTTTGAAAATACGATCGTCGACATAGCCACAGGAGGCGGCGACATCGAGGGAATGTTACACACACCAAAAGATGACCTCTCCAAGATCATTCCAGTTCAGCCTTCCAATGCTATCGCTCTTCAGGAAGTGTACGCCGAGATAAAATCTGTCGCAGAGATGTTGTTACTCCACTCACCAACTAGTCCAGATAACATCGGACATTTTACTCGACCTTCGATCGCGACCCGATATTGGATTCCTGGATTCGTCGGCTTTTACGCCGCCATCATGACGGTTCAGGGTGTGAAATTACGATGGAATATGCTTTTGGATGCAATCGATGTGACCATTAGCACTGTGAACGATTTTTGGAGGTAAACTGTTCGGCATCGTGCCAGCTTGGCACCTCTCCTGAGAAATTCGACACCGATCTCATGCACATAATTTTTCATGCAGGCAATGGGTGTTAGAACCACTCAAGACTATTTATCAGACCGTTCGAAATGAACCTGAAACACAGATATCGCTTTTGAAAATGGAGTCTCTAAAGTCAGACCTCTCGAGTTTGGAGCGTATGGTTATTGAGTGAGGTCAATTCACAAAGTTGGATCCGCAATTTTCTCCTGAGTTTACCCATTTTGTCAGCTTTGTGAAAGACACTCGAAAACCTGTTTCTATATCAGAAGATGAAATTCAGCGTATCATTGGCATGACAAAAAATGGAGACTTAACGCCTGTATTGGAAGTTTATGAAGCTGACATGAAAAATCCGATTCGCGGCGCTCTTCAAGGACAACTTCTCCGCAGCTTCCTGATACAAAGTGAGATTTGATGGGAGAGCGAGGGACTTTTTCATCACTATGCATCCCTAATCTGCATACGCAATTTTCCAGTCCAAAAGGTTAAAGTTGACACCGAAACAGCCATGAACGCCATTTCACGAGTGAGCATCACAACAGGGTGGTCTTTTCATATGCGCCACACGATCAGTTGTGTTCCTGTGCTGTCAACAGCTCCTCAGCCAAAATGAATTGAATTTTGCCGTAATCTCATCAATCCCCGCGATTCTCGCACTTTATGCAGTTTGGACGAGCGTTCAAGAGGCGCGCAGGCACAGAGGCATGATGAACCGTGATCGAGCTTTCGTGCAGTTTCGTGCCGGCCTCACCAGATTGGAAATAATTTTTAATCGGAACAACGACCCTGATCGGATACGCGACATGGAACAGGTGGACGCTCTTAGCTGTCAACTCACAGCAGGCATGGGCTATCGAGATCATGGCGCCATTTTGTGTGAGCTGTACCTGCTGCGAAAGTGAGTGTTCGAACTCAGCGTTAGTGATACATGTCGTATTACTTTCTTTTGGTAGCTACGTCAAGTACCTCCCCTTGGATTCCGCTATATCGGACGTCATTCGCAACGAAGAGTAGGTGATATTGATTGTCATCCGTTTCTGTTAATGCTCAGTGCAGTTGTTTCCCATCTCAGTTTGACGGACATCTCTAATCCAAGCATGAAGATCAGCCAAAAACTAAGGACTATAGATCGAATTTGGCGCGCAATTCAGTATCATCGTTCTGGTTGAACGGTCTAATGTCTCAAATCCACCCCCCCCCTTTTTTTTGAGCAATCATTGAAGCACTGACCAGTAACATCAAGCTAAAGGGTAATAGATGCAATAACGTGTATAAAATACTGAGATTCGCAGACTCTAAGACTGTTGACCGTGATACCCTGGTGCGTACTGTTGTCCAAAGCCGCCAGGAGCAGGCTGTCCAAAGCTCGCAGAGCTTCCGGGGCCATATGTAATGTTCCCAGGGGCGAAGGATGACGTATCTGATTCTCCACTCACGAAGCCGCTTGGAGCCGGCCCCTTGACATCCTGGATACCGTCCGCCACCCACAACCGCTTCGTATTGACAGTCACAGACACGGATCGCGCAGGCACTGCGTGCGATTGTATCGCCATTGATTGATTGGAAAATTCAGCAAGGTTGATTCCCCCCGATGGGAAATAGTAGGATGCGGGGTTACTACCTAGAGATGTTACGTGCGATGGAGTATTGCCAGCCAATGCAGACACTACAAAATATGGGAAGGATCTCAGCACTTTTCAACTACAGTTGAAGATGCATGGTATCACCCACTTGGAACAAAGCCCTGAACATTAGGGGCAGACGTTGGCGATGTGGTCGAGGCATACGCCCAACCGTCGTTGTAGGCCTCAAGAACCAAAATCTGGTCCCCGAGTTTGAGCGAAAGTTCGTCCGCATTCTGTGCGGGGTAATCGAAAATCGCAGTGAACACTGCATTCACAGGTCTCCCTCCAGTTCCTCCGGGTCCCATTGTCGGAAGCACAAAGCTCTGGCCTTGAAGAGTACTCTGGGTTGAGCTGGAGTAGTGGCTGGGCGGCGGATCAAATCTCTGCGTCAGATTGTCACTTGGATAAGTGGGGTTTTCACCCAGCAGCGGTCGCTTGAGTCCCTGTGAGCCATCGTCTACCAGTCCTGGGGTCTCCTTGGTCGACCTTTTTCCTTTGCGGACACAGTAAATGCCCAGCCCGATGAGCACTAGTACAACTACCCCACCGACCGCGATTCCAACAATGGCGCCGAGAGAAAGCCCACCAGCGGCAGGCGGACTACCACCACAGCCGTTGAGAGAATCGGTCCACGTGACTCCGTCGTCACAGGTTTGACCACATCGGAGTACTTTCGTTGCCGTATCGTAGCGACAGCCTTGTTAATCGAATATTAGAGGTCGATAGGTTCCGCAATGGACTAGATGGGCGCGGAACTCGACTCACCTATGCTGGAGTTGTACTTTGGCGGGCCACATTGTGAGCTTCCACATGTCCCTCCATCACACAACGACTAAGAACAATTTTCTAAGTTCAGGATCATACATTCACGCCGTTATTCAGGAGGAAGCTCACCGCGGTGTATCCGAACCTTCAAGGGATCCCACACAACTGTTAGCTGGTGAAAGACAACACGCCCACACCCGTCAATTCGACGGAACTCACGGATTCACTTTCGCATTGCACGCCCTGGTGACGAAAACGTCCCAATCGGAGACGAAAAGTAAGCCAAAGCGGTCTTCATGTGTGGGGCTTCACGCACATCCACCGGGTCTCTCCACCCCTCTGGTCGATCGACCCACCAGTAGCAGTATCCGTTGAGACATGACCTGTAGGCGGCGTTGGGAGCCGAAAACGCATTCCCTTGTGTGCATACATCATTCGATGTGCAGGCGACCAGGTTGGCCAAGGACGGGGGGGCAAGGAGGGCGATGGTTGCCGCCGCAACAACGAAGGTGGAAGATTGAAGGCGCATGGCGGGTGGCGGGAGAATGGTTGACTCGGGAAAGAAGAGAGGGTGTGGCTGTGGTGATGCGTTCTCTTGATGTGTGGACACAAACACCGCCCCCGCCAGGCAGGAGCATACTTGTCCCCCTTTCCTCTTTCAAAAAAGCAGCTAAAAATTGCACAGTGACCTAACATTACTTCTTCACTTCTCCACCCGCTTCCATCACAGCATCTCTACCTGCCAGTACACACCTCTCAAGCAGATCAGTGCCGAAGACTGACCCTATTTCGCGTTGCAGCTCCTCGGTGGGTCCGAGGAACATGGAGAGGGTCGTGGAGTTTTCGGCTGAAGGTAAGAACGATTCGCATTTTTTTTTTTTTTTTTTTTTTTGGAAGCGATGAGGAGGAAAGTGGGGCATGGTAAGGTTATTATGGGTTCAAAATGGGCCCTAACACTTCCCCATGTTGATCTCACTCGGGTTTAAGCCTCCGTCTCGCGACCATTTCTCAGAGAAACGCTTCCGAGGCCATCCTCGGAGGGTCACGCAGAGTTTGGGGGAGCCATAAACGGCAACCTGTGGGCCTCATACAGTTTGGTGGGGAAAGAAAGACATTAATTCGATGTTTGAACGCTTTGATTCACAAATGCAGCCGGAGCTTAATGTGCGTTTGTGTGGGTGTGAAGGTGACATGGCATCATCGGCGGAGCATCGACACATTGCACTGGTACCACTCATCCATTTGTAACCCGTTCATGTTGCTTTCCCTGGTGCATTCCACAGTGCTCCGGTATGCAGCCGAAACTCACGTGATAATACGTCGAGTCGGGTGCCTTTCCTTGCGCCTGATGTTCGAACTTGACCTGTGATTTGCCTGCGCCTGCAGCTGCAGTTCGGGTGGCGAGAGTGGGAAGGGATCCAAGGGAGCCGAGGGAGGACCCCAATCCAACAGGTGTTGAGACGGGTACAGAGGTTTTGTTTGACTGCGGGACAGCTGACGCAGATGGTATTGTTGAGTTGGTGGGAGGGGAAGTCGACGTAAGCTGTGCCGACGATTGTGACTGTGACTTTGGCGGTTGAGTCGCTCCAGAAGTTGTGTTCGGTGCTCCGCCCGCCGTCGCCTTTCCCGCGGATCCGGAGCTCGGTCTTTGGATCGACTTCTTTGCTCCAGCCGATGTTGGTCGCTTGGTGCCGGCGGAACTGGGAGGAGAAGGTTTCGCTGCAGATGTTTTCTGGATCGATTGTTTTGAAGGAGAGGGAGACGATGGAGATGGCTTCGACGGGGATGCGGTGGAAGTCTTTGCAGTGGTGGAGAGTGGCGGCAGATGCTTTGGTGGAGACGCTGGCCGTCGGGCGTTCATTGCGATGAGAAGCGGCGACTGTGGTCGCTGTCACCGCTGTGCCACCCACCCCCTCTCTTTGGAGAAACTGGTTGGTTTCCCACATACTGGTGAAGCCTCTGTCAGTATGTATGTATTTCATGGCCCCGTCTTCGGAGAACTTAGTCCGTAGCATGGGGCATCTCGTGTGTACTGCAAAAATCAATGGTTACAATATTGTGGTGATATTCTGCACCATCTGTAACAATTTTTTTAAGCGCGGAAAAGGGGGAAGGACGCAAGGTACTGTGCGTCTGTGGTGGTGCTGAGAGGGTATCGGGCGACAGTTTTTCTGAAGGATCACAGTCTTCCGGTCAGGAAGGATGATATGATCTATGCCTTATCAATTGCAGATGGCGGATGATGTCCAAGCTACTCTCCCATCAGCCACTGGTGAAACGGTTGTGGAGTCTGATCGACAACCCACCAAAAAGCGTCCATTGCGGCACGTGAACTCAAGGCTGGCCTCACTCGAACGCGCTCTTGCATCGCCGGTTCTGACCGTAGATAAAAGTCCTACTCGTGCCGACACGGCGACAAACGCATATCCTTTTGCTGACCAACAATTGCATCGCTTCCCCCACTTCCTACCTCCTGAAGTCTGCCATAAGCTCTTAAATCGCTACTTCACGGGGCGGCCAAGTCACTCGACCCTTATTCACAGCTCGATGATTCTGGACAATAAAAAACCGAGTGCAATTCTCAATGTGGGGATACTTGCCCTAACCTCCACATTGAATTCAGAGCATGAGCATCTTAGAACTCTAGGAAAGGGCATGATTGTTCCCAAGATGAAAGAAACTCTCCGGAACGCAGCTGCCTGGCCCTCGGTGGATCTCGTGGTCGGATTTGTCTTCGGGTACTATACGAACTTTGCTTTGAACACAGTCCGTGTTGCGCATGTTTTTCAGTGTCGAGCGCCTTTTCTAAACATCTCCCTGCTTGCGCAGTCATCAAAAGACAGTATTCTGTTCGTATCTCAGGCTTGTGCAGCCATAAAACTTCTAGCAATAACAACGGAAGAGGGACTACGGACCATGTTTCCTGATAAAGATCCACCGTCCGGCAATAGACATGGGATCCCACCACCATGGATACTGAGAGAGCAGGCTCGACGAGTAGTGTGGTTAGTGTACACGCTCGATGCCGCTCTTAGCGCGAGTACGGCCAGTAGGGCAAACTTGGAGGCGGACGAACTGTATAACCTACGGATTCCTTGCGATGACAGGTTAGATGAACGTCTTTTGAGAAATTATGGAAGCGTTGTTCATGCATCGTTCCTTGCGGAAAGGGTGTGGTCCTTCCGGAAGCCTCCCTGGAACGAACCCCCTTTGGATCAACACACTCTCAAATCACTCTTGCGCCCTGAGCCGACAACTTTCGGCTCCTTACCAGTCCCACCAACGGTAACCCTAGTGGGTAAAGTGCCCTGCTGCCTGGAACCTATAGTCCTGTACACCTATCGCTTGGCTACACAGTTACATGTTCGCCTGGAGGAGCAGGGCATGTACGTCTTTATGCTCCCCAAGACGACAGTGGGAGAAGAAGTGCGGTCCAAGATCAACCAAATTGATATTGTCATCAACAACTTGGACAGCTTCTTCTCCTACGGAGGGACTGCACAAACAGCATCTGCGCTCCTCAGTATGGCGTTGTTTTCTGCTGTTCGCGCGATCCTCCGAGGACCTGGTATCGCTCTGGAACGACTTTGGATAAAGTTGGTCATGGAGAGTATATGGATGCGCAATTTCCGGGCCGAAGCTCCTCGGGACCTATCCCTTTGGATCGACCAGAAGAGACCAGGACTTGGCACGCAGACAGGCGAGCTACTTGCTGCTTGGGTGAGTTCCTCCGCTGTCTTCCACCATTGACAATTCAATGACTGTTTGAACTCTCTCCAGTCCGCCTCTCCTGCGTTTCTTGATTCCATCAAGGATGCTTCATGTACAGCCGTTCTTATTTCACAAGCGCTCCAGATTGATCCTGACATCACACTCTATATATCAGAGGGAGTGCGTGGATGGTTCGGCAATGCATTGGAGCGCACGTGAGAAAAGATAAAATGCTTTTTTCATTTGCGTAAATCACAGTCTGATACCCCCTCTCTAGTCTCCAAATCTGTGGTGTCATTTTGATCCTTGCCGCCGCCCTCTCACTGGAACTTGGCCTGCCAATGGATTCTCAGCTGGTGGCGTCCGCAGAAATCATACTGCGCGCTGGTGGGCCACCAGTAGATGTCTCCGAAATGGTGCTCAGAGTCGTCGGTGAACTTCAACAGAGTCCCAATTTCCATCCTTCCTGAATTTTGCAAAACTGTGTTGTGCTCCCTGCTTTCCTGCATTTTTTTTCACTCACGGCATCTCTCTTCGTCTCATTCATTTGATGTAACTATTACTCGTAGTAATGCCATTAAGATGTTTTGACTACACGCTTTAGAGGCGTACGAGTGATGGAACCGATGTTTACGAGAGTTCTGCGTGCGGCCGCTGCACACTCCTCCCACCATTTCCTTCCTTTCGCCAAAGAGGAAAGCCTTTGAGTGTGAATTATACCCCTTCGTGTGTATTCTCGGTTGACTTCTGCTGAGAGCACCCTGATCGGTATGCCGAACAACAAAACCAGAGCTATCCTGGAATGTAGCAAAACAAACACTCGAGTCATTATTTACTCTCAGCCTCGCATTGCACCCAATTACGAAGCTGACTCCATCGGTGTTCGCATTACAAACCACGCGCGCACCAGGTTCAACAGAAAGTCATCGAGATTGAGCACAGAAGTTTTCCGAAGCAGCATTCATCTTTGCCCATGCACTAAATTCCACGTAATCTTCATTCTTGATCCAAAACGCTATGTATCCTCGCCCCATCCGTCACGCACGTCTTCCGTCGCAGCCCTGTCTGATGCCGCGCTACGCCGTGGCCCTTCCTTTGACCCTCCTCCTTGTCTGCCAATCCTTGACCCATATTCCCGCCATACCCATGACCAGACCAGTGGTGAAGGGTTTGAACACGAGATCGATCGTCAGCGAGATAAACGTCTGAAGCCAAGGCGGAAGCGGGTTGGGAGGCGGATGGGCTGGACCTGAGTGGGGAGGAGGGACTAGGATGGGGTTGCGTGAGGGGGTTGTCCGGCTGTGTAGATGGGGAAGGATGAGAAGATGGATGGAAACCAAGCGAAATCAATGCCCACGCGGCCATTTTTAGTTGGCAGGTACGGCCCGGCCTATGTTATGGAGCGGTCGCACGCGAAGGGGGAGTACTCGTTGAATCGGCCCACACGTGTCGGCAAAACTTCAACTGTCCAACTGCAAGACACAAAAGTTTCCTTCGAAACAGCCATGTCCTCGCACAGCCCCTCCGAGCAACAGGGCCCTCCACCCGCGGTGTTCCAGCTTCCTCCCGCTCCCCCCAAACAGCCCCTCTCGACCCAGCTCTTCTATTGGGTCTTCGTGCCTTTCGTGCAGGGCGCCATGTATGGATTCGGCGAGTGTACAGCACGAGTCGTCATGGGAAAGTGAGTGTGCACCGATGAAGAATCATGCCTGTCTGTTGTAGTGTTGTCGTGTAAGTCGAGCGACAATCGTCGGCTAGCATCACCGCGATTGTCAAGTTAGGAGTGGAGTCGGGGACACGGACGAACACATATGCACATGTTGGTGACCTGACCACTAATGGCTTGCAAAACGTCGAGGAAATGTAGTTCCAGAGGATTGGAAACACCTTTCCGGGGACTGAGGAACCGCCCAACGTGGAAATGACCTTACATGTAATGCCACTATCTGAAGTTCCCGGAAAGTGGTCCTCGGGCGTGCTCACGAAGCGGAAAGGTCACACAGCGACTGCCCAGCACTAGTGGAAGAATCGTTTTTCTCATGCAGTGCGAAGTCAGGAATGCCGGACGTGGCAAGGGTAACAGCCGAGCTCGGAGAATGGGCACACTCGTGTCTGGATGTTCTCAATCGGAGTAATGGTGTCGTCAGACACGGAACCCTTGTCATTCACACATCTCCCCTGCTCGTCACCCCATTCCGACCTGCTTTTCCTATTGCAACACATCTTACTATCCCTTCCTGTCTCGTACCTCAATTTTCATCTTCCAATGTCATACTCCATCTTCCGCAATGCCTCTTTCGAATCCACAAGCTGGGGCTACCTTCCCGCTGTGACACCTAAGACATCAACGACTCAAGTATCCGCTTCCGCTGGCGCTCCGTGGTCGTCAACCGGTCGTGCCCTTCGCCAATCGTCCACGTCACCTCAATGTGGCGATGAAAAGCCTCCTTGCCGTAATGTATTTTTAGAGAGGCCCCAGATGACACCCGACATTGGAGTGGGGTATGCAGGGCGGGTATACGGAATGGCTAGAAGCCAGCTGGGGCTATGTTACTGAATGTAAAAGTACAATGGACGATGTGTTATCGGCAAATTCTTCCCGCAATGGCAGAAGTTTTCCCGAAGTTCACCTTTCCCTTGCGATTCGTAGGCTCACACAATCCGTTAGACCAATGGCCGCTCCTGCCCCACGTCGCATCCCGCGCTCCTATCTCAGTGGCCTCGATATTGTGTTTGGTGGACTTGCTTCTCCAAATTTTGCATACATTGCAGGTGTCGCTGTATCCAGTGAGTACTCAATCACCACGTAGACAATGAATTTCCATCAAGGCCAAGCGCTCTTCCAGTTTATGATCCCCCCTTCCCTCATCCGCTCACAATTGAACACGTCAGAGCAACGCTGCGTTCGAAAAGAGTTCGCGGTGACGACCCTTCACGAGTTCGGTTTCTTGGTAAGCTTGTTCGGGAAGGTGACCCTCAGGACTGGTGGAGGAGGCCGTACTTTGAAGGAGAGGCGAAAGACTTCAAGTGGGAGGATCATGTTGTCGAGGTGGAATTGGTGAGTTCTTTTGTTGTTACATTTCGAGGGGTGGCTTTGAACGACATAGTTCAAGCAATGATGATGAATTAAGACTCATTGGAATTGCAACCCCTCCTCCCCTGCCGGCCTGGTTAAATGACCCACACAGCCATCCCCGGGAACTGACGAACAACTTCGCGTGTTGGCTTCTGACATCCAATCGAGCCCATTGGATGTTAATAAACCATTGTGGAAATTCTACCTTGTGAAAGGTTTGGAGGGGGGCAGGTGGGTGACCATCAGCGCAGAAGGCTGTGACGAAGATTCTCTGATCCGAAACGCCCTCAGAATGGCCACCATCGATCGATGCCATGTAAGCTCCGTGACTTCTAGCAGCTTAACATTGGCATCGCTCTCAAGAGTTATCCTAGCACGCCATCGCTGACGGTGAAGGCATGGTGCGATCCCTCTTTGCGGACGAGCGCTCGTCCTCTCAATACACCCTCCACCGCCATGTGGCCCGTTCCAATCCCATCCTCGAATTTTTTTCAACAGTCTGGGCATACCTGAGCTCCTTTGTCATTTTCATCCTGTACGCAATCATGGTCCAGTCTCGGCTTATTGGCTCTCGCGCAGGACTGCGGATCACCCAACGAAATGAAAAGGCGGGAACAACGGGAGTACTAGGAGTTCTCGGGTCGCATCCAAAGAAGCAAGTTTATTACGGCACAGAGGGCGTGGATTTAAATGAGGTCAAGGCTATGAAGGTGCGTCTGTGACGAAGACACCGTCACAGTCACATCAGACATGGAATATGGCAATACCTTCAGCTGTCGGCGTGTCGAGGCGATTCACTTATACGTCGACCTCTCACCATGCAACAATTCCACAGGATGCACTCGGGGTGTCTCTCAACGATGTAGTTCTAGGTCTCACCGGCCGTGCTTGTGATCGGTACCTGCGCGAACGAGGAGCAATTCGGGACGAGAGGATGAATTTTGGAGTGCCTGGTGAGTTTGTCGTTCTTACACCGTTATCATAAATCGATCCCACCCCAATCCTTAATGAACTTACTGCTCTCCCCCTTTTCCAAAGTGTCTGCACGAGCGATGACAGACAACTCCCTCACAAACAAGCTTCTTGCGTTCACTTGCCTATTTCCACGTTCGGCATCAAAATCGTCACTCCCTTTAGTCGATTTCATCCACGCAACTGCAGAATGGATGGACTGGCAAAAAGCGCTCCGTCCTTCCCTCGCACTGCAGACGGCCTTCATGGATAAAATCGTGAGAGGAGCGTGGATGATGCCTTCGAGGTGAGAAAGAAATTTGGCATCACAATCGCGTCATGGGCAAACAAAAATTTAGCATTGTTGAGATGACGATGGCACCGTCGTATGGTGGAATATCAAACGTGCCGGGTCCCGCGGAGCCCATCAAGGTGATTGGAGCATTCATTCGCCTCACATCATCAAATTTTCATGCGTTTCCGCTCTGAAGTGGGGTGGTGCAACAATAAGCCGTATTTTTGTTGCCAATCCGATCAGCCATGCCTCACCCGGTTCAATCGGGGTCGCAGTCATGAGTTACGTCGGGAAGCTGTACTTCTGCATTGCAATGGACGAGATCGAAGAAGGGGAACTAAGGTTTGGTGACAATGTTGTTTACGAGGCCGGTGCTGGCAATCGAAGTGAGTATTTCCGGTCATTAGGCTGGTGTATCATTCTCAATACCTGCTTTTTGTGTCAGTCACAGCGCTGTTCCATGAAGAAGTCGCAAGTCTGGGGAAACTCATCGGGGAAGCGAAGAAGGCAGGCAGAGAAAAATCTCTCCACCGGAAATCTAATGCACGTCTTTACGCGCATCTGATACATTCGTTGGGTAATTTTTCTGTCCCGATTTGGGTGTTTGGAATCATTGCAGCGGTTTTCATGGCTGTTTTCGGACCATCCTTCGCACCCAAGCGAGTCCCTTTCCCTAGAGCACCTGAAGAATAATAAATTTTGATTACTCTTGACGCGATGCGCTGACGCGATAGGTTTTGGGGGGAGGGGGGGGGAAGTGGCGCAGCACATGGTGCCTCTGGACATCTCGTCTCCCCATCGGGTCTAAATTTTTACTCCAACCCAAGCTTCGATCTTGTCCAGAAGTGCGCTTTCGATTTTATTAGCACACACGGAACGCAACTGACTGATTGAACTCACGCAATCGTCCAACCGTTCGGTTATAAACGGATCCTTCCCCACCCGTACCGAATCTCGTCCCGAAATCCACATCCCCCAAATTTGCACTCTCGGACGACTTTTACCGACACTATTCATCCCCGCTCACCCGTTGCAATCAAAGCCATCGACATGCCTCTCGCATCTCAAATCGCCGGGTACAACCCGCTGTTCTCGTACAAGCCCATTCTCTGGACCATTGGAGTCACCCGAACCATCGAAAACGCTCTCGCCCCACTCTACCAGCCGTTCTCGAAAGCCGTTTTCGCGATCGTGAAGTTTGTCATGTGAGCCCTGTATGGAGTCGTTTGGAACCGAGTGTGGTCGCTTGACATGCCTGTTTCCCCACAAACCACGTTGATGCTCTTTCTTGTAATACTTGCCCGCTTTAGTGGTGATGGTCTTTGGAACAAGTTCGTGTGGTGGATGGACAACAACAAAGTCCCGTCGGTGGACCGTCTGAACCTCCCCATGACTTACTCTCCCGTCAGTTTCGATTACGATCGTTTTTGGCCACTGATGTCACGTGTTTCACATACTTTCGCTCGCCAAAACTTCCTTTTCACGTTCCTTCAATCAACATCGGACCATCTTTAACCCGCCCTTCCGAACCTCCTCGCCCTGCTCCTAACAGCTCCAACCCCTCCTCCTGGGCGGTCTTTACATTGCCGGAATCTACATTGGCAAACGCTACATGGACAAGCCCGAGCGCAAGCCCGTTGACATGACCAACTACTCCTACTTCCACAACTCGTTCCTCGTCGCGCTCAACGGGTACATGATGTGGGGATTCATCACTGAGGCTTGGTTCAACGGCGGATTCACCGCCGTGCTTGGGCCTTGGGGTCAGCTGCCAGACTTGTCGCCCAAGGGAGACGGGGTACGTGGGCTTTGTTCGGACACCGCAAATGGCGACGAAGACTGATGGTTTTCTTTGCTTTGTGAACACGTTTTGACTCTTGACGAACTTATAGATGGGTGAGCACTTCTCTGTTCTCTCATTTCTAACTGATGGTGTCCTGACATAACCTTTCTTCACCAACTCGACAGCCCTCATCATGTGGATGTACTACTGGTCCAAAGTACGTTTCTTTTTTCATACGCTGATATTTGAACGTCGCAGACATTGACCATGGGCAAATCACAGATCCCAGACTTCCTTGACACCGTCATCATGGTGCTGAAGAAGAACTTCCACCAAATCACTTTCCTCCACCTGTACCACCACGCCTCGATGGTGTTCATGATGTGGCTCATTCAATACTCGTGCCCGGGAGGCGACAGTGAGTGCCGCCTTTGAATTGCGTTGCCTGAGCGACGTGTAAATGTGTTTGTGTAATTGTAGTGATCCACACCCCGACAATCAACTCCTTTGTGCACGTTGTGATGGTGAGCATTGAAGCTTTCCCCGTTACCTTTGCGAGGGATGTGGTGTTCATGAGACCTGATTTTGCGACTCTTAGTACGGCTACTACCTAGGCCGCTCCTTGAAGTTTGAATGGCTCGCCTTCATCAAGAAGTACATCACCCAAATGCAATTGACGCAGTTCGGTATTGGAATGGCTAACGTGAGTCTCTCTTGATCACTGTTCTAATTAATCGAGAGCTTATCACAACGTGCCAACAACAGGCCCTGTACTTGATGGGGTCGTACCTTTACGGCCTTCCCTATGGCACGCCCAACGACGTCTGGACTACCTTTACTCACCTTCGCGCCCGCCCCGACTTGTACCCCCTCCTGATCTCCGGTACCACCGTGTCTTACCTCTCCACAATGGTCTACCTCTTCATGGACTTCTAGTGAGTAGTCACGGAGGGGCTTTGTTGCGATCCCCCATTGACCGTGCGCTTGTTTCTCTTTTCAAAGCATCAAGGACCGGAAACGGGAAGCTGCCGCTCGCAAGGCACGGGCTGCGAACGGGTCTGCGCCAGGAGGGAAGGCGATTGAGGGCAAATAAATTTGAATGGGAATGTGATGGAGATTAACCGTACAACGATTTGCAAGTATTATGACGTGTGTAGAGAGTGTACAGCTTGCGATTAATGGATTTACGAAGCCTCGAGAAAAGGGAGACAAGGCGGGAGAGGGGATGGAACGTCCCGTAAAAGTTTGAGGCCGGGCCATGTAGCAAGTGTCACCCGACAAACAGTTGAAAGTCAATGAAAGCAGGTCACCGGTTGTATTGCAGTGTGAACTTGGCAAAACGTTTACAGGTAATCTGCTCTCTCCCTAGTCCGGTGAGCCCAGACGATAATACAGCCACAGAATGCCCAGGCGGTGCAAGAACAAGCCGACCCGTGGAAAAACGTCTGGCACACGTAGAGGTTTGTGGCACAGTCACGAACATATTTTTCGGTCTTTCTCCTGAAAGAAACGCCTGAGAGTAAATTCGCGTCTTTACTTGAATATAGTGAATATAGATGAGTTTTTTTCTCCCGTGTAACCTTGTATTTATCGTGTCGCGGCGGGATCACCGTTCAATCTGAGCACCGACACGACTCCGATTGCAGGAAAGCGGCATCGCTTCCAAAATTTCACATCGGAGCAAGGAAATACATATCTGGTTCAATCTTATGGTCGAAGCATGGGCTTTGAGATCCCATTTTGGCATCCGGGTGCCCATACCCGATAACAAGTTCACGCTACCCCACCGCCAGGCTCAATGCAAGGATGAAAGCATCGAATCGTCAATGAAAATGTCATTTTCACGACAATTCTTAAACGAATTCGTTCGTGGGGCTGTAGTCCCTATTCACTTGACCTTTCTTTAGTCTACATCACGTGATTCCGATGGGAAATTTGGAATAATTCCCTCGAACCCTCGTTTGCGTGACTTTGATTGCGGCAGAACAAGTTCCACCTGACGGCAAAACCCGGTGTGTGCCAGCCTGTCTTCGACCTGATTCTTTGGGTCGGTGCACAGGTTTTGTGTCCCCGGCCAACATACTCTCTCACAGGCAAAGCTCAGGCTGCGACATCCTTTTTTTTTGTTTCGTGAAGACCCGCCAGGCGGCACATTTTCTGCCGGAATTCATCCGGATCGGTTTCAGCGGAGCCGCGCCCTGCCAGCCCACTTTCTGTTCCATTCTCACCTAATCAACTCGATGTCACTCAGATACAACACTTCGGCGGAGATCAAGGAGGTGAACGGCGCCTACCCTTCCATTCATCTTTCCTCATTTCTCATGTCGCACTTGTTCCATCCGCGGTCCTCGGAATCGCATTCGTCAAGGCCTGGGAAGTCGTCAGCGCTACGTACCGCACTGGCAAGACTCGCCCGTTCCCCTTCAGACGTGAGCAGTTGAGGCAGTTGTACAAGCTGATCAACGAGAACCAGGATGCCTTCAACGTTGCCATGGACAAGGGTGAGTGCTGTTCCCAAAGATAGTGGAGGCAAGCAATGATTTCTCATTCTGGAACGCAAGACTTGAAACGTAACAAGCACGACACTTACGTGTATGAAATCCTGACTTCGCTCAACGACATTGCCGACCAAGTTGCCAACATTGAGGTGACTTAACTAGAAGGATTCTATTTTTTTTTGGCTCATATCTTGCACCTTAATTAGAAATGGGGAGAGACCGAAGTCATTGCGAGCGGTACCTTTGGTGGAGAGCGCGTTGAGATCCAATACGAGCCCCTGGGTGTTGCACTTGACATTGTTCCCTGGGTACGTTCGTCAATCATGTCTCTAAATATTCGTCGGTTCACATTGTAACGTGACCATCGACAGAACTACCCTGTTTTCCTGGCGATCAGCACCTTTGCTGGTATCATTGGTGCGGGCAACTGCTGTATCTTGAAACCATCCGAGCTCTCGCCGTACACCTCTCAGCTTGTACGTCGACCTTGTAACGGTTTTCGTCGTCCCATCATAACTTTCCTTCTTTTGCTTCGCAGTTCGCGGACTTGTTCCCGAAATACCTGGACCAATCGTGCTACCGTGTCATCAACGGTGCCGTGCCCGAAACAACTCAGCTTCTCGAGTACCCCTTCAACCAGATTACATACACCGGATCCACACCTGTCGGCAAGATCATTCAAAGCGCGGCAGCGAAGCACCTGACGCCTGTTCTCCTCGGTTCGTGCCCTTACTTTCGTGTGATGATGAATAGAATGTATGCTGACTATGGCGTGGCACTCAGAACTTGGCGGCAAGTCCCCCGTGTACGTTGCCCCAGACGCAGACATTAAAATTACGGCGCTCCGTATTGCTGTCACCAAGTTCTTCAACAACGGTGAGATTTTGCATCGCTGGATCATCGAGAGCCTCTAACTCATGTTGTCATTTCGCCGACAAAAGGTCAAACCTGTGTGACACCCGACTACATTCTCGTGCACAAGAAAGTCGCTGCCGCGTTCATTGCCGAACTCAAGGCAGTTGTCGAGAAGAACTGTGAGTACCGATTTCAATCGCAATGGCCCGCCTTCAGTACCCAACGCCTTGTCGCCTCTTCTCTCCAGACGGTCCCGACCCCAAAAAGTCCGCCGACTACGGCCGCGTCATCTCCAAGAACCACCACCGCCGCATCATGAAGCTTCTCGAGCGGGACGCCGCGGCGGAGCTCACATTCGTCACGGGCGGGCCCAAGACTGCCGACGAGGAGGACAGGTACATCCCACCCACGGTGGTGACTGGCTTCCGCACGGACAAGGACTACGCCCTCATGGAAGGAGAGCTCTTCGCGCCCGTGCTGCCCGTCATCGAGATTGGCAGCCAGGAGGAGGCGCACAAGTTCATCAACGACCGCCCCCACCCACTCGCGGCGTATGTGTTCAGTACCAGTGCTGCCGTCATCGCCAAGTTCCAGAAGGAAACGCACTCGGGTTCCATGGCTGCGGTTCGTAGTGCGGGGCACTAAGCGGTCTGATTTCGACTTTGATTAATGGCAACTACTATTCCCAGAACGATTGCCACATCACTGTGACAGCGCCTGATGCTCCATTCGGAGGAGTCGGACCGTCCGGAATGGGTGCTTAGTACGTAGTCGCTCCTGTTTGACATCACGACCCCCACAACTCACTTTCGATACAGCCACCACAAGTACGGATTCGACCAGTTCTCGCACAAGAAGACGGTGGTCATCAAGAAGACGTCGCGAGACCCTCTCGATGGTATCCGTACACCCCCGGGCGACTACGAGGTGAGTTGGAAGGAACGTCATCAGACTTGAAAAGTTAGGTGATCGCATTTCTTTCTCGTAATTAGCGTACCAAGAGGCTCGTGGAGCTTTTGAGTGAGTTTTGTTTCGTCTCGTTCAAACCTACAGTGCTTCTGAGCTTGCGTTCATACTTTTTTTGCAGTTCTCAAGAAGCCCCCTAGTGAAGGATACCTCGCCTTCAAGAAGGTCTTCAGCCGCGTGTTCCGCCCTGCGCTCATCACCCTCGCTGCCGCCATCCTCTACAAGAGGTTCGGTAGCGGTGATGTTGTCAAGGATATCACCGTCCTTGGGGCCACTCTGAAATCTCTCCTGTGATCGTGTGTTGGTCATCAGTTTCTGTTTAAGATAGATAATCTGAGTTTTGGACCTGAAAATACATAAACATTTTGTGTGACGTTTTGTATGTGCTGAGGACTTCATTCACCTGTTGTTCTTATTCCCAACGACTCTCGCCCAACCCGAGGAAATGGTCTTCTACTTCACAAGCAGTGGTACGTCTGGAACCGATAGTAATCAGCACTGTGCCCTCCTGATTCGATGCCAACAATCTCTGTGAAGTGGTGGATCCCCCAGCTCAGATTTACATGGGCAAGGATAAATTTGAGAGTGAGCAATGGGCAAGCCCACCTCATTCGACCGGTTTACCCTCTCTTACCTAGGCATCGTCGAATCTTGACATTCTGCGATCGAAAACCAGACGAAGATCTCATCAAGTGGGGTTGGGAAGAAGACGTGTGGTTCCATGGTGGGCAATAGCGATTGGCACCGAGACCGGAACAATGTTCTTATTCCCAATGTGGATCGACGAACGCTGGACTTCCATTGGCTCTGTGCTGTTCTTTGGCCGAACGATTCAGTCGACAAGCTCTCGTCCGCCCATGTTTACCTTCGAATACCAAAAGATGCTGGGTACACTTGGGAAACGATCCCGGAAGATTTAATCGTGGACTGTGCTCAACTCACCAAAGCAAACAGCATTGAAGGTGGGGTGGAGAATCCTTTGCCTTCCCAGTTCTCCGGTTCTCAACAACTAGCTGTCGCATTTTCACATAAAGGTTCCAAGAAGAACAACATTACTATCATTTACACGCCAGTGAGTAGACAGGTACCAATGCCCTCCGCACCCGGGACACCTCCTCGGGCCCACATTTGGTCGTGCTTTCCTCTTTTGTCGTTTCTGGCTACTCGGCGCAGAGAGAATCGATTTAAACTTGATACGTCACTTGGAACGAAGAGGGATTTGGGATACCATATGTACTTTTGGTCTCATAGTATCTCGTTTCCACAACAGTGGTCTAATCTGAAGAAGACTGGAGCAATGGATACTGGCCAAGTTGCTTTTCACAAAGACAACGTGAGACTGCTTTTAACCCCCCAATATTGATACTGCAATGCTGACAAAGGCTGGTGGAAACAGCTGGTGAAACGGATCCATGTGGAGAAGAAGGACAACTTTATCTTGAATCGTCTCAACAAGACGAAGCAAGAGAAACAACCTGATCTTGAGCGGGAGAAGCTTGATAAGCAGAAATCGGAGAGGGCGTCTCAGCGAAAAGATGAGAAAGTTCGAGTGAGTGGTTCCAAGTTTGCTGTCTTTCACGGACCGGCTCTGATGCCCCACGCTTCCATCAGAAACAAGAAGAGCTTAAGTTGCGAGAAGAGCGGCAAAAGATGGATGACGTGAAGCACTATAAAGATGTGTTCAAAGATGATAGTGCGATGTCTTTGTCGAACAGGTCTGGGATAGACATTGATGAAGATTTTATGTAAAGTATTCCATAGTATTTGAAGAGCAGACGGAGATCATCTGAGTGCCGAGAGTGGATGACTCCGGGCGGAGAGATGTCTGCAATTGTGCCAATCACCGTCTTTACCGGCTTTCTGGGAGCAGGAAAGACATCAATCATCCTCGCTGTCACCAAGAGGGTTCCAAAGGACTATCGAATCGTTGTTTTAAAGGTATTTCCTCGTGAATGTCTTTATAACCCCAAGAGACACCTTCCTCATTCCAATTCACGCTTGCGAAGAACGAATTTGGTGATGTCAAAGGTGTGTTTCTCCTCCCACTTTGCCATTTGACAGTACTTCATGGGAACGATGCCATCTCCGAACAGTCGACAGTGAACTCATTCGGGAGTCCAGTGTTCAGGTCACAGAGATGCTCAATGGCTGTATGTGCTGTGTGCTAGTCGGTCAGATGAGGAACGCTCTACTGGAGATTTACGGTTTGTGGCAGTGTCGTTCTGCAAATTTGAACGAATGCATAATCTACATCACAGAGAATTATCATCCCGACCGCATCATCGTGGAGACATCTGGATCCGCCTTTCCCGCACCAATTGCTTGGCAGATCCGTGAACTGCGACGGGAAAATCTGCCTTTTTGCTTGGACGCTATCATAACTGTGGTGGATTGCGTGAACTTCAGAGGATATGAAGACACGTCCTATACCGCAAAGATGCAAGCAAAGTACACGGACGTCATTGTCCTAAACAAGTGGGAACTAGTAAGGGACCAAGAAGCTCTTTCAAATGAATCGTGTTAATGCCCGCGAAAATAGGTCTCTGAAAGAGAACTTGATCTTCTTTTAGACCACGTCAATGAGCTCAACGATGAGACGCCCAAGATTAAGTCTGAACCGAACATGGGAGGTGTCGCTCCTGACCTCATATTCGGTCTTGACACACGGCTCTTTGAAGTTGTGAACTCTCAACCAGAGACGAAAGAAATGTCTGAAATACTAGCGAATAGTGGTGTGGACAGAGATACGGGACATCACTGGGGAGAAGTGGATTTGATTCGTGTTGTCCGGCAGACTGGGGTGCCCGACAGTGAACATTATCCCGTAAAACACGACCATTCACACGCTGCCACGGACGAAGGAAATCACAGTCACGACACTGATCGGAATGTTACGGATGTGAACTTCACTGGGGCCGCAGAGCGAAACGCTCTTGACCCAGTGGCGGTGACAGAGTTCCTCAAGGGTTTGAACAAGGAGGACGTTTTTCGTGTCAAAGGCTTTGTACGACTCCACGAGCCCATCCCTCACGCAACTCTAGAATCAATTGCTTCCGAAGGTGTGTTTCTGAACAGGTCCACGGCCCTAGCGGGAGATACGCTTTATATCCTGAACTGGGCGTTTGGACGTTGGACGTGGACAGCTCTAGCTGCCCAAGCTGCCGAAGAGAACGACGTACGAAAGAGTATTGTTGTGAAGGTCACAGTTATGGGATTGGGATTGCGAATGTGGCGTGACCGGATTGCGCACGGATTTAGTGCAGTTTCAGACCGAATAACTGGTGAACGTGTTGAGGTCGTGTTGACAGAAGCGGAACGCCGGTAAAAGGTTGGTTCTCATAGATTCTCATGTGAACTCCATTCA
This sequence comes from Gonapodya prolifera JEL478, assembly GCA_001574975.1. Classification (NCBI taxonomy): domain Eukaryota; kingdom Fungi; phylum Monoblepharomycota; class Monoblepharidomycetes; order Monoblepharidales; family Gonapodyaceae; genus Gonapodya; species Gonapodya prolifera. The sequence continues at coordinate 145,926 of KQ965827.1, forward strand.
ATAATTATACGAATGTCGGCAATTGCGGTTGAATTCTGCTAGCTGTAATCTGCGCTGAGCTTGGATCAAAAACTGGGATTGTAGTTCGCGAGTTATCTTTATGGGTGTTTCAAACACCAAGGGCAGTAAGTTGCGAATTATAGCTGACCCACACCCGTCAATATGATGATGAACGAAGACAAAAGAAAATGATAAACTACTATCTTTTTAAAAATAATGCGTCATATATTTCTTGCTGTCGAGCAGAATTGCAACACCGGGGTGGTGGACGGACATTCACCGCACCACAGGCTCGCAATAGACGGAGTCAGAGAAAAGCTTGGGGTAATTTCGAGGTCCATTACAAGTTTGAATATGTATGCCCATTACAAGAATTGAGGAACAACATTATTGATGAAAACTCCTATCCGTGCGCAACTACTTTCTTCTCCCTCTTGTGAGCAGATTTGATAGCATTGATGTTCCACAACGACGCTTTGGGCCGCCCAAGCAAAATCACTTCGCCTTTTCCGAAGTCCTCTGCCAAAAACTCTTGATCGATGTTGCGTCGTGCGAATGCTTCCAGGAGAGCAAGAGTCAAGATAAGTGCAGAAACTATGACGGGGAGGGCATTGAAAACAAATCATGACATCCTTGCGCGAGTGTGTAACTCACCTGTACCCAACAGGGCATTGGTCGAGAGTTGTTTTGAGCCCAATCCCACAAAAATTATCGCGACGCTGCAAAGATACTTCGCTCCGACTCGCACCCATACTTTCATGCGGAACTGAGTCGGATCGTGCTCGTGCATTAACATCATACTCGCCACACACGCCAGAGCAACGCCAAGGCCGCCGCAGTAGCTCCACACAATACCTGTTATCAAGTGGGGAGCTGAACCGCTGTCTGTTGCACGGCGATAGAGTGAAGACCCCACGAGGTGGTCCTTGGAATACTCCGTGGTTTTGTCACTAGGGATGTACACGCCTGTGTCAGTCGTCTGGACGATAATCGACAAAGATGCGGCTGCGACCACGAGAGAGCACACAAGTGGATAATGTAGGCTGAGATTGCGCATCAGTTAAGTCCGAACAAAAAAAGATCATTTCCTCCGCTGTCAACTCACAAAGACCAAAACAGTCCGGTTCTGGCACTTCGCCGAGATGCGTGTCCTACAAAAAAGGTACAAGGTTTGTGTGAAACCAAGAAGTACTCACTTCATACTCACGTTTATGTGCCGCTTGTTCCGCGTCAAAGTAAGTGTATTGGAACGATAGGAACGTCAGTAAACCCAATGCAGCTTTGCCATAAATCGGATCGTATACGTTGGTAGATGGGGATGGCGATACAATAGACACAACTGATCTCAACGATAGAATGTGAGTTTGGGGACTTGCGAGACCGGCGGCAGCCCAACCCACGTCCTTCGCCCAACGCAAGAATGACGAAGAGTCCATAACGTTCCGAAAAGTGCTCAATGTTAATGGCGAAGCGTGGGTAGAAGTTGATGCCGAGGGATTTGGGCAGATTTCGCTGTGCATTTCTCCCGAAAAAAATGGCAATCCAAGCGACTGAATACTCCATGCTGAAGAAAACAAAATGTGTGTTGGAAAAGAGTTACATCGGTTTTCTCTTTTGCAACCCACACTATGGCGATCCACCACAATACGATTCGCGACGAAGGAGAGGAAGGTGCCAGAGCCAGACCGAGGACCCAGAAGACACAACTCAGCACGATTTGTGCCAAGAGCGATGCGAAGGCATAAGGGAACTATGCAGCCTTATAGTATTTTCTTACACTCGTCAGAACTGAAGAGGGGCCTCACATTCGGGAACCATGCAAGAAGACTGAGATATCCAATAGCGAACGTTCCTCGTCCGACCAAGAACGCACCGTAGAATAGAGACATAGTGCCTCCATATGACCCATCCAACGGAATTGCCTGGTATACGACACGGCGGTTAGCAGCATCTTCCGGCCACACGAGCAAATCATCGTACCTGACTCGCAGCGATGGCCATTGTTACAGCGAGTAGCATGATCCAGTACAACAGACACCGCTGGACCGTGTCGTCCGCTCCAAATACATTAACTTCGCACAAAGAAGAGTCCAAGGAGATGAAAAGGGGGAAAGGGAACAGAGAAGGGAGAAAGAGCTCACTGAAGTAAACCATGTCGTTCCACATCCGCCAAACTGGGGTCATGAGGAAAATAAAGTCCTGAAGGCGCAGATTCGAAATGTAAACATGTCCCACGGCTGAAGTTGCAACGACGAAAACTGCAAGAGTATTATATTGATGTTGTCACTCGTACGAGTGTTCGGATAGTGTCGTCGTCACGGACTCACCGAGATCGAAAAAGAGCTCAGACCATGACGTTTTGCGTTCCTCTTCTTCACGGACCAACGTCTCGGAATCCACGAAGTATTGACGAATGATTGGCTGAAGAATTCTGAACCCCCCTCGATACGAGTGAATGAGCTCCATTTTTTGCTCGCCAAACTGGTGTACGGAGTGATGCGGGATATTGGGATCTCCAGCGGAGTGCAGTGTGGCCCCGCTGCCAGTGTCCGTCCTCGCAACGGCAAGAAGTTCCCTTTCGTAGTTTTCGACCTGCATCGCCAACTCCTCCGCCCTGATCTCTGCCATTCGTTTCTCATTGGACGCATTTTCCTGCTCTTGCTGTATCGCACGGAGCTTTGCTTTCAAGGCCTCTACCTTCATACGTGTATGGTGGAGTCATGAGCCACAACAAGAAGTCAGGGCCGAAACAACGTCAACGACCGAAAAAGGCGGCTCACATGCTTCGGCGAGCCCATCAAGCAAACCTCCATGCCATCCTCCGCATTGGCTTCCTTGTCTGCCTCCAGCTGTGTTTTGTCCCTGTGAACTTTTAACTTCGCTCCCTCCAGCTCGATGACGTACGGGGCGGAGTCATCGCGCGACTGTGCGACAAGGTCGTCCGTCGGAAGCTCCATCGCGCAATCCGGCTGTCTGGTGGGCGGAGACGGCGATTGGTTTTATACCAAACAGCCCAACCTGCCTGCGGACGGGTGTGCCTCAATTTGGGAGATTTACGCAAGTTTTCATCACCGGGGTTGCGTCTAGGGTTGCGTCTAGGGCTGCGTCCTCAGAGAAAATTCATTTATCGTAGTGCAAAGCTATGTAACTTGTCTATCCCCTCCTGCGAGAGAGGGTACCGTCACGTGGACGAACAAACCCACCCGCCCTCGCCCACCGTCCACTCCTTCCCAAACGCCCAACCTAACCCGCTATCAACTTCCGTTTTCAAATCCAGCAGCCACCGGTGAGCGTACGGGAGCGCGACTGGTTTCCTCTCCGGTGGGTTTGGTGTGCTGGACGACCCTGAAGCATTCGTAGCAATGGGGGGTTCTGGTGTTGGTATTAGTGGCTTTGACACGGCGGTGTGATTTTGGTGGTCCGGGATGTGGAGGTTTACAAGGCGGGCCAGTTTCCAATTGAATCTGTACCACAACAATAAGAATGAGCCCAACGTGTGAAAACAAGTGCACACATCTTAAACCACACCTGTAGAAAACCAGCTCAGTTTCGGCAAGTAAGGCCTCGATGCCGCCTTTGTCTGCAAAACGTCGGGCAAGAGTGATCGTTAGATGATCTCAGCCATACGGAACACAAAAGGGACTCACAGTTGTGGATGAACTCTCCGACCTCGTTGCACGTCTTCAGTATACCGTCTGAAAAGGGGTCACATTAGATCAAAGTGCACAGATCGGAGCACCGAAACAATAAAGCTCACCAAACCCTTCCGCCTCCATCAGTCTCGTCCGGAACGGATCCGTAGTCAACAGCGTCAGCGCAAAAAACAGATAGTACTTGATATGCAAGTGCGCCGACAGGAACACCTTTGATCGAAAAACGGTCTTGGTCACACTGCACACTTGCATCCTCAACCACCACGCCGGACCCACCTCCCACAACCCCCCCACACCCGCCCACTCGACCTCTCTCTTGTACCACACGAGCAGCCACCTGAAGCAGCAGAACATGTTGAGCCCGTCGTTCTCCCTAAGGTGGACGTACAGTTTCGGGTCGTGCACGCGCAGGAGGGACGAGAGCAGTTCGAGGTCGGACGAGATTGTGGTGGATGTGCGCGAGAAGGTCGAGAGTCGGAGCGAGAGGACAGCGGAGAGGAGCTTGAAGGGCGACGGGACGAATGGTGTGTGAGTTGACTGTTCAGCTTGCCAACGTGGACGGGACAACTGCACCAACCTCATACGCAGCCACTTCCCCGCCCTCACCCGAAATCCCCACACATACACTCGCCCACTCGTTCATCCCCTGGACGTACCCCATACTCTCTCCATTCCACGCGCAGTAGGTCATCAGCACGTCCCTTAATACCCACAGAGAAGGGGACCAGTCGGCCGCCGCGCCCGATAGGGCAAGCGTGGCGTCGGATGTGGGTTCCGTTGCGGGTGTGGTGGAGGTGGAGGAGGCCATTTCGGAGGGGGGGCCGAAACCAGGGCCCGAAGGTCTGGTAGGACGCGCGACGGGAGGTGTGAATTGGGCGACCATGTTGGGCGCGTCGCTGGAGAAGAGCGGGATGGTGCGGTCGGTGCGGACCGTGTCTGGGGCGGTGGGGGGTCGGCAGGGCGGAGGCGCGGTGGGTGTGAGCACAGAACGGTGGAAAACGGGTGGATGGATGGCACACAATCACCGCCACCAAAAGAAAAAAAGCAAAAACAATTGAACACACCTTTCTCGATCCGCCACTTCCGCTCCCTCAACCGATCCACCACGACATGCACGTCCTCGGGCGCGTACGACCCCGTCGCGTGGATTCGCTCGTCCCCGGGCGCCTGATTCTGCTCCTGCTCCCGATGTGCCTCGCCCGTATTATTGTCAGCCCCCGCGGCGAACGACGACGGAGGTGGGGGCGCGTCCGGGTCGGGGTTTTCGGGCGGGTAGGCGTCAAGCAGGTCGATCCAGCGCTGCTTCAGGTCCAAGTATCGGGTTCTGGCGGCGGTGGTGGTGGCGGGCGGTTTGGTTAGAGAGACGCCACGTGGAGAATATGCGCTCAGGCCTCCGCGGGGTATTTGCCTCTGGCGGACGCCTAACGGCGGTTAGGCCTCGGTGCTCGCTGCGCTCGCGGGGCTCGGTCCTCCGTGCTTCGCACTCCAGACCTCGCAGTTCCGTCCCCCCTCCCCCCCGGCCCTCAACGCTCACCTCTTCTCCTCCATGGCCCTCACAACCTCCCCCTCGGTCCACTCCCACTTGACAACCCCGACCAAATACTCCCAGGCCTTGCACCTCAAATCGTTTTCGAACCCCCTCTCAAACGCCACGCGCCTGAACTCGGCCTGCGACAGCGCCATACGCCCGTCGGCGTCGAGGAAGAGGCCCGGTGTGAGAAACTCTTCGGGGGATACGGGGCCCAGGCGGGACCGGGAGAGGTGGCGCGAGGAGTAGTGGGGTGGGGCTGGGGAGGAAAGGACGGAGCGGGAGAAGGTGGGGGGGACCATGGAGAGCGTGTGGGTGGAGTCGGAGGTGGAGGTGGAGGAAATGAGGAGGGAGTCGGCGGTGGGGTTGACGTAGGGTGGTGCGACTGCGAATGAGGGGGAGTTCGAGGTCTGCGTCTGCGTCTGCGTCTGTCCCGATGCAGGACCAGGGGGGACAACCACAAAGGCCTCTCTGTCGACCAGGGCGTTGAGGTCCACGTCAGCAAGATGCTCGGGCAGCATCATGTCCTCGTTGGAGCCTGCCGGTCGCGGTGCCGTCTGCGGGTTGGGCGATGCCCTGCCAGACCTCCCGCCCTGAAGCACGTCCATCTCGAACCCTTCCCGGCCGTATCGACCCGTGAAAATCTCACGCGCGAGAAAGGTGGCGTACTGGCCCGCGGTCTCGTACTCGTTCGATACGACCTCGACTGAGCGCGAGATGTCGCGCAGCCTGCGCTCCGAGTCCGGGTTCAGCCCGCGCCCGATCAGGCCGAACGCGCGCGCGGGTTCCCCCCCGGCGCCGACTGGAGGTGCGGTGTCGTGTCCGCCGATGACGGTGGAGACGACGTTGCGCGGGACGAGGGGCACGAGTGGTTTCACGTACGGGTGGGACAGCACCTGGACTGCGCCGTCTCGCACGCCGCGCGTGATGTGCGAGAATGACTCGAGGAGGGCGAACAGCGGGGGCGGCGGGGTGTCTGCGCGCGGTGCGGTGTGCGCGATGTTTGCGGGGGGGGTGCTGCCCATTGCGGGATGCGGCGTGGCGTGGAGAGCAGAGTGTGCGGCGCGTGCGGCGATGCGACGTGCGGTGGAGTGAGCGGAAGAGTGCGGAGGAGTGCGAAGGCGGTGGAGCGTGTGTTGTGTCTTCTAAGGTCTCGCTTGCGATGTCGCATGTATAGTTCAGCCGCGCTGTGGCCCCAGCCGGCTAATTTCCTGGTCCCATGCATCGTCCACTTGCAGTTGGAGGTCATACAGTGTGAACAGACTCATTTACCTACACACCGGATTCGTAAAGAGAAGTGTGGAGGTCGTTTAGACACAGGAGCGATGTATATTGTGGGCCGGACGCATGAATGGAAGTCTCTTGCCGCGTTCAATCTATTGTGCGTGCATGAACACATACGTTTCACTGGAAAGAGGAAAAGAAGAGATACATAATTTCGACACCGACTGTGGAAACCACCTGAGTGGTACACTGCATCACCCAAATCGACAAGTTTGCAAGCACAATCCAGAAAACTGCAATCACAGAAGTACGGCATGCTGGTACTTTGCGTGCATTATTACAGATCATTTCATAGCGCTACATGAAATAAACCCGTCTCAATTACACTAGCTTGTGGATCCATCTGTCCATTGGCTTAAACCAAATACTTCATATTCCTCTTTTAAAGGCCAGGACGCTCACAGAACGGAGACTACAGAAGGGCGAGAACTCGTCTGGTCGTCTAGAAACCTTGGTGTCGATGGTGAGTTGCTAGATATTCTGCTTCAATATGGATGAGCTGAGCTGAGTGACCTACAACTTTCGCAGTCCTCACCATCAAAATGTGCAACGCCCCCAAATGAGGCGCTTTCGGTACCCGTGTCCAACCTCGCGCGTCCACTTATAATTTACATGGCGACGGCGCATCTCATTCCCCGGCGATGGGCAGTTCCAAAGTTGGCGGCCAACCAAATCCTAAACGCAGGATGGCAAACTTCATCGTCGAAGTGCCGGTTTGGAAATCTAAGATACCCAGCGTTGCTATTCCCGGGCAAGAACCAGCATCTATATCATCGGTTCATGGTGAGAACAGCCGCACAAGCCAAACAACTGACACTGACGTTTCGCTCTCTGAAAAAGGCAAAACGCGTACCCGCTCATCCCTCAGAGTAAAACTTTAGGATCCCGCCGAAGTGTGTAAGGCGCCAAGTTTGCTTGCCAGTCCTGACCATCACTCCTCGAAGAAGAAGGCCCACACGAGAAAATCTCCGAGCTCCGCAAAGAACCGCAAAGCAGACGATGTTGAGGTTGGACCTCGGGTTCATCGCCATGGTAAGTGTGAACGCCTTTTTCTACGACCATGATGGATGCAAACTGGACGCTCCTCCAACTGCAGCAAAGCTCCCTCAAATAAAGTATACGATCAAAAGGACCCCAGAGCCCGGTTATCTTCCCGATGAGTGAGTCGTCAAGGGCTCTTTCACAAGAACATCATTCCAAACGATTTCGGTGGGATGCTGCAGAGTCTGGCTTTGTATAATTCGGCACGTGTCTGGTGCAAAGACGATGGCAAAGGTTGAATTAGTTTGTAGCCATTTCAGAACCCTTGGGTAAGTTCGACATGTTTACGTGCTACGTGATGAGTGATCAATTTCGATGCTTTGATACCAACTGCGATAGTCTCCAATCATGGAGCGGCCCTCGAAAGGAGCTTTTCAGAGAATTGAATATCTGCTTAGACTACTGGCCTCCCACGTTCTCGGACCGCTTATTTGTCCAGGCGATGGCTCAAAGATGGTTGAGCTGCCAAGTATGCAAGAGGTGAGATATTCTGATGACTGCAATTGATTCACAATTGTGCCTAAATAGTTGGAGACTTGTTGAAAAGCCTTGGGTCCGCCACTTTTGACTGGTTCCTCGGCATATATGTATGCGAACGATGTTATGACCGACGGTAACCAGCATTTTTTTTCTTTCATGGAAGAAAGCTCGTTAAGGAATTGAGTCAATGAATAGCACAGTACCAGTGTGCGATGGCATTGAGATTGTGATTGTGCAGCCACGCCTTGAACTCGACCCGCTTTGAGCTGTTTGACTATGTCCGATCAATCAAAATGGCGCCCCACAAGAGCCTTTTGGAACCACGTACCGGTACTGACTCTTTTGGCCGCCCCGCCTTGTATGGTACCGACTTTTCCCAAGGAAATTGCAACCGACCAAGCGAGACACAGAGGGTATTTGCGGATATTTGATGTTTGTTCAGCTGCTGAGAAACGTTGTGTATGGCACCACTTTACTCACTGTCAGCGTTGTGGATTGAGAGGAAAGTCTAAAGACTTCGACGCCCTTACGAGAATGGGCCTCCACGCAAGAGCCGCACTTCTGGATCTTGTGAAGCGACACGTTAGCTCCCGTGACCAAAGAATTTTGAACAGTGAGTAGACCTTCGGAGTCGGTTGCATAAATCTTTTTTAATAAGCGATGACTGTTCCATTCAAAAGTGCTGGAGCCTCCTTATTTCGGACCTCAGAGGTAGAAGGACCTACTCCCCACACACCTACCAGCCTATATGGAACGTGAATCAGACCGGTTGATTGTTAATCAGGGTTTAGACAATGCGCGTCATTGTGTTGGGTACCGGAGACTCGGTGGGGCGTGGATGATGTGATGGGTTTCACTAAAAATGCTTTCGATTGCCTTTTCTAAATATACTTTCAAATATCTTTTCTCAATGAAGAAAACTAAGTACTGCAAATCGTCTTGTAAGCGGATCGGTGTTTTGCAAATGTATGCCTGCAAAGGCATCGTCCGGCGACGTGAGTGAAAGACGTTCACTCAACAATGTGCGACGGGTTTTGAGATATTTTATGTTACCCTCACTGCCTAAGTTGAATGGTTATGACAACATTTCTTGACCACGTTGAACCCAAGGCTGCTGATAGCCCGTGCAATGCCAGCCAAATGCGGCGGTCCAAAAAGGCTTTTGTGTTTCGAGAGCAGGAAGAGAGACGCAAGCGTTGCACCGGCTTCGGGGGATGCGAGCGATAGCTCCAGTGGTGGCCGAATTGAAAGGAGATGCAGGTGTTATGTATGTTGCAATTATGTGAGCCCAGAAACCCCGACTTCAATGACCTACTGCCAGCGTATGTGGTTATTTGAAGTCTCTTTAAAGACCCGTAATGCTAGAAAGTCCTTCAATTCCTCAAATTCCGGGGGTGGACACTTTAAAGTGGTGGCCAAAGTCCGGAAAGTTTGCGGTTTGGGGGAACGGAAGTTGAACAACCTTCCAAAGCACGCTCAGCATCGCACCCGTCCATTACCATCCCACCGCGACGATGCGCGCCCTCGCCCTCCCCTCCTCCCTCGCCTTCTCGCCCCTCGCGTGCCCATCCCGCGGGTGCGCTCTTCGCGTCGCCTGCTCTCCTCCCCACGCTATTCCCTCCACCAACGTCCACCGTCTGTCCTCCCACGCAACACGCACCGAAAACCCCTCGTCTGCGCCGCCAGATCCGCACGCCTTGTTCTCGCAAGTCTCACACACCCACCCTGGGCACACTTCTCTGAATTCCCAGGCTCACAGACCGCTAGACATCCCATTGCGGCTGGCAGGCCCATCTCCATTCCCGGACGCGCCGGCACATCTTGGCGGCAGTGGTAACGGTGACTCCACGCGGTTCTCGTTCGCCCTGTCCCGTGCCCGCACGCCGACACGCGATGAGGAAGAAGCGGAGCGATCCATCTTCGAGCGCGTCGGACCTATCGGCCAGCCCTCGTGGGGAACGCACCCGCACCTGATCCGACCGGGCGAGAGTGAGTTGGCCTAGCACTGCACTTGTGTTGGGGCCGATTGACCAAACACTCTCAATTCCCCTGCCTACCCACCCAACCAGTCACGCCCGGCATCACACGTGCCGAGTACCGCCAGCGTCGTGAAAACCTCATGGCCTCGCTGCCCTCGGGCTCTGTCGCGCTCATAGGCGGGTACGGCGTGCGCTACCAGTCCGGCGCGGGCGTGTTCTACCCGTTCAAGCAGAACGCAGACATGTTTTACTTCTCAGGAGTAGATGAGCCGGATACCGCCTTGGTGCTTGGTGAGTTATGGTTGCGTCACGGGCGCTTGTTTTGGGTGACGTGAGTCTGAGGGTGTCTTGTCACGTCTGCCGGGCTGTGTCACGGCAATTCGAATTATCCTTCTCTTCTGCCGAAAATATTCTATTCGTTGGCGTACGTTGAAAACACCATTCTCACATCTGCCGAACGGTGTTACTGCTGCCGAATCACGACACATGTCTTCCAAAACGATACTCAACTCCCACGCAGTCAAACCCCCCTCATCCACAGCAATCTCAACGCACTTATTTGTCCGCCCCCCTGCGACGCTGACCCAAATGTGGGACGGCCCGCGGGCGGGACTGGGCTGCGCGCCGCACTTTGGTGTCGACCGCGCACACTCCATCGGGTCGCTGCAGGACTTTCTCCAGTCCCTCCTCGAGATTCACGCTCGCGAAGGTGCACCACTCCTCCTCTACACTGACCTCGACGTCCGCGTCGTCCGTGAGGGCGAGCGCGCGCCGTCGCCAGACACTGCTGCGTCTTCCTCCTTTTCCTTCTCTGCCTCAACCTCCACACCCACATCCCTCCGCCGGCCCATCCCCGAAAGCTACTCCATCACGGCCCCCTCCGCATCCCAACGCCTATCCATTTTCTCCCAGCACGTGCGGGATCTCGTCCTCCGCCTGCCCGCCTCGTCCGGGGACGCCCTGCGGCGGTCTTTGACGGCGACATGGTGGGGCGCCGGGGGCATGCGGACGCACGCGCCGGGGGCCGCTCACGTGGTGCACAGGTCGCTCAGGCCGTATGCGCACGAGGTGCGCCTATTCAAGTCGGAAGCCGAGCTGCGCATCATGAAGCGCGCAGGCGACGTCACTGCGCATGGGTTTACTGCCGCGCTAAGGTACCTCGAGACTGTTCCCCTCGACGCTCACCATTCCCGCTCTCCCTCTGCTGGAACGTACCACGACGCTCCGCACCTCCCCCCCACCGAATCCGCGCTCGAATCCACATTTCACCATCACTGCCAGCTCGCTGGATCCCCACGCCCGTCGTACGTCCCCGTGGTCGCGTCGGGTCGGAACGCCCTGACGATGCACTACGTCGCCAACAATGCGACGCTCAACCCGGGGGACCTGGTACTTATGGATATGGGGTGTGAGTTTGGAGGGTACGCCTCAGACGTCACCCGGACCTGGATGGTAGGGGGATGGAACGCCCGTGGGGCTGGTGGAGCCAGGCGGAGGCTCGTGGAGGCGGTGAGGAGGGTGCAGGAAGGGTGCATTCAAGTGTGTGCTCATGCCGTGTTGTGTTGGGGTACTCGGGTGCTGTATTGTAACTCACCGTCGCCCGCAGCGCTGCACAGAACGCGACGATCTCTCGCTTGACGACCTGCACACCCACGCCGTCCAGCTTGTTCAGCGAGAGCTGGAACCCATTCTGGGCCGACCGGTTCCCAAGCGGGTAAGTTCCTTGGCTTCTTCGAATGGCGTCGTGTTTTCTGCTGACTACTTGGGGTGTGGGTAGGAATGCGACACGCTGTTTCCCCACCATTTGAGTCATTGGCTTGGCATCGATGTGAGCATCTCCATTTCCCTCCTTTCCGGCTCCAACTCACCCTTGAACATCGTCCCCCCAGGTCCACGACACCTCCGCCATATCGCGCTCGCGCAAGCTCCGGGCCGGCATGGTAGTCACCGTCGAGCCGGGCATCTACATCCCCGACGAACCAGGCTACCCCGCCGATCTCCGCGGCGTAGGTGTGCGAGTCGAAGACGACGTCGCCGTCATGCCCGAGGGTCCCGCCTGGGTACTTTCGGGGCGAGTGCTGGGGAAGGTGTGATGTCTGGTGGGATAGGGGGGACGAGGTGGAACGTGGGAATACCTTTTTTTTTTATATTTCATTCGAGCGATGTGGGCTTGGAGTCTTGGCGTGGCGCATAACTCTTGTGTTCAGCTCTGTACTTTGAGAGCCAATAGCAGAATGGAATCGAAATACACAAAACATCGAGACAAGCTGGAATTCTTTTCTTTGTTCATGCAAATTACAGCTCAACCTCAGGTTACTTGTTCCCATGTAGCATATAAAAAATGTGGCCTGATTTGTGGGAAACGCGTCGATACGATAATCCACAAATGAACACCTCTCAGAAGTGGGATTGCATCGGATAGAAGTGCTACATCGACAGTCAACCACCTCTACTCATCGCTCAACAACCTTTGGTGGTCGAGTTTATTTTGTGCTTTTGAGGGGGTAAAAGTTATAATAAAGCATTATTCGTTCACACTAGTTGGGTAGGGTCCGAGAGCCATTCGAGGAGTCTTGGCGTGTAATACGTGATGATAATATTCGCACCTGTGAGGAGTAGTGTCAGAGCCCATTTTCATATCCCGTCGGCGACACGCCCATATAGACACACCTGCTCGGAGGAACCCGTCCATAACTTCCTCGACCCCACGGCGCAAGTCAAACACTTGGTGCTGTGCCGCGTGCCAGATCATGGCGTACTCTCCGGAAACGTGGTACACCGCCAGAGGGAGGTCGGGGGCCTGTTTGTGCGTTGACCGGGCGAGTGGGATCAGAAACACAGATGTCTGAGAGCCGACCAGATTTCGACTCACCACGTCGTGCGAGTCCCTTATAATGTCCAAGTAGGGCGTCCCGGGCTTCACCATGATGATGTCGGCGCCTTCCTCGACGTCGCGAATCACCGCCCGCCGTGCCAGCCCACGGGCACCGGGGGGAAGCTGGTAGCAGCGACGGTCGCCAAAAGCCGGGGCGGAGTCAGCGGCATCGCTGGAAGCAGCGGGCGTAGCAACGTCAGCGAGTGGAAACTGTCAAAAAGGGAAGAGGTACATACCGGAATGGCCCGTAGAAGCAGGAAGCGAACTTGGCGGAATAGCTCATGACAGAGCATTTGCCGCTGAAGCCGTTCTCGAAGAGAATGTCCTTAATGGCCTTGACACGTCCGTCCATCATGTCGCTGGGTGCAATCACTTGCGCGCCGGCCTTGGCGTACGCGAGGGCCACCTCGGCAAGTCTCTTGCAGCTCTTGGTGTTCTCAATCGTTCCGTCGGCCTCGAGGATCCCACAGTGCCCGTGCGACGTGTACGCGCACAGGCAGAGGTCCACGGCGAGGAGGAGTTCGGGGAAAGCTTCCCGGACCAGTGTCAGCGCACGTATGACGGGCGACGCGGGGTCAGTGGCGGACGTGCCATAGTCGTCTTTCACGGCCATGGTGGGGACACCGAAAATGAGCAGCGACTTGAGGCCTTTCGCGACAAGCGGGTTGATGAGCTCTTTCAGTCTGTTTACACCCCACCTAAGCGCAAAAAAATTTCCGTGTTCCGTTAAATTTTTTTTACTGGGCGGTTGTCCGCAAACGTGCAAGTTCCTCACCGCTTCTGCTCCGGAAGCGTTGCGATCTCGTCCACGGCATCGTCCTTGTCGTGAACGAAAACGGGGTACATCAGGTTCTCCTTTGTGAGTTTCGGAGCTTGCTGGTACGCTCGCATCACTGGATGGAAGTATCCAGAGTGGAGGAGCGACTTATGGACCGGAGTCTAATCGGCGGAGCATGTCATCATGCCTGGCTGGAATCGTTGCGGTGTGCGATCAATACTCACATCATGATGACCGGCGTGTCCGTTTGCAGAACGATTGGCTGCCATGTGTGATGCGTCTAAAAATCAAGTTCCGGTTCTTCCGGCTCGCCCCCATCTCGCTGAGCCGAAGTAACAAGGTACACCAGCGCTCTCCCTATTCTTTATGTTTAATTATTTATGTATCAGCGTTTTGGCTCATGACTGGCAAGATCAACGGCATCAACCAACATCTCGTTCTGGAGTTGTTGGCCTTTTCACAGGAAAATGGTCGCTACATTTCAAACGCGGAAGACACGGAGTCTTACCTTGCACCTTTAACATTAAGTTGAATGACTTTCTTTGGCGGGGACAACCGTCGCTTCGCGAACAAGCGATCCCAAGGGTCATCATCGTCCATTGACATATCATCGTCCTTTATTCGAGGCGGGGGAGACTTTGGTTTTGCCACGTCTTGAGCTCCTTCGCCGCTCTGCGGAGCGTCACCCTCGATCGCTTCTTCGCGCAACTCCTCCTTCCCAGGTATCTCAGGTCTTGGCTCCAACGTGCTTTCCATTTCACCTGGGGACACATCAAGAGTTGTCACAGTGCAAAATCCAACGCTCTCGCGTGCACTGACTTAACCGAGTTCGTGTTTTGTTATACCTGATCTCCTCCAACTGTATTTTCCTCTTTTTGCGCCTTAGAATTCCTGCAAACTCCATACCAGAAGAGTTATACCTTGCACTTTCCGGTGGAGAGGGCAGGTATCGTGTCGCTCACCGCCTTCATTTGTGCTTCTGTAATCGCCTCTTGCGCCATGGCCATCCGCTTCAGTTGATCACTGACTTGCTTCTTCGTCTCAACCGCGTCATTCGCTCGAGCGGTCTGGTACTTTGCTTCGTCCTATGGATCAAATTTACCAGGGATCCGATAAGGACAGATGCAGTGCGTGCGTACCCGTTGGACTTTCAACTCATCCATGAGAAAATCAAGAAGCATCTTCTCTTGTTTATGGCGGTCATCCATCTTGGTGACTGGTGTAAGGTCAGCTTTCAACGTTATCATCTATTTGTCCCGTTGAGTAGCGCATTGTCATTGAGAATGTATCACAACAAGTCCCTACTTCATTGAGCGTCCATTCGAGCTGAGCGAGAGACGCCTGATATATCGTAGTGGGAAGAGAAAGGATGGCTGTTTCACCCCACCTTCATTGTGGCTTTCTCCTCCACCAGTGAGATATTCCATGTATCAAGTCCTTCACTTGTTTGTTTTGAAAGGATTCTGGTGGGGCTGCCATCTGTGATTGTGCTTCTCGTTCCATTCGGTGCGTCACTGGAGAACGCTGCGAAAGTAAGCCTCCAGAGCTCCGATGCTTTCATAATTCTCGTGAATTTTGAGGTTATTTCTTCGAACTGTGCAGACGACCCTTTGAAATCACCAACTCAGTTCAAGAGTGCCGAAAATGTTGATTACATCTTCACTTACAAGATGTGCTCCAAGTTGCTGCTCTATCTCCCGAGATCAACGACGCTTCGAAGATGCGCCGACCAGGATCCATCGCTTGCAACGAGTACTCGTTTGCTCCAACAAAGAACTGGACATGCAGATAGTACACTTCCGAAATCTGGCCACCACTTCCCGATTCACGCTGTATCGATATTCGAAGTGCATTAGAGCCGCTAAGATGCTCCGAGCCATTGTTCATCCACGACATGGTGCAATCGTGCTCGATGCAGGCGACTGAGGCCAATCAATTACCGTTGACCACTGGGCCCCATGAATGGACCAATTCATTGGGACTGCACCAGTTAGTTCATAACCCGCTTGACCACCGTCAGCGTCCGGAGAGGAGAGAATGAAAGTTGGGGCTGCAATAATGGGCTGCAATTTGGTCCGTCGGTACGTCAGACAAATCAATGCAATGGTGGTTACAGTGCTATGAAGTATCATGCAAGTGCAATCGTCGTCCGTCCTACTAGCTCCGGGTTTATATGTAATGTCGTCGCCGATTCGGCCACCACACCCGTCACATTACCCTTGCAACATCCCACCCCACTCCCATCCTTCTCGGCGCCACCTCAACCCACCGCCACCGTGCCCTGGTCCACTTCGCACCCTTCAGCCCTTCCATTGCGGCCTCGACCTCTGCACCCACCGCAGCGTCCAAATCAACCGTGCGCTTCACTACGCTGGCACACCGCTTTGCCAAACTAATGCCCGTCGTGCCCATGACCAAAACCAATCCGACAATGCACCCGCGCGCCGCTGCATGACCGGCAGTAGAGTCCGAGTCAACCCACGCCGCAACTAAATCCACCGCCGCACCTATTGCACTCCAGCCCGTGGCCTCTGCCTCCGTTCGCAGAACCCGCGCAACAACGCCCGCGGCACCCACCGTGGCAGTCGCGAACCCGGCGGCGGCCAAGCGCGCTAGGATGGCCAACCCCGCGACAACGGCAGGTGACGCCATTGCGGCACTTCCCTGGCGGTCCTTTGTGAGCACGCGGACAACGCGCGTGGCCGTATCTGCCGCGACGTTGCCGTGCACCTGCCACACCGCACTCAGTACACTCCACGCGCGCGCCGCTGTGGGCAGCATACCCCACGTCCGCTCCGCCGCTTCTGCAGCCGCGTCAAGGAGGGCTGTCAGTCCCACGGATGAGTGCCACCCAGGTGCCACTTTGAGTGCTGCTGGAAGAAGCACAGAGAGGTACAAGTCGGCGTCCCCAACCCCCCCGTCTGGCGCGGCGCGGTCAAGGTGTTGTGGTAGACACACGCAGCGGAGTACGTCCGTCCGCCGCGCGGCTTCAATGTGGGGGTCACTTGCAGTGGCGCACAGGGCGTCCACCAACGCTGCTGCTTCTTGCTCGGCATCGCCCGTTCCAGACACCGCGATGGCCACCAACGCTGCAACTCCCCTCGCTGACCCCACCGCTGCCGAAACAAGACAAGTCGCAACGCTCCCTACAACCACTTCGTCATCATCAGGCGCCACACTCTGCTTCAGCCTCGACAAGGCCGCATGCATAACTTCCGGTGTTGGGCGATCCACACGGCGCCTTTTGCGTGGTTCCTCAGGAGGTTCCCACAGCGCCCGTTTGTTTCCCACAGCAAAGGCCTCCGCGCCCCTCCCTCGTCCCCGTCCGCGACCACGCCCGCGGGGCTGGCCCCGATTCGACGCAAGAGGACCCGTCTCCATAGACGCAGCGGCACTGTCGGCTTCTTCGGCACCCCGTTCCCAATCCTGCGCGTACGCCTCCACGACCTCCACGATCCACCCGAGTTCCTGGTCCACACCCGCACTTTGCCCAGACATCACCTCGGCTCCTACAATCTCTGCAATGGCGTCCATCCCACCGCCCCACACCGCGTTGCCGCCCTTATCTGTCCGCTCCAGGGCCTCTTTCAACAAATTGACCACTTGTGCGGCGCGCACGCCACTCTCCCTCACCATCTGTATCGCTGCCTTTCGCGCCACCGGCGCTACCGCATCGTGCGTTAGCCCAGTGCGGGCCATGTCTACCGGCCACGCGACCCGATCTGGGAACCGCGTGAGCGCTCTTGCGCGGTCGGAATCGGGGAGGAGCGCGAGCACATCAGCGAGGGCGCCCAGGCTGTGGGGGAATGGAAGCAGTCTACGCGATCGAGCACCGTCGGACAGGATCCCAGCAAGGGCAACGGCGGCGGTGTGTGGCGACGGTGGTGTTTCGACGGCGAGAGCTGCGACAAGTGGGCGTACAAAATGCCGCGCGAACCAATGTGTTGCAGTTGGTGCCATTCCGTTGGCGATACCGTGCATGGTGTTGTCGGCAGCGCTTTTGACGCGGGAAGACAGCCAGTCCCATATTTGGAGCATCGCGAGCCCAGGGGATTCACCCGACCATGTCATCATCAAATCTCCTACGCTCCCCGCTTCCCATTCAACAGTCGCAAAGTATGTTGCCACTGCCTGTGCCAATTTCTCGCTTCGCACGCACGCGGACCACCTCAACGGGTCGGTCGCCATGAACTCCACGACCATGGTTGTTCCTTGCTTGCTCGTCGCGATTCTGGCCGCGACCGTGCAGGCACGCTCCTCTCCTGTCGCCGCTCGCTGCAATAGATCTTCGACCCATGTTTTGCCCACCGCTCCAGATCCCGCGATCACGTCAACGATTAGCCTTCCCGCCGCTTGGGCTTGTTGGTCGTCCCCGGCAGCTACCTCTTCCAATCCAGCGAGCGCCAGTTTAACGCCCACTTGACCCCTTGCACCATCCCCAGCCGCCGCTGCAGCCCTCTTCCATCCACCTCCTGCATTCCTGGTCCCTTCCCTTCCCCTTAACGTGGCACCTCTCACAGCCACCGTCACCAATCCGCTCACATACTCCGGGTTCTTTACTGCCCAGATGAGTGACCTTGTCATGAGCAAAGACGGCGCAGCCATGGAACGTTCAAGCATCGCTGCAAAGTGTCCAGGCGGGAGAATCGTAGACAGCATAGGGATTGTCGACTGCACGAACACTGTGGGATCTGGGGCTCCCATTTGCGGAGCAGGGTGCGATGGATGGATCGCACGGAGCAGGTGTGGGTGCATCGCAGCATGAGAGAGCGTGTGTTCGTGGTAAGCTGCGTGGGAGAGCACAGCGGTAGTAGTGCTACCACGGACCTCCGGAGGCCACCACCATATGGGGACATCACCGCTGAGCGAGCGAAGAAGGTTGAAGCCTTCCCCAACCATGGAAGGATCCGCAATACCCGAGGAGAGACATTCTTGGGCGCATGTAGTTGCCCAGGCTAGGGGAGAACCGTAAGGTGATCCTCCCTTTGCATCACCAACTTTGGATCGGTTATCAAGATGAACAGCAAGCACGACTGCCCCAGCCACCAGCTCCGGTCTCCCTGCAGCACACGCAGCCCACATTACTCCCCCTGCTCGAAGCACGGTACTACTTGCGACGTCACCGTCTGTTTTACCGACGGCCTGCCCTAACGTGACGCTGCCAACGAAACCTCGCCACAAGTCCAACGCTGGGTCCCGACCGCTCCACCATGCCCACCACCCCTCAACTTTGGACCCAACATGACCTCTCTGAGTCTCTTGGGGGGTCCTACAAGCTTCGCGCACCGCCTCCCACCCTCGCATCGGAACGCCCAGCACGTCCTCCCCACAAATATGTCCAGCAATAGCCCAAATCGCCGCTGCTGTCCGGACGGGATCAAGCTTTCCCACTGGACGGCCGAGTCGTCCCAAAGCCGTTGACCCAAGAACCGGTATATTGTGTGCGTGCGTCGAAGGGGAGGCAGCGGCAAGGGCAATTCGCGCAACACACAAAATGTACCGTCCACGCGGGGTTGACGCCTCCGGGGAGGTGAGCAATGACGACATGTGGGTGCTATCGATGGCTGCCAACAGAGAGGCCCGAAGGAGGAGAGAGGGGTCGGAGAGGGAAACTGTTGTAGCGGCGAACTGATCAAGAGCAGGCAACGTCGTGGCAGGCTGGCAGATGATTTGTGAGAGAACGAAACGGGACATTTCGGGAAGACCTGGACGGGCGGATGAGCCATTTGGACGACGAATTGGGTGGTACGGAGACCACTGAAGTGGCGCGGTCGAGGGATGGAGAAGAGGGTGGGGATGGAGAGGGGGCCTGTAGTGGTTGTGCGTCGTCGATATCAGCCAACGTTGCGAGCATTGATCAATCTCTCAATGTTCTCTTAATTTGAGACAAAATGGATGTAAACGAATTCCTTCCAGAAGTTTTGCAATGCAGCAGCCCCATTCCAACATATGTCAGTTTGGGTGGGACTTATTTCGCGACTGTCAACTGTTCCTCGCGTCCCCCGACTTTCTGGCAACTTGATCCGAGTCTTTCGAGCATCTCCACTAAACTCATCATTTACTCACGGTCCCCCACACGCTTTGATAATTGAAACCTCTAAAGCGTGGGCGAGTCCTTGAGACTTATCAGTCGGTCCCACCTGGCTCTGGATTGTTGCTTCATTCGGAGCAGCTGCAAGTCCGAGCGTACTCGCAGCGGCGCGGACCAAGAGGGACAAGGTGCACGCCGTCGAGAGGAACGAGATGAGGTTAATTTGGTATGCGGGATCCCCTGATGCGGCTGCACCCAGAGCGGGAAGATGTGGGAGAATGGTGGAGTTGGTGAGCGCAAGAAGGGCGAGGTATGAGTCGGGTACGGACGCGGCAGCCGCATTTTCTGCGTCCATTTTGGGTTCAGTTTTGGAATCCGCAGTCGAAGTTTCAACTTCCTGCACATCATGAACCACGATCCGCGCGAAAGGCATTGAGGTAAATGCTGGTGCTAGTACTCGCCCCAAGCACCGTGCCGCCTCCTTGCTGAAGGCATCCCATTGTGGGAGACTGACAGGCTCTTGCCTGTAACCCCAAATGTCGTCCTCGTGCACCTCACCCTCTTCTTCATCTCCAGTCGGGGCGCCTCCTCTAGAAGTTGCAGTAACACTCAGTTCGGCGACCGCTCTTCTTGCAAGCTCAGCAACGCTCGCAACAACTGCCACTTGAGTTTCTCTGGTGCCTGTTGCGCATAGCCGGGGGAGAGCGCTGGCAAATATCTCGGATGTTTTGTGAAGACGTACGACGTCCCGATCCGCCCACAGTCGGGCGAAAAAGGAGCGGACGACAGATGGATTTGAAAAGTCGATTCCATCAAGGTCATCCTTGTTCATCAAGGTAGTCATTGAAATTGTCACCCTCGTACGGTTTCCGTTCAATTAAATCAGTATCGTGCCCAGAAGGAGCTCAGACGGAGTCCCATCATGGTCCGTACAGGCACCCGGATTCAATTGAAGTTTCAGTGTTTCCTATCGGAACTGGCATGGCACACAAACCGTCGGTTGACATAATCTCTATCTTTCCCTCAAAATTTTTTGTCTGCCACCATGAATCCATTCATATGGCTCACGAAAGCTCCCAACAGTTGGACTCGTCTATGACGTGGCTTTTCGGCCACTGAATTAATGCAAAAACATGCAACCGTTTGGACCAAGGAATTTGAAGTTTTGCGCCCTTTTGGCGAATTGCGAATTTTCTTGAACTTCAGTCTTTTTGGTGAAATAGTACAATTGCGATTTTACATGTGTTTAGGTGCAATCCCTGGTAGGAGACTGTCAACATCGGATTGTGCGGCACTCATCAGAAATGACCTCGGTTTCAAGTGCAACTGTGTCTTATCTGACACGTCGCAGCTCAAAGCTTCTTCTATGCATGCTGTGAGCTCCTCGCCGATCATACTCGCCCTGTCTGTCCGTCAGAATCGACGGCACTTCATGTACTCTGTGTTCGGACTTCGGTGTTCCCGTTGCGGACAGACAGGAGGAAAACTCCAGGAGAGATTTGACCAACTAGCTAAGACATATTCTTTCCGCAAGGCGCAATCTTTGTGACGCGATACTTCCAGTGGGGTTGTCTCCCTTGGCCGAAAAGCAAGCAACTAGAAATATGAAAATCCGAAAGAGAGAAGTTTTCCAATTTCTCGCAAATCTCTAAAAACATGAAAACGGTGAAAGGCAAGAAAAGATGAAAGCTAGCGAGATATTTCGCGTGGGCTTTTTGTAAAGTTATGCCTGGCCGAAAAGCAATGGGGCAAATGGGGCACTCGTCTAGATTCATCTTCGAGAACTGGAATTTCAACGAAATTGTGAATCACGGCAATAATTTGAATCGCGTCTCATAGTCGAACATATCGGTACCTTGAGATCACTGTGCTGGAGTGAGCCAACTTTGGAGGTTCGCCACACAAATTTGGACGAATTTGGTCGTCCGGACGTCATCGCCGATGTCCAATAGGAGTACTCGGGGCATTTGAAAACTGGAAGAAGGTATGCCAGCGGATCTTTTCCGTGGACTAAATGGCAAAATCGGTTGGCATGTAATATCGGACCCTTTCTCGTGTGTGTCAGGGTAAAGCTACGGAGGCACCGCGTCGTTTTCCTCCGTCTCCAACCCACCACCTGTCAAACGCCATCGTCCCATCAAAACCCGTCGGATTGGCGGATGGACTCCCCCGTCGCCGCTTTCCGGCCGCCGCGAGAGCCCGATTCGCGAGCTCAACCTTCCTTGACATCTCCCGTTGCGCCCGTCTTTCGGACAAGCAATCTCCGCTATTCCAGCGGAAATGGGAGCCGGGGAGCGACAATCAAGCTTGCTCTCGTTGTTTTCGCTCTTGCCGCAGGTGCAGGTGCAGCTCCGGCCTACCGACGTGAGTAACGCCCGCCCGGTACTCGGAACATCGCCATTCCCGGTCCCTGACCTGGTCCCTATTCACGGTGGACGAAAAGCCTGTTTGCTTTGGCATTGGCGATTATTCGGAGCTTTACCTTTAAATTTCCTGTTTTATCCTCATCGTAGATAACTTGTTCTCGAGGAACACGGCGTGCACCACAAGTGACCAGTGCGTGGCGACTTTGGGACAACACGAAATGTGGCGGTTTTGTGGGACAGATGGATTGTGTCATATACAATGCGAGGTGTGTTCCCTCCTTTTCGTCTCCTCTGTCTGAACGCTTTCAACCTTGAGCAACCCTAAAACATGACCATGTTCACATAACCATCTCAATGCCTACAGACGGGATTTGTGGAATGTAATAATGCGTGTGCTTCAATATGCAACCTCCAATCTCTCAGTACTGCCTCAAGTGAGTGTGCACGAACAAAGTTTAGGTCCACTCCAGTTCTGATAATGATTTTCCTTATGCTCCAATCATCCCGCTAAACGTGTCCACTCCATTGCGCGTACTTTGTTGTTTCAAAGTCGTAACCTCTCCGTCTCCACCTCCAGAGCTGTCCAACCCCTCACCCCCTCCGTCCGTACAACCCTCTCCCCAACCCCCATCCCCGTCACCACCCCCACCAGCGTCCTCTCCTCCTGCAATATCAACCATAAATCAAATAATATCACCAGGGCCAGCTGCTCCAAGCGCCATTCCGCCGTTAGAAGCATCCACAACGACTGCTACGACATCTACAAGCGCTCTCTCTCAGGTCACGAGTACTCCAGCCATCAAGAACATGGTAAGTTGCACTTTTGCTAAAGGCTGCGCTGTCTAAATCCCTGTTGATCGCGCACTGATTTGGAACGTGTGAACAGACCATTGGAGTTGCCCTCCGTCTTATTTCGCCGTCGTTCACAAGCGCTTCCCTAAATTCACCTTCTATAGTGGGCTGCAGCGCCACATCCTGCCATCTTTATTCTTCAGGAGCTTTGAACGGGACTTATGATGTCTTTGTTTACATTTGTGCGGGGGCAACTTTCCTGAACCTCCAAGGAACCTCACTTTCCACCACTTCTTCGTGCACCGGATACCAGCTTCAAGCATTTTCCTCACTACTGTCCAACGCATCAGTTACGCCCAGCACGGCTCTCTGCTTGGGGAATCCAGCTGGAGGAAGCGCGTCATTGTTGCCCTGCACTGCGAACTTCCAGGCAACGTCGGCGACTTTGATCACATTAATAGGACCGAACGCCGATGGGACAGTGGCCGTGCGTACAGCAGGGACGACACAGACTTGCTTACAGAGTGAGACAAGCTCTTCTGGTGGCACTGGGGTGAGATATTCTTTCCTTTTTCGTGCTCAGTTCGCGCCCTCTGATTCCGGTAATCTCTGGCTCTACAGGTCGGCGATGTCGTCACGTTCAGCACATGTGACGCACGTAATGGAACTTGGAAGGCACAGCAATTGTAAGAAATTTGCCCGAACAGCAAAACATTGCCTGTCTCTGACGTGATGAAATCAAAATACTCCAGCGTGCTACCTGCGTCACAAACGACTTCCTCCAAGCCCACCGCCACCTCGTCAGCCGGATCTCTTCCGTCTGACAACGGGGGTGCAGGACTTTCAATCCCCGCGTTGATTGGAATCATCGCTGGTGCTGTGCTGTTTGTGGTGCTCGTGACTTGCTTTTTCGCCTGCACGTCGAGTCGGAAAAGCGATGTGGACGCTTTTGAGCGACCTGCTCGTTCTCGACCATGGCCTCAGTTCGTTCGAGACAACACCAGCTCCATCCGCTTTGGATCTCGGAAAGGCTCACAAGAAGAGGGAATCATTGTTGCAGCTGCAGCCGCTGAGAATGACGTGTCGGCGCCATTGGAGCCAGACTCAATGTCTCTATCACCTCCTGTTCCGAAGAGGAAATCCTCCAAGATTACAGGCAGACGTCCGTTCTGGTCTAATGGAACGTCTCAAGGAACGGAAATGAGCAACGCCACAGCACAAACATCGACGGTAACCCTCACCCCGTCGGCGCCAATTACAGCGACTGAAGATCACCTAATGCACGCGACCACCTCCACTCCAGAACGTTCATCGCTACTGCAAGAGGAGGAGGAGCCTGGCCGACCGGAGACACCACCACTTGTGCGCCCATCATCTCGACATCACCTGCAAGATCCTCGAAGAGACAGCCTCACACTGGATCAGATTCTCGCTGCTCGACCGCCAGATCAATCCGCCCGACTCTGGGCTCAAGTTGCCGCGCAATCCTACGCCATACCCATGCCTCATCTCCCTTCTCCGTACTTCACCCCCGAGCCTTCAGAAGATCAAAGGACCGCCTCAGCTATTGGAATGCGTACGCCATCACGCACACCGACATCTCTACCACCGACGCCTTCTCCGGGACAAACCCCGGAGGAAAGGCGTCTCATAGAATTAATGGCCTGGAGGTGCTCAGTGTGCGGTTGTAATGGAACGCAAACTAATGTCCGACGGGTGAAGAAGGATCGCTCGGTAAGTTCTCTTGCACGCGTGATGAATCGGGCAACCGCGCTCATGTGACGCCCATAGGAACGCATATGCGAGAACTGCTTTGAGCAGCGTCGACAACGTCAGCGACAGAGGGACTCCACAAGGATCCGGCGTTCAACTGAAGAATCGCGCACAAGCTCACATGAACATGACATGAGCGAAGGCAACGACTATTAAACGCCACCGTCTTCCACGCAAAATCAGCTTTATTTTTCCACGTCAGCCTTCGATTTCTACGACTCTCTCGGTCACACCACTCACATTTTTTGTCACGTTTGGTCAAACTCACAATCACAGACACGCTCTTCGTCACTCATCCACTCACACACTCACTTCAACATCCACTCACACACTCTTACACACACTCTCTCTCTCTCTGAAAATTCACTCTCGCTTTCAAACACACTCACACACATTCACACATTTACATATTCACGCATCCGACTCACACGATGACTTTCAGATGACTTTCACTCGCTAAGTCTCTGCCCAAATCTCAAGAATGCACCATACACGCTTTCACCTCTTTCTACCAAAACACGAAAAAAACACCACAAATTCAATAGAACTATGTAACGTTATTACTATTATGTATCTTTATTATCTATCTATAGACTCAGACAATCTTCCTTCCCTTCACCCAAACGGACTCCGTGTTCCGATCATCACCAAGAAACAAGTACTTCTCAAACAATGCCGCCAGATGGTCGTGCTCAAAGACACGAAGTGGTCCTTTTACGGTGGGGTTCACCAGCACAGCGTCGAAATCTTTCCCCACGGTCAAGTTTCCAATCGTGTCCTCCAGCCCCATGACCTGCGCACCGCCCATCGTTGCAAGATAAAACGCTTCGGGAACGCTCAGCGGCGCAACGGGATGGGATTTGTGCGAGTTTATGGACACCACTTTGGAGCATGTTATGCTCTGGCGGATCGCGTCCAGCATCGAGGGCGCGTAGCCGCCGGCAACGTCCGTCCCGAGACTACCATCCAGGTTCCGTAAAAGCATGAGCAAACTTAATGCGTGCATAGGAGCCTAAAAAGAGCTTTGTCGTACCTTATTTTAATGCCCATTTTGATCATCTTGCGAACGGGCGCCATCCCACTGCCCAACGAGAAGTTGGAATTCGCACAGTGCGAGATTCCCACCCCGCGATCGCGCGTGAGCGCCAATTCGGTGTCTGTCAGGTGGACGGCGTGCGCCTGTATTGTGCGGGACGTGTACAGCCCAAAGTGGTCGTAGGTCGCTGCGCGTGGCGTAAGTTCGGTTCAAATGGTGCTAACGTGCCGCTTCGCACGCGTGAAGGGGGGACTCAACGCTCAACGGTCACTCACCGGCGTACCCGTCCAGCGATGGGTGCAGCTCTTGCACCCACGCGATCTCGTCCTTGTTCTCGCTGATGTGGCTCTGCACGGGCAAGTCATGTTCTCTTGCCAGCCGGCCAAGTACGTCCATGAGCTCCGGGGAACATGTGGGTACGAACCGCGGGGTGAGGATCGGGGTGAGGAGGGAGTTGTGGCGTTTGACGGATTCGGGGGCGCACAGGTAGTCGATGAAGTCCTTTGTGGATGAGATGGAGGATGCGGTCGTTTCGCACAGGATTGGAGGCGAGTTGCGGTCCCTGTGTGAGGTGTTACACATAGGTGCGGGTGGTTTTGGGGTGGGCGAGGGCTTACATGTTCACCTTGCCCACGAATGCCCGCTGTCCTTTCCGCTCGATGATGTCGGCCAAAATCTTGGAGCTCTCGAGGTGAATCGTGCCAAAGTAGCTGGCTGTCGAACACTTCCGTCACCCGCCGGTCAAAAATCGTTTTTGAACGAGCACAATCACACACCTGTCGTCGTCCCTGCACTTATGTGCGTCTCGACGACTTTCTCGTATACATCGCGCGCGAAGTCCTGGTCGGAAAATTTGGCCTCGAACGGGAACGTGTAGGTCTGCAACCAGTCCAGTAGCGTCAGGTCCATTCCCGTCCCCGTGAACACATACTGCGGCGCGTGCGTGTGGGTGTCGACAAACCCCGGGATGAGAAAATGGGTCGAGGGGGCCACGATGACCTGTGGACACGGGGTGGACGTTGTACAACCGCAACGCAAAAGTGCAGTGTGTTCCAAGTGTACACCACGACGCGCTGAGAAAAGCACGACACACGGACCTTATCTGGTGCAAACCCCCACGTATTTGCGAGCTCTGCGATCGCCTCGCCGACGAGGGATGTGTCGTCCAGTAGGAAGCCCGTTGCCCCGTTTCCCACATCCTCGACAAATGCAATCTTCCCCGCCCGCGTGACTCCGATCAGCCCGTTTTCGACCGCATCCACCTTTGTCGGCGCCACCGAGTGCACAAATGCGGTGGCGATCACAAACGCGATTCTGTCGGCGTCCTCAGTCGAGCTGGCGTCCGGGGAAGTCGACGCAGCGTCGAGCGAGCGCGTAGAGAGCATCAATGGTGCGACTGGTGGGCGTGCGACGGTCCCGATCGTGGGTTTGTCCGGGCGCGGTATCATGCTGCTTCCGGCAGGTGTGGCCAGACAGGGACATTCGGGTGAACCTCCAAACCTCCACACAGTGGCAATCCAATTCTATTATCAGCCTTCCAAACGACACATTATCTAGTTACCTTGACAGTTCATGTTCTACGAAGGAGACAGCGCGGCGAGATCCGTGACCGTCTGCAGAATTTCTTGTCGCTTTGAAGAAGCCGTCCCTGCAGAGAAATCCACTTCCGAGAGCGCCCAAAACGCTATGCTTTTCGGGTTCTCTTTCTCCTCCAACGTCATGTCAGCTGCATCCGGTTGCGACGACACCTTTGCGTGCCGCATCAATCTCTCGGTGAGAATCTCCACAACGCCCAGAACGTAGACGCCGCAGTCGTAGCCGTTGGACTGCTGGGGAGCATTGGCGATGACGTGGAATTTGGGAGATGTCCCGGCGTGAATCACAGAGGCGAGCTTTTTCGCGGTGTTGCTTGCGGGGGCCTTGTTTAGCCCGTGGTACGAATCGAAGCAGAAGAAGGTTCTGAGGGGAAACGAGGAACGACGGTAGTTTGTTTCAATTCACGAAGTGATGGTCGGTCTGCCTACGAGAGCGGTCTGTAATAGACCAACAGCGACCAGTGAGACCCGCCCGCGGATTCGGTCGCGATGTTGTCATTAACTGGAATGAAGACGACTGTCTGGTGGCTGATATCCTGCAGTTGGTGATGTGGAGGTGGGTTCCGTAATGTTGCCAACGGTACCCTCCACACACGACTCACCGGCAATGCTTGCTCCAAATACACGGGGTCAGTGATATGCGAAATGAGAAAGGATATGGAAGGGCGAAGAAAGTGGAACGAAAGAGCTCCCTGGCTCAATCGCCCCAACTCCCGAGTGGTCGAATCTTCGAGCAGCCTAGCAGGCGTCAGAGTCACCCCAAATACGAGACCACGCTCGCGACACTACCCACTCAAACCACAGCTCGATGACCGTGTCTGTCAGAAACGCGGGATTTGCAACGGACGACTGGCGATGGCAGACAAAGTGTGATTTGAGTGCCACCCATGCGAATGCCCACGGAGACGCACCTGGTCGCCTTTTCGGAACACTACGTCGCCGTACGCAACGACGACACTCTCCTCATCGCTCTTTCTGAGCACCCGCCCCTTCAGTTGCCCCAAATCGAACATCAGATAGTCCTTTGATTGAAATTCTGCCGGACATCCAGTCATATTTGACCACGTAGAAAGGACTAGTTTGGTGATCTAGTAGTTTATCCTTTTCTTTTGTCTTCGTCCTTGGACAGAATCATATTGACAGGTGTGAACCGGCTACAATTCAAACAGTCCTCTACTGTGGTCATCGTCTGTGGTCTCGTCTTTCATTTACTTTCATACCCAACGAATCCTTTAATTTACATTTCCATCACCGCGCCGCACCAATGTTCGACACGAAGAACGTAAGCATTGCCTCGCACCCAAACTTCTCCGCCTCCACGCTGTCCAACGGATGCCCGGTACCCGGAAACGTGCACAAGTAACTCGGCTTCCCTCGTGCGCGGAGGTGGTTGTGGAATGCGAGTCCGTCTGGGTTCGGAACTCTGCGGTCGGTTTCTACAAAAGCACGGGAAAGGGACGCACACGTTGGACGAAATCCACGAAAACCCACACCCGAGTCTGACCCACTCACCTCCGAGCATAAACAGCGTCGGCGTCTGCACTTTCTTCACACCCGCAATCGGCGACTTGACCCAAAACGCCGCGTAATGCTGCGGCGTCATGACAGGTGGGGTGGCAAAGTCGTACGGGATGCCCGCGCACTCGAATCCCCTGAAAACGCCCCCGTTATCAGTCATGCTCAGTCATGCTCAGTCGAAATGAAACCCCACTCCAACCCCCACAAGTACCAACCAATCCGGAATATCCGAGATCTGCGCCAACAGCCCCACATTGGCCACAGGGTTCCGGAGGACCGCTCCGCGGTAGAACTCGGGCTGCATCGCGATGAGATGCCCCGTGATGAACCCGCCATGGCTTCCGCCGTACAAGAACACCAGCGCCGGATCAACCACCACGTTGGGGTGGTGCCCGCTCGTGAGGTGCAGCGCGACAGAGTGAACATCCGCAACGTCCAACGATCCGATGTGAGATACGAGAGAGCTGTGATGTCGAGTCCGAGGAGAGAGGGGGGAGTGGGTTTGGGGGGGGGGGGGGAGGAGCATGAGGGTGGAGTTGCAAAGGTTGTGCAGAGTTGAAAGACACCCACTCTATAGATTCCTGCCCAAATCCAATCGACCCAGTATAATTGACCAGCACGACACAGAACCCCAGCGCGGCAAGAAGCGCCGTATTGAGGGCCCACTCTGTCTGAAAAACGCTGTTGGGACCCCCGTGTGGAACAACCACGAGGGGAGGTTTAGCCCTCTTCCGCAAGCTTGGAAGCGTCGATGGCGACGACGCAGGTGGTGGGTGAAGGATGATGGACTCGACTGTGGGCGACGCTTGCGATGTGAAGATGCTGTACGAGAAGCCGCTCAAGAGGGGGTGCGGCGGCGCTTGGATGAGTGAGCCGAAAGAAAAAAGTGGTGCGTTACCCGGTGTGAGCCCCTGCGCAATGACAAGAAACTGGTGGACGACGTAGACGTCAGAACACATGCCTCGGGTGGCCTCGCGGTAACGGCCTCGTGATGATGCACGTCAACACGCTCAAGCTCACCAGCTCTCCCACTGAGTTCGGCTCGCTCTTCAAGAGCACCATCGCGTCCTTATCGACGTCCAAAACAGTCCAGCTCTCTTTTCCCGCTCCATTCGGCGGCTCCACCTTGCCCATCTCCCCGCTCTGCACATCGACCCACACGACCCGCTTGGTACTCCGCCACGGCGTCACGAGGATCACAAAGTGCCGCACGCCCTCCCCGGCTGTGACGGTCAGGATCGGGTCGGGGAGGAGCGTGTCCACGTACAGTCCCGGAAATGCAGCGGTGGAGGCGGGCGATATGACAGGCGGGACTAACACCCGCAGGCGAGAGCCGTCGAGTTTTGTCTGTGAGATTTTTCATAACCAGTGCTGTCAGTATTTGCGGTGGAACAGCGCACCGAGGGCACACAAGCACCACTTCACCTGCACCAACGTGGCGCACGAGTTGTGCGTGGCGTTGTCCACGGGGTTAGACAGAAACACAACCGTGTCGCCATCGGGAAGCAGGCGGGGCGACCGCGCTCCCTTGAGTTTCAACTCCTTGTCAACTTGCGAAATGCACACAATGCCAGTCCCGTCGAGGTTGCATTTGTAAATCCCCCCCGGTCTGTTGAAGCAGTACAAGGCGCCGTTCAGAGGAACGGTCTCCACTAGGCCGTGGAACACGATTGTCGATCCCACCAGAATGGGTTGGCCTGGCGACATGCCCGGCGGGTCGATCACTGTAACGCGGGCCGACACCCTGTTCGCAACAACAATGACAGGCGTTCGCTTTCCCGTGTACGCTTCACCCCAGTCCGGCGCGTGGGCGTATTTGAATGTGGGTGGGTCTTGTGACGGTTTTCGTTGCGCGACGTACACAATCGTGTCGTCGTCGTGGGACCAGGAGAGGCCGGATGGCGCGCCAAAAAAGCTGTCGGTGTAAAAGTCGTCGTGGAAGGTCGTGACGTTGATGGACGACGTCACAAGGGTCGTTCGTTGTAGGAAGTCGATCCACAAGCTTTTGGAAGCGCCCGTTTTCGCATCAACAGCAACGATGCGGGCTTGGGTAATGTATTTCCCAGAAGGCGAGACTGACGACAGAGGTATCGAGGCAGATAATTCGATTGGGAGTGACGATGGAAGGAGCTCGACGCCGTCTCTCCGTAGCGCCGTGAACGTTTGCGAGTATTTCTTTTTGGTAAGAGAGGAGGGCGTCGATGACGAAAGATCCCGCTGCTGGAACGTGACTTGGATCGAGATCGACGAGGATGAAGGCGTTGGGGTGATTTGCGCAGATGATACAGAAGGTATCGTGGCGAGTGCATTGAATGCATCATTGATAGAGTCGTAGTCTTCCTGTGACAGTGTGTCCGACGCCCATGGATATCGCGGAAGGGGTGTCATTTGTCAGTGCTAAAATCGGTTGTCCTCGCAAGTTTATGTAAGTTGGGATGGTGTTGCTGAACACCAATCTGTTCCAAATGTCTGGACCAAACAAGCAGACTGGTGTCATGGAAATGCTTTATGAAAACATCGCAGTGCAAGGAATCCAATATAGTACA
Organism: Gonapodya prolifera JEL478; assembly: GCA_001574975.1. Taxonomy (NCBI): domain Eukaryota; kingdom Fungi; phylum Monoblepharomycota; class Monoblepharidomycetes; order Monoblepharidales; family Gonapodyaceae; genus Gonapodya; species Gonapodya prolifera. The sequence continues at coordinate 177,201 of KQ965827.1, forward strand.
AAATGCCTAGCTCCCAAATTGCCCTCCTTCAACCCCAGCACCACCAGCTGCTGTCATCGTTCCCGACCTCGGCGGCGACGGCAAAGGTGTCGCGCCCACTGTGTTCCATTGCGACATCATGACGGACATATTCTGCATGTTCTGCATATTCGGTCTCGATCCGGCGATCATTTCGTTCCACATCATCTGTTCCGACTTGTACTGCTGCGGGGGGCTCGGCGGGGCGGACTCCGACGCTGACATAACCCCATTAAGAGGGGCTGGAGCGTACGTCGGTTGAGAGGGTTGGGCGTACATCGCCTGAGGTATCGCGTATGTCATCCATTCTTGTTCCGCTGACTGTTGGGTAGGGACCATTCCTTGAAACTGCGGTTGTTGACTCCACGAGGGGTGTGGTGCGCCGGTACGGCCGTTCAATTGTACGTGAAACTCTGCGGAGTCGGGCGTAGTCGCTTGAACGTTCGCGGGCTCGACTGCGAGTTGCTCCCCTCCTGAACCAGGGCTTGCGCGGTCCCGTTTCCCTGAATTGTTTGCTCCACGCCCACGTACCCGTGGAGGTGGGAGATCGGGGACTGCTTCACCGGAGTTACGAGAGTGGTTGCGGTAGTGCTGATGCGTGCATAAGAAGGAGTTGACGAGGCACGTCAGCGAGCCACTCAGTGAGAGTCATGTCGATTGCACTGAGACTCACCGCCATCATGTTATCCTTCCGCCCAAATCTCTTCCCGCATCCAGGTAGAGGACATTCGTGAGGCCGTTCCCCCGAATGGCTGGAGGAATGTCGTGCTAAATGTCCCGCCGTAGAGAACGCCTTCCCACACCCGGGGTGCAAGCATGGATGGCGTTTGGCCTGCTGGGGAGCAGAGAAGGAGGTGTCGCTATCCCCGTCTCCCGTAATGCGAGGAGAATACGAAGCATTTGGCGAGTGGGATGGCCGGGACTGACGGGGCTTGGAGGCGCGAGACGGCTTGCTGGGGCTTGGATCCGGAACCGGGACTGGCGCCTCGGTTTCTTGGGACTGCGCCGAAGGAGCTTGTTGCGCGTTCTGACCATTAAAATACTGGTGGTAGACAGCTGCGTTTTGTGGGTAAGTGGCTTGAGCGTGAGTTTGAGCGACTTGGGACACCGTGGATGGAGCTTGCATCATATACTGTGCCGCATGAGCGACGGTCGATGCTGGAAGTGAGGAAACCAGTGCTTCGGACATCTGGTTCGAAGAGTCAAAGTGTTGACCGGCCTCGCTTGAACCGAGGTTGGAGAACGAAACGTAGCTCACGCCAGGCTGGTGTTCGAGCTGCTGGTGTCCATTTTGGAACTGATGAGCGCCTCCCTGCTGTGAGTTCGCGAGGAATTGATTGTGCTGAAGTTGTCCCAAATGGGCCATGTGACTCAAGTGACTAACGTGGTCTATCTGATTGTCCACACGTTCAAGCTGAGCTACACCTTGCGGGATATGTCCAGTTCGGTCCAGGGAAGTGGGACTCCCGTTCTGTCCCACATGTTGTGCCATCTGTTGGATCTGAAACTGGCCGAGGTGGCCCATTTGAACCAGGTGATTAAGCGGTCCTCGGCTTGCCTGCTGCTCATATTGAGGCATCTGGGACATCTGGTTTGCCTGCTGGGCGAAATGATTCCACTGGGCAATCTGGGCGAGCTCATGTCCCCTCAGCTGCGAGACTCCGCTCAAACCGCTCTGCGAGGACGAGTTGAACGACTGGGATGACGCTGGTAGCTCGACAACAGTCCCCCCTCCGTAATAAGATGCTGTCGTCGTTGCGAGCGATGGGGTCAAGGACGGGGAGTGATCGGAAGACGTCGAGGTTGTGGAAGCGGGGTACCCTGGCTTTGTGAGTGGGGTGTTCGATGCCGGCGAATGAGGGCGTGAGGAAGAGCGCGAAGGCGAAGAGGAATTTGTGCGTTCATAAACGGTAGACGGAGTGGGTAAGGCGGTGTTGCTCGCGTTGGATGCAAGTGACGAGGTGTTCCCATTTGCGTTCACATTTCGAGACAGCACTCCTGCTCGCATAGCGTTGAAGTAGTCCGACTGGAACACATGCTGAGCTATTTTCTGCGTGTCTGGGTCCACATGCTCGGGAAGTGATGTTCCAAGAGGGGAACCCAGAGGAATGGTATGGCCTGAGTTGGCGATATCATGAGAACCACCCATTAGACACAAGGGATGGTACAAGTGCGAGCTTACCGACGAGGTGCTCCATGTTCCTTCCGCTTCGTGCGTTCCAAGCTCAAACAACGATCTAGTTGTTTTGTCAACCACACGTGGCTTCCCCTTTCGGCACTCGAGTGGAGAAAAACAAGCTCTCGAATCTCCTCCCTCTCCCGCTCTGATCTGTCCCACGGCTCTTCGTTTATGAAGATTTTGGTGCAAAATGGGTCGCCTGGGGATTCGGCAGGAGGCGCCAATTCGGTACCTTTGGAGACCTGCGTGCCCTGCAAGCCACCTGTGTCGTGCGCTTCCCTTTGTGGCTCGACGTCCGCAGTTCTTTCTACTGTGCGGCGCAGAGGGTTTGTTCGTCGATAGCAGGTCTTCTCCTCGCGGTTCAAAAAGTTGGCGGCCTCCGTCTGATCACCGGATGGACCCCGGATAAAATCAAAACAACAAAACACATAAAGTGATCTCTTTCTCCTTTCTTTGCTGTGAGTGAGCACGGACTCTTAATGTTTTATTACTATGTCTCATTCGATGTCGGATCACATAACATGTACGAACGGTGCCCTCGAAGAGTATGTAGTTACGAAAGTGTCTTCCGGATTGCTCCGATAGCAGCTTTCTTATGTACGGTTACTACTTTTAGTAGAGTGAAGTGCCGTGAATGTCTGAACGAACCTTTGTGTGGCGTCGTGGTTGTATGAACCAACTTTTAGGGTGACGGACACTTGAAAACCGAGTGCTACACCACGCTTGCATATTACTTATTGGCTTGCTTTAAGTATGTAAAAGATATAAAAGCGACTTAGCCTTCTTTGGAGACTTTTTGCCACTCGCCACCTTCGTTGACAGGACAAGGTAAGTAATCTGTTATGTAGAAATTACGTCTGTCTGAACGCGGGGAAGACAGAAAATGTAAGGGATCAGCGCGGTTAAATTTTCGCGACCAAAGTTGGTCTCGTGATCCACTGCCATTACGTCTGTGCGCCATCGCTCGCGCAAGGGTCGCAATGCTCGGTCGATTATCGCTCGTAGCGTGTTTTGCGCTTGTTTCACTCGCGTCGGCGTCCCCGCTTCAGTTGCCGCTTGGAAACGCCCCTTTCAAAGTAGCGACGGAGCTCGAAGTCCTTTCGAATCCAGAAAGCTTTACAACTCTGAGCAACCCGAGCTTACCCGGGTACAAAGTCCGTGTCAAGCCTGTCAAAGGGCTCTGCGACACCGAGGTGAAACAACACGTTGGATATCTCGACGTGGATGAGGACCGCCATTTCTTCTTCTGGTTCTTCGAAAGCAAACGCGACCCAAAGACGGACCCCGTCACACTTTGGTGGGTCTTCTTGATGTGGGTCGACTATGTCTGGAATTCTGGAATTCACCGCCCACAATGTTACAGGCTAAATGGCGGCCCTGGTTGCTCTTCTATGACCGGTCTTTTGATGGAGCTTGGACCTTGCCGTCCCACGCCTGGTGGAGCGGGTGTCGTTCCCAACAACTACACTGTAAGCGGCAGCGTTCCTTTCCTCCTTCTTCGCGACCCCATCTTATATCTATTTCCGATCGCAAAGTGGAATTCCGTGAGCAGCGTTCTCTTTTTGGATCAACCCGTCAACGTAGGATTCTCCTACTCGGATGATGGCAAGGACAAAGCGTTGGACACGGAAGCGGCCGCGAAAGGTCTGTCTAACTTCGAGCATCATGTCCCGATGTCATTATAATTAACCTTTTCGCCATTTTGGTGGCTAGACGTGTACGCCTTTCTCCTTATATTTTTCTCAACTTTCAAACGGTACAACCCTCTAGACTTCCACGTTTTCGGGGAGTCTTACGCAGGACACTACATTCCCGCCATCGGTGGTGTGATCATTGAAGGAAACAAAGACGCGGAAAGTGAAGGCTTCCCTGTTATCAACCTGAAGAGTTTGGGTATCGGAAACGGATTAGTTGACCCGCTTGTGCAATAGTGAGTGATGAGCACGGCCGATGCAGCCAGAACAATTCAATACGGTTTTTGGCCTCCAACAGCGAATACTATGCTGATATGGCCTGCAACCCACCCGGTTATGATCCTGTGGTAACCGATAAGTCGACCTGCGCTTCAATGCGGTCCAAGGTAAAGACGTGCAAAAGTTTGATCAACGCTTGCTACAAGTACGGGAGCCCTATGTCATGCGTTCCTGGAAGTGTGAGTCTGTACTTGCGAGCAATTTTTTTTTTTCACTTTCATTCAACATCGCCGTCGCAGTACTATTGTAATGCCGCAGAAATATCGCCATACCAATCAACTGGATATAACCCTTACGATGTTCGCAAGAAGTGTGACAGCGGTAACTCGCTTTGTTATCCTATTATGAATGACATTGTGAGTTCTGTCCCTCACATAAGTTTCTTTTTTGGTACCTAAGCATCTTTTTTTGTAGGAGTATGTGCGACGCGGGTGTTTGGTGGTCTTCTGTGTCTTTGACTTCCGCAATTTTGAATAGAGCGTGGCTCAACACCCCTGAAATTCGGTCGACGCTTGGTGTTGGCGACATTGAATTCAAGTCCTGCAATATGCAAGTGAATCTTGACTTCCAACTCAAGGGTGACTGGGTGAGTCGACTTGTAGGACTGAACATTTTTTGTTCGTCCCCGAGAAACATGCCTTGCACAGATGCACCCGTTCGTGAAGCTCATACCATCAATGCTTGACGAAGCTGGTGTGAGAGTACTTATCTACGCCGGGGACGCTGATTTCATCTGCAAGTGAGCTTTTCATGCAGTGGACGATGGCTTTTTTTTGTTTCTCAAAATGCCCCTCGCCGTCATATAGTTGGCTTGGCAACAAGGCTTGGACTCTTGAGCTCGAATGGTCTGGTAAGGAGGAGTATAATTCCGCCAAGGACAAGCCTTGGACCACAGAGTCAGGTCTTGATGCTGGCGAGTTCCGAAGCTATGGTCCATTCACCTTTGTGAGGGTGAACGGTGCCGGACACATGGTGAGCTGGAATCATTGTCGCTGAATTATTGAATGATTCCAAACGTTTATTTTTCAGGTTCCATATGACCAGCCTGACGCAGCTTTGGATATGTTTTCATCGTGGCTTGCCAAAACAAAGTTCACAGGCACATATTAATTAGGAATTTAATTATGTAATTTGGCTGGTTGTCAAATGACATGGTTGATTCAATGGTAACCCAGTAACGGTTCAGAGCAGCCGGAATTCTGGGGGTTCTCCTGTGGCAGGGCGGTACGGAATACCGCCTAAAGGGGTACAGGTGACGGATCGAATATAGTGTTTAGCTGTTGCGAAGCCCGTAGCGAGCGGTAGCGAGCGAGGGCGAGCTCAAACCTTGTGCACAGGAATTTTGGACCGGTTCGAGGGAGATCCTTTGTGTATCTGTCCGAAAAAACTTTTTCAATCCGCCTCCTGCCCCCGATTTGACACTTCCGCCATCCTCTATAGTGTTACAGGTGGTGCCGCTTGCGCTGTCAGAGTTGGATTGCGTCCTTGGAAGGCCCTGTATGGAGTGAGTCGTTTCTCGAGATCGTGGCCAAACCACTCTCAAAGAAAACCATGTGCGACCGAAAACATCGAATTTCGGATGCCTCCGAGTTGTTCTCGTGTGGTTGGCGTGGATAATGTGGCATCTCGACTCGATGATGGCTCTCATGTGAGAGGGGTCTTCCATCGCCCAAATTTCTGAAGGAATGGGGATTTCTAAACGTTCAAAGCGAAATGATGATGAGTACTGGGTCCGCTACATGACAATGAAACGCGAACCAGGAGTGATTTCTGCTGTTCCGTGTCGACCAACCTCGAAGGAACATGACTCTCGGGTGGCACAAGAGTAGGTCAGCGAAGGAAGAAAGTCAAAGAATCGCATCGGAAGTCCTAGTCCTGCAGAGACTGTTCCAAGTCGGCAGACACAGTCACGGAAGATGATGCGGTTGCGTCGGAATCCAGCCTGCAGCTGACCGTCGAGGTGTAGTCAACGGGAATCAGATGCGAGCTACGAGGGAGCGAGCTTGGCACAGTTCCGACTACTACAGCCAATTCTGATCCAGCCTTCCTGACGCTGATTACCTACAGGAGTTCGATGCCATGAAAAAACGGACCCCTCCACCAGTGCTATACACAGTCGTTTGCGTTTCAGCAAGCAAGGCCGTGTCACCGATAAAGTCAGAAGGGGGTCTGATTATGCCGCGACAATCCGAAAGAGTGACTTGGTTCACGAATCCCAGAATTTGCAACAATGTTTCGACCCACGCTCCGACCACAACTAAGTATCTAGAGTTGTATATCTGCACTGTGGTGACTTGAAACACAAAGTTGCCCATCTCGAAACTTGTATCCTCAATAGGCGCGGAGAGGTTGTTTCCTGAGTATTTGTACAAGAGCGCAGTCGATGCATTCAATGCTATATACTGGTCCAGTGGAAAATCAAAAATTGTCTTGATTTTGGAGCCACCAAATAGCGCCTTGAGTGGTGAGCAACGTGTACTCGTGAGCGCATAGAGCACAAAAGCAATTATATTCGCTTACCTGTAACTGCACACTGGAATTGCCCAAGCCTGAAATGCCCACAACTTGACCTTGTTGTTTTGTTGTCAAGATGTATGCTAGTGTGTTGGGAGTAAGCGACACCTTGATGGTATCGAGCAGGGAGCAAAACTCTTGCAGCGTGAATGTAATGGAGCTGGTTGCCAGGGAGGAGCCAGAGGGAGAGTACATGCTCAAATACATGATTTGAATAGGGTGGTTGAACACCACCCTGACGTCACTCAGCAGCGCCATGCCTTTTGGAACTGTGACAAAGTTTTCTCTGCCAAAGGGGAATGTTGTATTGATCACGGGAGTCAAGTTCGCAATTTTGAGTGACGTTTCATCCCACTGATAAACCCTGGGTGTTGCTAATAGGGCACATTTGTTGGCACATGGCATTGTTGAACACGGTGAGGTAGAGAGACATAGCTTGCCCAGGGCCCCCAATGATGCTGTCCTTCGCCAGTGCCATAAAGTTGAAAAAAAGACTGGGTACTTAAATTGGGTATATTCCAATAGCTGCACTGGTTGTTGTGGCTGTAGGGGTGCAGTTGGCAGTTAATCCCCGCTTCTCACCCTTCAAGCAGAATACGAAGCCCACAGTAGATCTTGTAAGAGACCATGGTTTGGTACAGAAAAGGAACAAAACTGCTAAGTGTTATCAAATTAGAGTGTGAAGAAAAAATGCAATGCCTGCAGGGAGAAGAAAGCAATTCTTACTTGAAATTTGTGTTGTCAAAGACACCTGCTACACAACCTAGGTGAGCTGCAGGAGCCTGTAAACTGCAGGAACATGTATATATGATCAGATGTACATAGCAAGACGTAATGCGCATAGAACTCACCTGCAGGAACGTGATGCCAAACTTAGGGCACGTCCTGCAGGTGTGCACATCTAAACCCGCGGCCACAGTAGTGGCACAGCAGCTAATACCCAACACTCATACTACACTATATACTCCACATTAGTGGATGTCAGTGTGACAACACCACTCTCCATGAACAACACAATACTTGTTTGCACAGAGAAGAGCTGGTTCAAGCCTGTCCCTGATGATATGGAGTGTCAATAATGTTTAAGATGCTCTCAGCAGTATTATTAGTACTAAGATTGAGAGGACTCATGTAGCGCCACAACAATTGTGCCACTTGCATCTTTCAGGCAGGCTTTGCCCAAGGCTTGAATATTCCGCAAGGCTGCATGGACATGGAGGACAAGGGGTCATGAGCCACTTTCCCTCCTACCCAAGTGACGTCTCACCTTCATCAGCCAGCTTGGATATGGACGTGCTGTTCATGTCGATTCCAAGCCAGACAGTAACAACTCCCACAGAGGCAATGCTTTAGATTAGGGTGGATCATACAGGGAGGGATGATTAATTGTCATGTCAGGTGGGCTTTCAAGCAATCACAGTAGCTCACTTGATAACCACAAGAAGGATGATGATGCTGCACAGTGAGATTGCCCATGTTGTGCTTGCCCTTGAATCAACATTTGGTGCACTGCTGACCTCTGCATTCAGGGTATGTGGGGAAGATTCAGTCCCTGGAGTGAGACTACTTGATAGCACAGTGGAGTTGGAGAAGCTGCTCTCTGGCTGGAGTATTGTTGTTATGTTCACTCAAAGATGGTGTGTTAAATCTGGCCTGAATCCTGATCCAGGCAGCACATCTCCAATGTCAACCACCAGCTGAAGGGCAACGTCTCTGGCTTTGTGGGCTTCATTGGGTGTGACTTGTCCTCCTCCACTCCCAAAGACGGTTCCTTCCCCACACTGGAGGATGCTGTGGGCTGTGGCGGAACTACTACAGTCCGCCAGGGAGTGGTCCGAAGGGATTGGCGTTGTGGGCGCCGGTAGGCGTCGTGACCACAGTAGCCCTCGGAACCGGTCAATATATAGCACATGTACTAGACGAACAACAGAGCTATTCCATACTCAAAACTAATCTTACCCTAACGATATCAGTGTGTTTATTATAGAGGGGATCTCCTCTGTCCAAAGCTACTACAGTAGTGCGGTAAATCTAGAGCAAGTCAAAGACTAATTCACAAATAGTATGTGTCCAACAACTGAGTTCACGCCAGGTGCCCAAAGTTCATACCCTCAGTTCATCTAAAGAACCCATTCTCTGTCCGCTCTCTGCCTCTGCAGTCTTCCTCTATCTTGGCGATTGCCTTCACTAAGAGCTCCGAGTCATGTGAAGACATGTCCCCTGCCAATGCATTGATGACCCAGTCAATTGGGGTCTTTCCAAATCTCTTGTCATGTGGAAGTCCCACAAGAAGAGGCTGAAGTATGCCAGTGATGTCTGCACACTGGAT
>KQ965828.1:0-101492 GCA_001574975.1 Gonapodya prolifera JEL478
CCCCCCCCCCCCCCCCCCTTCTGCACCCGCCCAACCCCCCAGCCTGACCGGGTACTCCCTCTCGCAAGTCCTGGGCCGCAACTGCCGCTTCCTGCAATCTCCCGACGGGCGCGTGCAGCGCGGTGCGGTGCGCTTGCATTGCGACAATGCGGTGATTTATGATATGAAGAAGAGCGTTGAGAGGCATGAGGAGTGTCAGTATACGCAGGTTAATTATAAGCAGGATGGGACGGTGAGTTTTATCTCTCGACGCGGGCCTTCGTCCTTCCCGTCCCTAACTTCATCACTCAACCGCCCCCGGGCCCCCCCACCCCACCCCCAAAGCCCTTCGTCAACCTCATCACCATCATCCCGCTCTGCTGGAACGACGACGACGACATCACTTTCTTTGTCGGCTTCCAAGTGGACCTCGAGGAGCAGTCGAGACGCATCTTGGGACGCATGGCGGGCGGGACGTATTCGTTCCCCACGTCGCTCGGAGCCGTCACTGCCCACCCCTCCCCCGCCACGGGTGGTGCGCGACTCCTCCCGCCCGGGATTGACGAATTTTCGCGAAGTATGACGCCAAACGCGACCTTACCGGTCGTGGAGCTGGATGGAAGGGATGTGGCGGGCGTGTTGTTCCCGGACCTGCACAAGAAGCTCGTTGCAGTCGTCGAGGAACCCGTGGAGCAGCCCAAGCCTGTGGTGGAGATGATGAACGTGGACCAGGTTGCCGAGGTCAAGCGCCCACTGCCGTCGAGCATGGCGAGCGTGAGAGCGGCGAAGCATGTGCAAGAGCGTATGGAGGTCGGCCCCACGACAGGCCAGGCGGCGGCGGCGGCGGCGGCGGCCGTCTCGCCCACCGTCGGCTCACGCCCCACCTTGGTCGCGCGCCGTCCCGTCGCCCGCCCCTCCATCATACCCTCCTCGCTCTCGGACCCTTCCAGCTCCCAACTCCTTGCCGAGTCGCACGGGGACTTGACCTTCATCGTGTCCTCGCGCGGGATTTTCTTGCACGCGAGTCAAGGCATGTGTAGGGAGTGGACCGGGTACGACCCGGTGGAGATCGTGGGCCTGACGTTGAATGAGCTGTGTCATGCGAATGATATGCCGAATGTGGCGAGGGAGTTGAGGGGGAGTAGGGTGCATTCGGGTAAGTTTTTGACTTTGGGGAAGCGTTGTAGTTGGCGGTCAGGTCTAACCGTCCCGTGCCCTGCCCGTGACTCCAGACATCTCGGTCGTATGGCGCCTCGTCCGCGCCGATGGGTCCTACCTCTGGCTCGACTCCACGGGCCACAAGTACGAGCTCGACAACCGAAAGCGCACCAAATGCTTTGTCCTGTCGTGCCGCCCACGTACCGTCGAGACAGCCCTCGAGCCCGAACACACGCCCGGGCTGTCGGGGTTCGCGAGGCTCACGGCGACACCGCCTGGATCGACGAGTAGTGGGTGGATGAGAGTTAGTAGGGAGGGGTTCGTCCTGTATGCCAACCCGGCTGCGTCGGAGATCTTGACGGGCGTAACGGGGGAAGATTCGGGCGCTGTGTACGGCAAAAAGTTGGCCGAGCTCGTTGACTCCGAGTTCGCCATTTCGGTAGCCCAAGCCGTCCAATCCGCGGCTACCCGGCCAGATCTGGGCCCCGTTCGCCGCGAGGTGCGCCCGAAGGACAAGTTCGGGACCTGGGCGCGGCTCGAGATGCACGCGCTTGGCGGATCGGGCTCGGCGTGGCAGCTGTTTGTCGTGATTGAGAAGGTGGACGGGTTCAGCCCCTACGAGGAGGCAGGGATGGAGACCGACGCCGTGCCCGATATGTGGAACTTGCTCAAGGTCGTCGACCAGTCCAGTTTGACTCATAAAGGGAATTGGCTCAAGTCGCATAACAGGAGGTTGGAGGAGGAGTTGGCGGCGTTGGAGTGTGCGTGAGCAAGGCGAGGAAGCAGGCTCCGCTGCGGGGTATGTATCGGGATAATGCGGGATCGGAGCTGCGAATGGGGTTTCTTTTCTGGATTGAGATTGTCACATATGAACATTTTTCTCTCAACTTCTGTGGGTTTTGGATCATAATTGTACAGTATTGAAGCACCTGAATTAAAAAATTCAGCTACAATATCCGCGTGTCTTCGTGAGACCGAAACAAATTGAAGGAGAGCCTTATGTTTCGGTTTGCACACGATTATTTGTATTGCATCCTCCTTCTCCAATGAATCGCCTCGCTATTCTGGCCCCATGCGCGCCACAGCTCCGCCAACTCACTACCGCTCGGCGAGTGGCACATCCTATGCTCGGAAAGCCGGTCCTCTCTTTCAAACAAGTGAGGATTCTAAGATGCTGGAAAATTCAATCGATCGCTTCCCTAATACGCTCCACTACAGTTTCTCCTGCGACAGGAAATCCTTCGTCTCTATCGTGAATGGCTGAAGACGGCGAAAGGTGAGATTGCTTGTTGGCGATGTGATGTGGAATCCGTGGTTGTAACTCAACGATCCTCACAGCACTGGGCGATTCATCACGGGACGAGGTGAAGGACTGGGCACGGCAAGCTTGGTTCAGAAAGTTTACCAATCTGGAGGATGAAGTGAGTGGTCCTGGTGGTGAACGATTCAATGTTCAAGTTCAAACCGAGACGATATATTGAAAGGAGCAAGCGAAGCACGTCATTCGACTGTGTCGAAATGAGCTCAAGAGTCTTCAGAGTACGGTTATTCTCACAGACCCGGGCAAGTGGACCTTTAAGCGGACTGGACGCGACTCGAGTGATGAGGATTTATAGACGGGAGCACGTAGAATCGACCGCAAGCCACGAAAGTCGCTTGGAGCGACGCTACGATATCTGGCTCTGTTGTGACATGTTCACATTTATCTTCGAATGGTCTTGAATGTATCACGACGTCACGGCCTCATGGATCACATTGGAACCATTCTTCGCTGGGACGTAGAATCTTTACGATGTCACCATTGTAAGCTCACCGAGCTATTATTTCAGTTCAATTCATTTGCCTAGGGATGCCTAATTCGGGTTTCATCGCCAGATCGATCGATTGCTTCGCACTGTATCATGCTACCTTCCTCGCCTTCGCCATTCTAACTTCCTGTAAGACTCGTCTCGACGTCGTCGCATGTCACAATCGGACCTTCTGACGATCATATCGGAGACCATCGACTCGGCTAGCAGAGCCTTGAGAGGAGGGAGGAAACAAGTGAGCCGTGTCCGTTCCTGGGATCTCTCGGTACAGCATAGTGATGTTCAAGCTCACAGGATTCATGGATCGCCTTCACTCATGCTCTCGTGATTACCGGGCAAGCGCTGCAAAAGTGTCGTTTGTTTGAACCTGGCAGAAATGATGCCCCCAACGAATCCTCGCTGCTCCCCGCCGAAATCGCTTCACGAATTCTCGTTCAAGACGCGGCACTGAAACTTCTCATTGTGGCAAAAACTGTGACTCAGGAACTGGAAGATGTGCTGAGTGGGGTGACGAAAAGCCGCACTAGCAGAATTGCGGACTTGCGGTCGTCTCAAATGACCTGTGTTGAACCCTCCGCCAACAGTACAATCTCCTTGCCGAAGATGCGAGACGAGAGTTCTGACGAGTTGAAAAGATCGCTCGAAACTGTCACCCAGGACGCTCCTCTCGCCTCTGCACCGGTCAGTACTTCGAAGCATCAGAAAAGCACCAGCGCCAGTACAACGGCACTCTCTGTTATTGCGGAAGCTCCAACATCCGCCACCGTTCCCTCACCGATGAAACGTTGGAGCTCGGAGCCTGAAGTACCGTCCGACATGACTCCTCAAACCCAAAACAATGGCCGCCGTCCAACTGGTCACAGACGGATACGATCCGACTCAAAAACACCGCAGGCAGCTGCATCGCCTTCTGACGTCCTCAATGTGTATTACTTTGGTGATTCGGACGGGGACGACGAGGAGGAACCTGCCAAACCCTCCCTCCCTCCACCACTGCCGCCTCAGAAGACGAAGCCAAGTCAAGGCTCTAATCGTTCCACAGGGGAGCCTCACATTAAACTAGTCTCTGTAAGCTCGTATCGGGAGTCACCTGTGGTGGAACATGCGCCAGTGGTCCCGGTACAGGCGCCGATTAAAGAGGTAGTGGCAACACACTATGATATGGACATGAAGAAAGAGCTTGCAGCTGTTGAAGACGAGATTCGCAAACTCGAGACGGAGTTGGCTCAGATCGTCAAAGGTAAGAGTCGACTTGCACTTTCCTTTAAGATGAGCGTCGGCCTGTTCTCGGACTCACGTCGCCGGTTTCCCTTATAGCGAATGACAAACGTAGTCATCAGACTACACCCGTCGCCGTCGCCCCGATTCCAGTTCAAGGGAGCGAAACCAATTCTATTTCCGAAGATGAAACCTCTGATGACTTTGTGAGATTTCACGCCTTAAAACGATACAGAACGGCTTCGTCAAATCGCTCTTTTATACCTTGCTAGGAACTGATGAGCTCCATGACGTCTAACCTCCGCAACGCTCGCGCCCGTTCGACCACTATTGAAGACCCAAGGCCCATCTCTCCGTTCGGTTTGGGCTCCAAGTATCTAGCATCTCCCGCTATGCACCCCTCTGTAGGGGAGCGCACGCCTACCATGTCAAGTGGAAATCTCTTGGATGTGACGCCCAGTCGTACCATCACTCCAAGTTCGACCCTGGATAGTTTGGGCGGCAGTATCGGTAACCTTGCCTTGAGCGAATCAGTAGTAAATCTCTTCGAATGCGGCACTCTGCTGGTGGAGGTTGAGGAAGATAATAACGGACCTAGTGCCGATGCCGATGCTGGAGGAGCGCTCCTGGCAGCCCCGCAGCGGAAGAAGTCTCGCCACAGGGTGACCATTTCGGAGACACTGGAATTTGAGGATGAAGTCAAGGCAAAACGACTGGCGGCGAAAATGGTCAGGGAGTTTTACCTCTCGGAGGTTTCGTATTATGACAATCTGCGACGTTGTTTAAAGGTTTGTTTACATCGTTTTGGCGTCCTACCGAGCGTTATACGAAATAGTAACGTTGCTCAAAATCATCATACCAGAATGTCGCGGAGCCACTCCACAAAGCTGCGAAGACTTCGGAGCCCATCATTTCATCAGAACAAGTTGACATTATCTTCAAACACTACCCTGAACTTATGCAGCTCAGTATTGAAATGGCGGAAGACTTCAAGCGAGCTGCAGACGATTACGAAGCAGATCGAGGAGGAGTGGCAAAGGTTTTCGCGAACCATGTGAGTTGCATTACCTTTTGGAAAAGCGAGGAAGGGTGGATAAAGCGGGTTCATCTGCCAGGCGAAAAACGCTCAGTTGTTTGTGACGTATGTTTCTAATTACGTGACTGCCAAAAGCGTAGTGACGCAGCTAGAACTTCAAAATGATGCGTTTCAAACGTTCAATCAGGTAGGCTTCTGAAGCTCCATCAGCTATCTGAAATGTACATTCTCAATCGCACTTTCCTTCCCCCGAAGAGCTGCCGTATGAATCCGAAGTGCAAACTGCAGGACATCAATAGTTTTCTGATACAGCCCATTCAGAGGTGGGTGTGGATTGCATGCAAAGCGACCGACTCCAGGCAACTCAGAAGGACCTCTCCACGACATAGGGCATTGAGGTATTCTCTTTTATTGCAAAGTAAGCTTACCTGCATCTCATCCGAAGTCCTTATCAGCTAAAACTTTCATCGCTAGATCTTCTTGCCCAGATTCCCGAGACGGACACCATAGCACGAAAACAGACGGCAACTTCTCTAGCGTTCACAACAGAACTCAGCGAGACCATGAATCGCGTTCAGAGGCGACAGGACGAGATTATCGGGCTATGGGAAACGCACCGCCTGGTGGATGGATGCCCCGTGTCGTTGTTGAAACCACCTCGACGCTTCATCCGAAGCTACCTTTGCGAAAATTCTCTGGCGATCCGCGATCGACGAATGAAACTGTTCCTCATGAGCGACGTTCTGCTGATGACCAAAGTGGTCTCGAGCAAGAAAGTCGCCGGGAGCGAGGAGGAAAAGAAGCGGTGGAGCGGAGTAACAAAGATGTCGGATCCTACGGAAGATGATGCCACATGGCTGGCCAAGGGCAAGAAGAGGTACAAGCTCAAGCACTTGCTTCATATAACGGACGTGGAAATCGGAAAGGTTCAAAGAGGCGATGGTAAGAGAAGTCGAGAATCTGTGCTTGCTTGATCATCTGAAGTAATCAAACTACAAAAATACGCACATTCTGCCAGATCCGGCTGTTCTTCGTCTTCACATTCCCCTCGTGAATGTCAAGTCCTCCACTTCAGAAAAAGAAGCACCGAAACGATCATCCTCCGGACTTACGTTGCCGTCGTTTCTAAAGTTTGGTTCCACCAGCTCGTCAACACAATTGGCAGGACAGACAGACCTAACCACAAATCGAGCCACGTCAACTGAGGGGCCCAAGGCGGAGGTGGCTTTTTTGATGCAGGCAAGCTCAGGGGAGCTCTCTGGCCAGCCAGGTGAACCGAGTCGTGACGAACACCACGGTCGTGCACCTTCAGACTTATCGGAATGTACATCGCCATCAAATGAACGCCGCGCAAGTCGGCACCAACGAGAAGCCTCCGAGCCTTTTAGCGTCCAAAGTTCAGAGACAGGAGCCCCTTCAACCCCGGAATCGTCGGTTGACCCACGCACGCATCGAACTACTGAAATTTTTGGAGAAGAAATGCCTTCGTTTGGGGTCGGAAACAACGCAACCGAGAAACGACGATACATGTTGCGATTCGGTGACTGGACGTGGAGAGAAGAGTTTGTGAAGTTCGTTGCGGAGCTCGTCATGTCTTGGAAAGCGTCACAAATGGATTCTGACGCAAAGCAAAGTGTGGAAGGGGAAGCTGGAAGTGAAGAGAACATTGACCGCGCAGAGTCTAGGTCGAGCTCGCACACCAAGGCGATGAAAGTGTTGGGACTCGAATGAGAGACCGAAGTGTGTTTATTCGCGTATTATTGCATATTCTTTCCATGGTGTGTCAGGGGGTGCTGGCGGGGGTCGGGAGAGCCCGGAGAGCCCGAGGGCACGCAGGGAGCGTGCGAGTACGAGTACGAGTAGAGTGAGAATGGAGAGAGACGAGGATCACACCAAGTGATCCGGGAGACGGGACAGACGACTGGGAGTGAGTGAGACGAGTGATTTCGAAGTTATAGAACTTGTTGTTTAGCAAATTACAAGTGTTTTATATATCGCCAATATCTAGTTTATGCTTTTCTCTTCGCTTATGAAACGGGAGTCCAATGTGCTTCCGCGGTGTGGATGAGCGGTGGTCCGGGCACCGACCAAAGCAACTGTGGGGGAGCGACCGAGCCCCTCACAGGTGCGCAGCTTCTAATAACAGACGTTCTAATTCGGGCTAACTTGACTGGATTCCTACACCCAATGTGAAGGGCAATGCAGGGCGATGAACTGAAATGGAGTTCTCGATAACGTTTTGTCATTGAGGCTAATCTCTATTGGGCGAGTTGGCAAAAGGGTGTTGGTGAAGTTGAGACCACAGTGCCCACCCAAAACTTCAACATGTCGCCGATTCCCGACTCCACGCTGTGTCTCACAAACGGCATTCTCGACGGTGTGCTTCCCTCTCTTGGTCTCGTCGGTGGCCTGGTTTCCAAGGTACCCGTCTCATTGTTCGCCAAGGGTCGGCAAGTTTCGTCCGACAACTCCGAAACCCCGTCACCAGGGTCGCGATGCTCCTCTGCCGGAAACGCTCTTCTGTATTGCGCTAGTTGGGCTTTGGCATGAATCAGTGCTGCTTGAGCCTAGAATCGCATTCGGCTTACCACGCGACACTTTCTGAAACACCAGCGGTGTCCCGAGTTTGTCCGTCTGGAACTCCGGAAACTTTACAGGCCACACAGAGGTAGGCAGAGATCGTCATGATTCTCGGAATCGTATCACTCAGCGTCTTCCCTCCAATACATCCATTCCTTTTAGCTCGCATCGGGGCAACTTGCCTACCACTCAATTGTTTCCGCGTCTCCGAGTGAAACCCGCAGGATCCCTCTTGCAGTGAACACAGCACAGTACATCGACCTCAGAGACGTCGTTCCCATATACCATACCGTTGACTTCATCTTCCATGCCACTTCGAGGAGGCCTTCAATCCACGCAATTGCCCGAAGACGCGGCAGGAGTCGTCACTCCCTCAAAAAATGCAAGCTCCGTTGGCAGGGCACCCTATCATCTTTACGCAACGGGACGCGAGGCAGAGCTGTCTTCCCAGCAGGAGGAATTCGCAATGAAGTTTCTTTCAAAACAACTCCACATGTCAGATTGTGCAGGGACCGGTTATAATTCCAATAAAATGGGAGCAAGGATCGCGATTGAAAATACGAGCATGCGGGCATTCGAGCGTCTTGATGGCCTCGTTCAAATGCTTCGGAACGAAAGGATTGGTGCCTTGTCCTCAGCGGAGCACCTTCTCGATTTCGTCCAAGGTAAAATCACGGCATCTCAATGTCTTGACTGGTGCGTGGAGGATCGCGATGCGAGGGTGGCACGCGCACAAAGTGAGACGGAAAGCTGCCCATGCACCTAATCAGATCTTGTGCACGCGTACGTCAGCTTCGGCGCGGAGGAGTACCTTGATGACAATAAGGAAATGGGTCTGGCGCTCGTCGATGCCCAATATTCCAGACACACTTCCAGCGTTTCCAGAACTCCGGAGGAGACGAGTTCCTTGAATGGTACTACCATGGTTCCAGCCCCTTCAACATGGGCTTGTCCATAGTGTTCCCGGCTAGACTTCTGACAGGACTTCTGGCGTATCAACAAGGTGCGAGATTTGTCAAAGCCATGATCAAATCACGCTGCAGCTTCCTTGGATATCTAAACGGCCAGTGGGACCCAAAGAGGTTTCTACCATCGCTTCCGGAAAGTCCACCTTTCCCAACTTCAATTGAGTCTCGCCGTCGTGGGCTTGATTCGTATTACAACATATGTCAGAAAATCACAAGCGGATTCATGCCAATATGGCTCACAAATGCTGGATCCGAAACTGGAAGAGAATGGCTTGAATCCGTGCAAGAGAGTCTGCGTCCGCGTCGGTGGGAGGTCCATCTGAGGAGACATTATTTCAGAAGAGAATGAAAACGAGGAGGAGGGCGTTGAATGAAGAGCCGTCAGATCAACCATCGGTGCCAAATGCTGCTGAGGCGCTGTTCGTGGTCGATACGGAAGTCTCAGTGGAAGATTCTGAACGCAATACGTCAACGGGCAAGGGAAAGGAACCAGCGGCGAGTTCAATGGCAGAAGAAGTTTCCAGGGCGTGAGCAAATGATTCAACTGCTGCATTGACAGACGCCTTGGCGTTGGAGGAGGGCCAATCTGCACTATCCGGAGCTGATGAGGAGGGTGGCCCCAACTCACCGCAAGTGGGAACCCAAAGGTCCTCTAAACAGAGCGAGAGAATAAATCACGAGCAAGAATCAGTACCCTCCGAAGTCAATGCGAACTCTTCTTCTTCAAACGCAGGAAGCGTTACCGGTGCACCAACAAATGGAGACGGGAAAACCACCCGGAAGAGGTAGTCGGAATGCATGGCTCCGAAGGATCACTAAAAAAGTCAAGGTCGGGTTATGTAAAGAACGGAAATGTATATTGTGACGGGACGAGTTTGAAAATCGCGATTCTTTGAATATTTCTTGTATATTTGTACGAAGGACCAATGATATGAACGAAAATTTTGATTTGACTCGATATGTGCGATTATTTGTGATTCAATCTGCCCTTTAACTTCTGTATTTCGAGTAATGTGAGAGGTAATATTTGGACGTACCGACGCTCAGTTGCATCGACAAAAGTCCCCGAGTGTATTCCAAGTACACTACAGGAAAAGGGAGCCGAGGGTCATGCAGTGATATGACTCGCACCACACGACTCTCACGTGCAGAAGTACACTTGCGCATTCTCAACGGGTCTTTCAGCCCCCTTCGGCCTCCGACCAGGCTCCACTCCTTCTCGGTCCTGTCGCATGTGATCAACGCTTTGTTTGATTCTCGACAGTCGTCATTGCCATGCTACGTCGCCTTTCAACCTCGCTTTTGGAAATGACCGATGCTATGGGGGGCAGGACTACGCCAGGCTGAACTGTCAAGGGTACCAAATGAAGTTGCACCACCTGCACTTAAGCAGGACTCCTCAGCGAGATAGGCTGGTTAGTGAAGAGTCAGTATAGTAAGCTGGAGAGGCGCTAGGATCGGAGTTGACCGGGAGTCAGCTCACCAAAACGACGGAAGATATGCGATGGTCCACCAACGAGCCCGGAGATCGAGAACCGTCCAGAGATAACTCGAAGATAGTGATTGAGAGCTGCTGCAGATGTGATTGCTTCTCGTCCAGGGGAAGGCGTGCCGAAAAAGGAAGGGTAGGTTGATTTTGTTCGGCAGAATTCATCACCTTCGCCCCATTAGCATTCACAATCCCCTCCAATCGATCGTCAGACAAATGGAAGATCCGTTCTACGCCGTGCGCGACGACATCGACTCCTCGCTCGCATCCGCAAACGCACTGCACTCCCGTCTCTCGTCTCTCCTTCTCTCCCCCTCCAACCCATCTTCCAAGGCTGAACTCTCGCGCACCGCTGCCCAACTCGGTCAGACGCTCACCGTCATCGAGGAGGATCTCGTCGAGCTGAGAGAGGCGGTCAAGGCGTCAGAGGCGGATCCGAAGCGCTTCAGGCTCGATGTGAGGGAAGTGACGAGCAGGAAGCAGTGGGTCGAGAGGGCCGGCACCCGCGTCAGGGAAATGAGGCAACTTGTCGTGGTCGCTGGCGCGGCCGGGGCTGGTGCGGGAGCAGCCAAACGGGATGGAGCGGCTGTGGGGCTTTCGAATCCCCCCCTTCCTACCGCACAGGAAATGAAAATGGTCGGACAGTCGTCGTCGTCCCAACCGCCCCTAGCGGACGCCTCTTCAGTCCGGTCACGGGCTACGACTACGGCGCAACAAGTCTCTCCCTCGACAACCTCCTCCAAACCCACCCCTCCTCGCCAACCCCCTTCCGTTCCTTCCACCACCACCCCCGCAAAATTCACCTCTTACCGCACACCCGGCCGCGCTCTCTCCCCAACCCCGGACGACCCCCTCTCCTCCTCCTCCTCCCGGCCGCCCGCCGATTTCTACCAAAACGAAGTCCAAACCCAACAACACCTCATGCGCACGCAGGACGCGCAGCTCGAGGGCGTGTTGTCCACTGTGAACACGCTCAAGCACGTCGCGGTGGCCATGGGCGAAGAAGTGGACGATCAGCGGAGACTGCTTGAGGATCTCGACCTACAGGTGGATACTACGGGCGGGAAATTGGCGGTGGCGATGAGGAGAGCGAAGAAGGTCCTGGAGGAGACCAAGAACGATAAGGGCATGATGACGATCGTGTGTTTGGGTGTGGTGTTTTTGGTGCTGTTGGTGTTGGTGATTGTGACGTAGTTGGTCGAGCAACGGAGGCCAGAGGCCGGAGTTGCGAGACGCGAGCGCAATGAGCCCGAGACCTAAGCGCCGCGAGGCGCTGACAGAGGCTGCTGGAGGGGTGTGGGGGTGTGGGGGGTTGGCTTCAATCGAGTGTTCCTGTACAGTATTGGACTGCATTACATCGTGTCTTTGGTTGCATTTGTGTCGGTTCCCTTTTCCAACTCTTAAAATGCATTGGGGCTCTTTGGTGTCCAAATATCACCTCTCCCATTCATCGAACTACAGGTGTTACCTAGTATGCTGTAAAC
This sequence comes from Gonapodya prolifera JEL478, assembly GCA_001574975.1. NCBI lineage: Eukaryota > Fungi > Monoblepharomycota > Monoblepharidomycetes > Monoblepharidales > Gonapodyaceae > Gonapodya > Gonapodya prolifera. Next base: position 11,721 of record KQ965828.1, read on the forward strand.
AATGAACCACACACCTCGTATCAAAAAAAAAAAACAAAAAAAAAACGAGAGGGTATTGTGGCGCTTCCAAAAGCGCAAGAAATCCACGCGACGGTGAAGAACATGCTTGTGCAGGCGTGCCCAACATTGCCTACAGCGGATTTAAGTTGAACGTATGGGACGTTGGGGGACAAAAGTCCACCAGATCGTTCTGGAGGAAGTACTTTGAGAAGACGGACGTCGTGGTCTGGGTCGTTGACGCAGCTGATGGAGAGGAAAGGTTGAAGGAGTGTCGAAAGGAAATGGAGAGGGTTGTGACAGAGGAGGTGGGTTCCGAGAAAGTGTCCTCCGTGTATCCTCCGTATTTTCGCCCGCTTTCCAAAGAATACTACAAGGATAAGGGAGAGTTCGAGAACGCGAAAATGTTACTTCATGATAGGGCACAAACTGAATGTGACAGCGGCGGCATACCATCTTGAGCGCCAGTCTCTAACCAGCTTTCCCAGAATTAGGCGGCGTCGGTTCGATGATCAAATTAACCTGTCGCCCCTCCCTCTCAGCGCTCATCTGGCGCCACACTTCTTGTTCTCGCAAATAAACAAGATCTACCATCTGCCCTCCCAGCTTCTACCATTTCCTCACTCCTTGGCCTGGACTCCCCAAATGCGCTTCCCGGCCACCACTGGACCGTGTGGTGTTGCTCGGCATACGACGGGCGTGTATTACGGGAAGCTATCGGGTGGTGCATTTCAGACGTGGGTGGGAGGCTGTTCCTGGTGGGTTGAGGGTTGTGGTGCGAAGATTGGATGCGCTCCTCATTATGCGACAAGCGCTCTTTATCATACCTATCTGTTCCTGTAAATAATTTGTGCTGCATTGTGAAACTCACTCGAAATTGGGGGAATGAATCAATCAATTCTGAAAGTGCGTGTTCTCTTGTAATCCAAGCTCCGTTAAATTGTTTAGCAGCTGTCGGTGCAACCAAGGGTTCCGACGGTACCGCATTAGTTCTAGTTTCTCGTTTTCTTGAAAACTTGCGGAGATCTGGCAAGCAGGAGAATGTCACACATTCAACGAGAATAATTTTCACGCATCCGATCAACCATCGTTCAAATTTCAAACAGCACAGAGAAGTGATTGTCTGTACATTCTATCAAATGTATCGCCGCGGTTACGACATCTATAAATTGCTCTACCACCAACCCGCCATTCTTTAGGTCGCCCCGCGCCCAAGTATCATACACGAAACGCCTGCTGTGTATATGTAACGGGTGCAGAGCAAAACTGTGGGTAACCGCGAAGATTAAGACAACAACCTCTGACAATGACGTCCGAAGAAAAAGGTACCAAGGGGCTAAAGAAAAGAAAGGGGAAGTGAAAAGTTCGTGCTGATAGCCCAGAAGAAGACGTGAAGTACGGAAAAAAGGGTGTATGGAGACGAATATTCAGCGTGCAGAATGACAGTTAGCGCAAAATGACGGACGCCCTGTCCGAGAAAGCGCGCGCACGCTGAGGTATCAAAATTGTGTCCCTTCGATGTCTCCAATAAACCCAAGGCCGTCTAAATCCGCATTCCACGCCGTTATTGTACGAATCCAGGTATCAACGCAAGTATAGTCCTCTACTCCAAACGATGAAAAAAGAAACCGATGTGAAAAACGCCCATCCACCATGCGCCGATGCAGTTCCAACACCAAAACCACCGCATCCACATCGACGCTTTTACATGTAGTGAGATTAATCCCAGGCACCGCGGGATCCGCCACCGAATCCGCCACCGCCAGATCCCCAGCCATTGCTTCCACCCCCATAACCACCGCCACCACTGCCGCCGTAGGACTGCTGCCTGCCGCCTCCGAATCCTCCGCCTCCACCACTACTGCTGCCGCTGAACCCTCCGTCTTGGCGATAGTCTCTGGCGCCAAATGATCCCCGACCGCCACGACCTCTCCCTCTGGCCCGACCGAACGCCCTGCTCTGGAAGTCCCTCTGAACTTCCCTAGCGGCCTGGTTGAGCCACGCCGGGACCTCTTGGTTTGCCTCCTCCAGCAACTCGATTAGCTCTCTCACGATACCCTTGTCTTTAGTAATGTTGAAGAAGGCCGTGGCGCGACCCACGTTCCCAGCTCTGCCCGTACGACCGATGCGGTGCACATAGTCGTCAATATCGCTGGGCAGGTCGTAGTTCACGACGTGTTGAACGTTGGGGATATCCAATCCACGGGCAGCAACTGCGGTGGCTACCATGATGGGAGTGCGACCAGCACGGAAGGACTGGAGAGCCCATTCACGCTCTTGCTGTGTCCGGTCACCATGGATGGAAGTGGCTGGGAAACTCTGACTCGTAACGAAGTTACAGAGCATATCAGCAGAGCGCTTAGAAAATAAATTAAGTAGTTACTTCCAGAAAGTGAATAGATCTATTTGACACTTCTGCTCACCTTAGTCTCCACGAAGATAAGCGTCAGGGGAACTTTGTCAGGCGAAGCTTGGATAGCAGCCACCTCTGCGTGGAGAATGTCAAGAAGTACGGAACGCTTGTCCTCGTCTTCGACGTACTACATTCAAGTAACGAAATGAGCATGCTAAGCAACAGCAACGATTCGAGGGGGCAAAAACCATACCTCGATCCTCTGCGTGATGTTCTCAGAAGTGGAGCCGACTCTTCCCACAGCCAAAAAGACGTAGTTCTTCAAGAAGTCCCTCGCCAGCATTTGAATCTCTTTCGGGAACGTTGCTGAAAACATAAGAGTCTGCCTGTTGTTCATGTCCGGCATGTCCTCGCCGTCCACGATCCGCCTAATTTGAGGCTCGAAACCCATGTCCAACATGCGATCTGCCTCATCCAAAACGAGGTAGCGAACTTGCGCAAGAGAAATTCGGCCGCGCTCAATGAGGTCAACCAGGCGCCCTGGGGTTGCCACCAAGAGTTCACATCCGCGCTCGATGTTACGAATTTGCTCCCCCATGGGCTGTCCACCGTACACGACGCAAGGACGCACGAAGGATCGGTACGAAAACTTCTCGGCTTGTTCAAAAATCTTTGACACGACAAGGAGACGCTTTTCAGTACACACCAAGAGGGAAAGGGAAACAAAATTAATCCTACTTGAACAGCAAGTTCTCGCGTAGGGGCAAGAATCAATGCCGAAGGATGCGTCTTCCTTCCTGTGGGACTTGGAATGACACTCGGTCCCTGAGGTCCGGTCTGGAACATTTCAGACATGATGGGGAACAAGAAGGCGGCGGTCTTGCCGGAGCCGGTTTGCGCGCAGGCCATGAGATCGCGCCCTCCACCGACAATGGGGATGGAGTGCTTCTGCACAGGCGTTGGAGTCGAGTAGTTCGCCAACTTGCAAATGGACTTGAGCAAAGGGTCCATGCCAGAGTCGTCGAAGGTGGCAATTGGACCTGGAACGTCTGTTCCAGAGGCTTCGACTGGAATGTCTTCATACTTGTCTGAAAGGAAAATGTATCAGGGAATCTTCGTCCAATGCAAACTTCGTCTGTTCTCGAGGAATGCTGCTACTCACCAAAATTAATGCCGGTGTTCATGTTGGCAGATCCGAAGAGGTCCTTCTCTTCACGCGGATTCCGAGGTTTGACCCATGCACGTCCAGCCTGGGCCTCGTCGTTGGGGTCAACTTGGAAGCTCTGCGACCCACGACCTCTGTCACCACCGAAGCCCCCAGATCCACTTCTTCCAAAACCGCTATCAGACCGGTCCCAAGGCTTCCGGTCACCGCCACCGCCTCTTGCACCTCCAAAAGCACCCCTGTCACTCCCGAAGGAGCCACTCCTGTTAACATTTGCAAACCCATTAGAGCGATTGTCAGAACCCCAGCTGTCGTTGTTCGACGGGGCCGGGCGGCTGCTATACCCATTCGCTCCCTGACCATCCCAACCTCCCGAGCCCACGCCGTTTTGAGGCCCTTGCGACGGTGGAGGACCCTGGTTCATGCGAGCTCTCAAGTGTGGTCTAAATAATACCCAAGCGTTTGCGACGCGGTTAGTGTACGCAACGAGACCGAAAGGGACGGGTCACCCACGGGACGTAAGCGGCCCTTCCGGACCCCGAGTCTGCTTTGATGCCCATTTGGGCAAACTTGTCTTCTAAGCCGGCTGTATCTCCCATTCTAGGAAGGTGGGGTGGATGGGCGAATGACACGGCGTCAAGGGATAGTACGGAAACCGCAAACGGGAGGAACAAGTGTCAAAGGAAAAACGTTTGAGTTAGCACCGTTCTGTTTCGCAGCGTCCGTCCCGGCCGCAACGCTCACATTCGTGAAATGTGATAAAAAGGAAAAAATTGACTCCTGCGGACAAAGCTTTCTCAACCAAGGCTTGCAACGAAACTGATACAAAAAGCAAACGGGCAAAAACACGCTCTACGAAATTCTTCTATTCTTTATATCAATCATCTCTCACATCCTTCTTACACAACTATTCCTCCAAAACGGAACGGGTGAGTGGGGAGTGCAGCCAACGAAGGGCTCAGTCGCGGTCCACTCCATTATCATGGGTCTGAGAGAATGATTCGGCGTCTGTTGGCAAGGTCGTCAATGTGAGACACGGGGTTCAATTGCGATGACCTGAAGACTACCAACCGCACTGCCCCGTTGAACATCAAACCTGTGATCGGTGACGTGTGCTTCAACTGTATCCGCAAACGTATCCGTTCCTCTTCATAAGTGTGACCGTCCGGGGCTGGAGGATCAAATATATCCATCAGACCAATTACCAGAAACAAGAGAGTTCATTCGACATCAACTCATCAACAACTGGCAACTTCATAATCTCGTGAGAAATCGGACACAGGAAGGTTTCGACCCATTCAGGCTCGACGACCTGAAGAGGGGTCGGCACCGACGTCGGTATTGCGACCTGGGCCGCATCCATCGCGTTCAATACCCGTACGGCCTCACGAAGTTTCACACGTGCTCCCATAACGAGCCCCATGTCTTGAAAGTCTTGATCTTCCAGCAGTTCGAGTGTTGGCAGGTCAATCTGCTGTTCAACAAACTGGGGTATGTACTGAGAAAGACCCAATGTACTGAGAAAGACCCAATGACATGAAAAGTTCCTCAAGAGAGGCGGGTGGCTTTGACTGGGTGCTTGGAGCCGATGAATAGGTGAGGAGGACGAAGATGATGGTGGAGTGGGGGTGTTCGGGGAACCAAGTGAAAAGGAAAAGCTTGTTGACTGAGTGGTCGGCAATCCCGCAGACGGTGGAAGCCCCACACGTCCAGTGCCAAAAGAAAACGAGTTGGGAGAAATAGAAGGGGCGTAGTTGCTTGAGTGCGCAGAGACCTCAGGCTCCGGTGCGGTTACAGCAGAGACACCACTCCCGGAAGACGATGACGCGGCAAAAGGGGTCGTGCAGACAAAGAAGCTACTGCTGAGATTTTCGTCGACGCCGTCGCAGAGACGAAACAGGTTGCGATCGAGGTGAAGGCGGGGCAGACAGGAGTTCTTGCAGGCTCCAATCTGCTGTGGCTGCTGTGACTTCTTCGACGCTGGGGGGTCCTTCTTGACCCACACGTGGCCACCCGAATGCGGACACTCGGACCCAACGCTGCAGCACCCATCTTCGCTCTTGCGGCATTTTTAGTGCCTTGCCAGACACCTATTTCGATACCAGGGTCGATTGTGTCAGTGAGATGGCCAAACGTGCACTTTATTCTTTTCCAGCATTTCCCCTAGACAGAGACGCGAAACTAAAAGGACGTTGGGGCGTGTATCAATCCGAAAGCTCCTCACCTGCTGGTAATATTTGAATAAAATCACCCTCCTCACGTCCTTTGGTTCAATAACCCAGTTCAAAGATGAGCTCGAGCTTGCAAGAGCCATTGTCGGGGCAGATGCGATGGGCTTCGACATCATTGGTGCAGTGCTGGGTCGGGCAGATGCCACAGTAGCACGAGGGACAGTTGGAGACGATGAGGCCTGTACAGCAGGCGCTTGTCCTGGAACAAGCATTGCGGCAACAGCAGGGGAGAAACCGAGGCCCGGAGGAGCGGCAGTTGACGCTGGCTGCTGGGTTGGAAGAGTCCTGTCGGAGTTTGCCGACGCCGTGTTGCTGGCTCTGGTGGACCCTGCAGCAGCCCCGTATACCTGGGCAAACAATTCTTTCTCCTTCTCAAAGTCGAAATCGCCGTCCGTGTTCTGAAGCACGCCGTATTCTCTCATCTTCGCATCTTTAGCCGCGAGTTGTTCATCCATTTCTGGCTGCTGTTTGGCCTGAGCTGCTTTTCGCTTCGAAGTAATCGTCCTCCATTCTTGCTCCAGTCTCGCTCGGCCTGTGACCATTTTCGCGCAAGTTTTGAGCAGCTTGTCTCGCTCTTTGGCGAACAGATCCTGGCGGTTCAGTGCAGCCGCAACCAAACATCGAACCCGTACACGCCATCGGGGTAGAAATTCCGCAAATGGGTGGTCCTTGATGAGGGCGAGGGTTTCAACAGGAATGAGTGCGCCCGAGTTGAGATCACCGTCGGTCTGAGGGAGGTGTTGTTGACCGCTTTTGCGCTGACCAGGCCTGAGGCCAAGACACGCGACCTCCTCAGCAGTGAGCTTGCTTTCTCCGGGTACCGTGATGATGAGCTGGTTTTGCGTAGGGGGGGTGATTGGCTTCGCGTCGTCTCGAAGAAAGCTATTGCAAAGCCCAATGTCGGGGATATGGCGATGAACGATGGTTCCTCTGCAGAATCACAGTCGGGGATCAGTTCGGAGGGAGTCCAGCGAAGTGTATTGCACACGGTGCATGGGAAGATTGGACAGGCCAGGGAAGAAGGAATCAACGGCAAACCACCATACTTCGTGGACACGCATTCACTCCTTCAATGCCGCATGAGGGCCCACAGAATTAGAATGCGAGTTTCCCGCTCTCGCTGCCGACTCTTCCGGAGAATCGTGAGGAGACCCATCACAAAGTGTTGGTGGGAAGGGCTTTGGCTTGAAGTTGATCGGATTTGATGGAACAAAACGAAAATACTTCGACGTATCTCGGTTGGAAATGGAGCCAGACAAATGCAAATCACCTTCAGTACACTAATATATTTTTCTTTACTGGCGGCGTACCGCACGCTACATCGAACAGATACATATGTGCGAAACAGGATAACGCAACTAGAAAACTTCATGTTGAACACTCTACGGTAGAACTAATGAAAAAGTCGGTGGGTCACAATGACCTGATTCATCATTTTCACGTCCAGCCGATATACAGGCCTTTAACATGCTGGAGTCAAATGGCCTTTCTAAAGCTTTACGGACGCCAAATTTGACATAATTCCTTACTTCCAAAGTAAAGGTTTGGTCGCTTGTTGAACCTTTCTGTCAAGCACCCCCGTTCCACCAACACAACTCGACTCGAGCGCCACTTTTCCCCCAACCTCGCCTATCCGGCTCAACACGGAGCATTAGATGCCAAGTGAGACGGTCAATCGGACTTGGCTGTGATTTGGTGAGCCCACCCTTGCCGGTCTTGCCGGTCGATGTTTGTTATGTAAGGGATTGCGTTCTGACACATCCACTCTCGGGGAAAAGTCGCGTATATCCTCGTATCCTGCGAATCGAAGAAAGCACCGCTCTGTGAAAGATACTGGGCTCTAACGGCGTTACCGGGTGGAAAGTCTCCCCGAGTGGGCTTCGATTGGAACAGATTGGTTAGCGTCCTGTTGTTGGCGCCCAAGGTGAGAGCTTCCGGACGATGGAAGTCTACAGTTATGGTATTGCATCATGGAAATCGTACCCGTTCCACATGATGGGTGGTATCCCGATGTGGATATGTTGCAATCAGTTGCCTATAAGAAGTTTGTTCACAGCAGTTCCGCTCGTGGAACCAACAGAGGTATCGCCGCGCGTGATACTTGGGGAATTCTTCAGATTGCAAGAGAGCGTGTCTATTTTCGGTCAGGGCGCGAACAGAGCGAGCGAGAGGAGCTGGTAACATTCTGCCAACTAACACCGTCTTTCGACACTTTAGCGATGAAACACCGAAGCAGAAGCGATAGTATCACTCAACCAAGGCTCACCGGCTCAACGAGTGCAGCTACGGTTTTCTCTCGGGCGAGCACCGCAAGTTCAGTTACCACCGTAATCATGGGAAACGGTTCTCCGGGATCTTATGATTCCAGTACAGGACAACCTCCCAGTAAACGGATTCTTTATGCTTCCGGAGAAGATCTTGCTGCAGGGGGGAGTCCGGAATGTTGGGCTGAGGGTGACAACGGCTCGTATCTTCTGGATAGCTACTACACTTCCGAAAAGTTGGGCCAAACCGGAGACGGAGAGGGCCAACCGGGAAGCCTTCGTAATGGAGTTTCTCCGAACAGGTCGAATCAGCAAGCTCACAACGGGCGTCCACGTGCATCGTCTGCATCTCCCTCTCGCCTTCGCATTTCCGGAGCTCGAAATACCAGTGCATCTTTGGGGTATCAACGTGATCAAAATCCTCTGGCATCTCGACAAACGGGTGCTCCTGTGCCATATCAGCCTCAGTACCTTCCGCCAGAGCCAGGAGCTCCATTTTCCTCTACCTCGCCCCTCTCTCCAGAGTCTCCTTTCTCAGACAGCTCCGATTCTGTCATGGAAGCACTTTCCAAAGAAACACCGTTTTATGAGAGAGGGTGGATCAACCAGCTGATATCTGAACCTTCAAAGGAAGACCAACAAGAGTCACTGCGGAGAAATACACGGAATGGGGAAACCGAAACCTCATTGTCAGCTGCGAAAATTAGTGCTCCACGAGAGCAAATCAGAATGGAATCGTCAAAGGCTCCTCGTTCAGACTCACATGGGAGTTTGGGAGCATGGCGGGACCCAAACCACCAAAGCGCGCGCTCTCCAAATTTGAAAGCAGCATCCACGAATCATGGAAGTAGTGCTTCTTCACTCCCTGAACGAGAAATCCCTGTTAGAGAAAATGGTCGACCATCACCAGGGGGTTCCAACCCACTGGGCAGACCCACTGGCGTTGTCAGGCAAACCGGGGCCTCTCCCGAATCCACATCCTCGGAGCGATCGGCACCGACCACAAGCACGATCGTTTCCCCGTATGTTACAGCCGCCCTAGCATCTCAACAGAATGGTTCCACTAAGCTGCCAAAATCGGCGAGTGGGCAGTCCATCACGACGTTCTCAACAACAACAACAATAGCTGCACGGCACGAGGCGTCGCGGACCATCAATGGACAAGCTTCACCATTAAGTGGAAGTCAAGGTCCAGTATATGGACGGCAGACATCAAACGGGACGACGGCTTTGTCGATGTTGAACCCGGCGGCTCAGCTACCCCCTTCACGTTCATTCCTCGATTCTCTCGCCGCCGACTACCCTACTGATGCCCCTTTCATTCATTCACAGAGCAACTTCAATACGCCAATGGGATTGCAACACCAATCCCATCGACCCTCAGATGAGTCTGCATTGTCATCAACCTCCGAAGGGTCTTCCGTTCGCCACACAAATCGATATCTCGCCGATTATCACCGTTTTTCCGATACTTCTGCCGACGAGTCATCTCTTGATGGGTCTCGATCCCGCAGTAGGCCTGCATTTCACCACCGCGCAGACTCCGACGAATCCCTTATGTACCCAGCGAGGCATTCCGTGATTTCGGATTCGGGCGCCTCATCGCTAAGTGCTTTGGTACCCAGCCCTCTCGCACCCTCCCCTCTTCCCTCCCATACACGAACTCTGAGCGAATCTATGGGATCAAATTACTCGCTGGAAGCTCCGGAATTAGTTTCCGGAGTGTCACGAGAGAACGTGGAACTTTCTGGGTTGCTTCAAATCGCACCCCATCTTGCTCATCAAGCATATCTTGCTCGCTATTCAAATGATCTCAGAGAAATGGGGACTCTTGGATCCATTGGATCCCTGTACTCGTCAACATCCTCTAGTACGATGGACTCGATGATATCATTGCCTTTGCCACCACGTCGTGTCACAACTCCTCCCAACTTGTCGGCGTACTATTCGGGGATATCTCCGGAACGCTCCGCTCCACCATTTCGATCCGCGGTAAGCCGAGACGCGTCCCAAGCCACTGTTCAACTTCCATCGCAGGGACGTGTCAATTCTGATATTTCGAGTGGCTTAGAAGAACAGAATCGGCAGTACAAAGCTGTTGCTGCCACTTGGCACATCGGCGCGGCTGTCGCGCAACACCCGATCTCCTTTCCGCCGATCGAGAGCACGGCTGCTGCGGTGAGCCTCATGGCGTCCCCCCTCCATGGCTACGGTGAATTCGGATTTGATGTTAGACCGTCGGTCGATTCAAACGGGAGCATGTACCAATCACCCAATGGAGATAGAACGACGCAACCTCGACTCCCCATTTCCAGATATCGCGCGACAACCAGCATGGATTTTGACCGAGATCCGGACGATCCGAATTTCCCCCAGCGACGCTCATACATCGAGCTCACGCCACGAAGATCATCAGTTGCACTCACAGGGACAAGTTCCGCGACAGTGATGTTCCCTCAAAATGACTATAATATGACGCGAACAACTCTTTCTGAACGCCATGCCGAAATTCTCTTTGGCTCTCCTGTGAGAGTCCCCGCGGCAGTTTTGACAGAGACCACATCGCCAACCTCAAGCTCCATTGTATTCGGAAGGCGACCAAGTCAACCAGCTTTGCCCGTTGTGCCACCAACCCCTTTACGTATTGCGGTTGCCACGGCCACATCGGTAATGCTAGGGGAAGATGAGCACTTGCGACAACGCCGTACCGTGATCTTTAGTCGACATCTGGATAAGCATGTTGATCCCAGTTCTGGACGAAAGTGTATCAACGGATACTCTATCGTACAGGAAGTCGGACGGGGCGTAAACGGGAAGGTCAAAGTTGGAATCGACTTGCGCACAGGGTCTCAAGTTGCGATCAAAGTTGTGCCCCGCTCACCAGCAAAAAAGTCAGTCAATCCACGAATGCGTATGCTTGCCCATCTTATGGAGGACAGTCGAGAGACCGGGACATTTAGATTGGAGGACCTTCTGCACCAAGCCCGCATTAAGAGAGAAGTCGAGGTCCTTGCTATGGCTGCTGATGCTGGGGGTGACCGCATCATAGGATTGCGAGAAGTTGTGGATGACCCATCAAGTCCAAAGGTTTACATCGGTGGGTCCTGATCAAATGCGAAAAGCACTTAACTCTGTATTTACGACGATATATCTTTGCCCTCGAGTTCTGGATTATGCCGCACAGGGTGCGCTCAAATGGAGCGATGACTTGGCGGACCCTCCTCGACCTTTTTGGTCTGAGAAAACGGCGAGACCACTTTGGCGGGATTTACTGGAAGGCGTCGCATTTTGTGAGTTTCCGCGATATCACTTCCAGTCTGAACCAAGACCTGATAAATGTCAAACCCATCCAACACAATAGTGCACTACTTTGGGATCGCCCATCGGGATATAAAGCCCGCTAATCTCTTGATAGGCCAAGATAACCGACTCGTTCTCTCGGATTTGGGAAGTTCCTGTTATCTCAGACATGCTCCAGCTGTTTCGTCCACGCGTCCTCGAACAGCTGTCGTTGTTTATCAGACCACCCAGACTAGCGACATTGATACTGCGACTACAGCAACTCTCGATCTCGATGATGAGCTAGCCCACGGCGCAGGTACTCCTGCCTTTCTTCCCCCGGAGGCTTGTTACGGGCTTGATAGTGACGGTCGTATCAGCATTGAGACGGTGCGTGCGAGCGCGAGCCTGACACGATCGAGACCGGGAATGGTAGCGGGGGATGTTTGGGCCTGTGGTGTCACACTGTACTGCATCGCATTTGGAAAGTTACCCTTCGCTGGAGCGAACATTTGGGATGCATACAGAGCAGTTGGGATCCAAGCGTGAGAGTTGCCATGTTTGCTCACTGCTCTCATCTTACAACACACGAACTGCAAACTAGGCCTTCGTTCAACCATGGTCCCGACGTCCTTCCTCCTACACCGCAGTTGGTGCACCTGCTTTCTCGCCTCCTGGAAAAGGACCAAAGTCGACGAGCGACTCTTAAGGAAGCCGCTTTTCACGAATGGACGGTCGCCGACCTTGACGAGATTGGTGTTCGTGAATGGGAGGCGCGGATTGGCAGGTGGTTCGTGGACCCAAGTTTAAGGATGCGACAGTGGGAGGAAAAGGGACCCGAAGTGCGTGTCAGAAGGGTTGAACTTGCAACCGTGGTTCTGATTCTCGGTCGCTTATCTTTCCATCATAGCCCACATCGATTGGATCTCGACTTCGGAATTTCTTTGGATTGCCAACGAAGAATGCAAAGAAAGGGAAAGCTGGACCAGCTGATAGTGAGTTTGTTTGTTCCTGGACAATTTCCATCAGAGCTCAAATATCGTGTGATTGTTACTCGTGCAGCTATTCCCGATGGACCTCACACCATATCCGCAGTAGAGCTTTCAAAACTTTCGACATCAATCAGTCCCTCCAGGGAACGTTCCGGCATGGTCAAAGCCCTCTCAGCAGTGGGTTCAAAGTTGAAGTCGGATGCGGACATCTCGATGCCAGATTCGGGTCCCGCGCAAGCTCCCCAAGAGAGACCTCCCCAAAAGAGTCTTTCCGCCTTCTTCCGAAGATCCATGAAAGTAGATGACGCTGTTGCTGCTGCAGTGATGGAACAGATTAATGGAGTTGGAAACCATGGCGCTGCACCGTCTTCGACGAAACTCAAGTCAGCTCAGGAATCCCCCAGCCGATCAAAAATACTGGGAGAGTCACCGTCTCGGAGCAGAAAGCTGGGGAGTGCCGCATCAGGCGAAGCCGTGGATTCCGACAGGAATGTTGGTGTTACACCAGATTTGCAGAACACATCAACGCCGCCTCCGCGATTTAATCGACCGAAATCTACGTGGCGCAACTCATTTTTGGGTGGCATTGTTGCCGACCAGCGACCTCCAATTTCGAGTGATCATTCTCGAACACCACTTGTGCATGCACCAGCCTCGAGTTCGCAATCGACAGTGCGAGCTACAGTGCCTCCACCGATATCGGCGGCACCTAAGGGATTCCGCAAGTATCTGTGGAGACCAAAGAGCTTAGCGAACTTGAGGCATGCAGAGATCGACGTGTCTGGTCCGCCATCGGAAGTGTCTCCGCGTAATTCGCAGACGATGATTGTTAGGTCCAGCACGGCACCGAGTGATGCTAGTTTACCACCTCCCAGCGCAGCAGCAGTGGCGTCACTGGGAGAGTCGCAATCGAAAATGACCTATTCGGATTTGTCCGGCAGACAGGCTCCGGCAGGACCGAATGTTGGCGGACAGTCTCCTATTTCGCAATACTCGGAGCTTTCAGGGCAAATGAGGCAGAGCTCCTACTCTAAAACATCTGGGGATCGTCCCAAAAGTACGCCGTGGCACTGGACACATGGACGACCATCGTCTGCAGACGACGATGTCGATTTCGAGGAGTGGGCCGAGAGGATGACCAGGAAGGAGGAAGAACTTTTGGATGAGAACGTACCCGACGCAAGCAATCTCCGAAGGCACGCCTCGTTGACCGCAGAGGTGTTTCAACAGCTGACAGGAGAACGGATGCAAGATTACAATGATGCTCTGGACGGGAAACGATCTCCAAATGCTCACACGGATCATGATGACTTGGTTTCGCGTGAACAGCGTCGCAGGACTGCGTGGGAGGATGAAAGTCGTGGGTACTACAGGTCGTGAGGCATGCTGGGGACGTAACGTTCGGATTTTGGCTTCTGAACACTTTATGCAGTACGAAAATGCATTGACGTCTTACTTGATTTGATTGATGTATACGGATGTGCACGGATGTGCACGGATGTAGAACGGGGAGGCATTCTGGGAATGAACACTAAGCATTATGGAGTTTCTGTTTTGTACCTGTACTCTAGCATACCTATGTTTGATATCGTTGTTATAAGTACGAAGTAGTACTAGTACGAAGCAAATATGTTCAAATTACATTGAATGCGGACATTCGCTCGAGTTTTAGTTCGAGGAAGTTCGAGGCCATTTTGAATTATAGCCGGTCCACATCCGCCGATAGGATTATATCCCAGAACCAAGACTGCAGAAAAGGACAAAATGCTAACTTATAAAACTGGTCCTTTTAAATGATCAAATATGGGTGGATGTCGGGCAGAATTTCAAACACACCGCTGTTCGCTGCGCCACCACACAATCTTCCTTCGATCGCCAGTTCGAGTCTACAAGGGGCTTTTAAATGCTGCAGTCAGCAGATTGAGACGTAGCGGAAGTGGGGCAGGAGGATCCTCCGGATGTCCGGAATGAGTTTGAGGGTGAAGAAGCATTGGAACATCCGACCCCTGCTGTGAGGGCGGACAGTTAAATTCAGCGATGCCGACGATGTCAGAGAGATTACTGGTGACGCTGGAGTGGACTTCGAGGATCGAGAGTCGGAACAGGGAACCGCCAGCCAGGAATCCATCAGTGACGAGGATGAAAATTCACAAAGTGAATCCGATGAAGATGAGCGCGGACAATCCAACGATGGTCTCTTTGGAAATGATTCGGGAGGAAACTCGTGGAACGGCTCTCGATCATCCTCACACGGGAGAATTTACATTGTGAGTCTGAAGGCCAATGAAGAACCGCCAGCTTCCAAGACTCAAAGTTCCTCACCCACTGAATCTGACTTGACGTAGGTCTACTCCTACAACACTGGCGTCCGCATCGAGCGTTTAACCAACATCATGGAGGGTACCATCGCATCGCTCGCTTGGTACGAGCCCTTTGGGCATCTCTGCGTTGGAGGTACCGAAGGACGCAGTAAGTCTTTCTCTGAACCCTTTTCACAGACGTCGCTTACCTTGATAAAATAGTCAAGATTTTGGAACCCCTCAACCACGCGGTGCACAACCTATTTGCCCACCAAAATGGAGTAACGGGTATGGTTGTGCCTTTTCCCGAAGGAACACCAAAGATTCCGTCTTTGGTGAGTGGGGGCAAGGACGGGGTTGTGCGGTGCTGGAGTTTGGAGACAGGGAGAGAAGTGTACAAGTAAGTCGAAGTTTCACGTGCATTCCAGTTTCGATTTGCCCAACCTTCATCGAACACATAGTCTTCAATTCACGCACCCAGTACTATCCATGTCGATTCTTTCAGACCGCACCCTCTCCGTATCCACCACGCACTCTGTATACACCTATTCATTCTCCCTGTTTCACCGTCTATTTGTATCTCTACTCTCCCGCCCCACTCTGCTCCGTCGTATTGAACTCTGTGAGGGATCCGTCTTGGGTGTCGCGGGTCCTACTCGGAGGTTACTGGTTGTAACGGACGATGGAACGGGGCGAATGACTGGGACGGTGGATGGAAGGGTCCTGTACACGGCATTTCCTGTTTTGCAGAATGAGGGGGTAGTTGGTAGCACATATGATATGAAAGGAGGTGAGCTTGCTTGTCCTGATATTGCTTTGAATATTTTAAACGATGGATCTCGTGCAATGTACTTAGATCGACTCTATAATCTTCTGCCCGGTGGAGATCTGGCCGTTTATGAGGCTCGAATGCACCCAATGAAGCTGGTGAACGAATGGAAGAGAAATCGTGGGTGATAACGTCTTCACGAATCAAAATTTGAAAATTTTATCTTGATTGGCTTCTTTATCAGACTATCGACGCGAAAGGTCAACGTGTATTAGTACTGTTATTCCTCCCTCCATCGACAAAAGCCCACTTTTGATGTGGCCTGTTTGTGGTACATCGTGACTATATATTCCGCCATTTCCATCTCAAATAACCTTCCTGAATCGTGAACCTATTCGTAGTGACGGTCAATTGGTGCTGATTGATATTTCTAAGCACGGTCGGCACGAACCACTCGTACAAGCACACACTGCCGCAATTCGTCATTTGTTTGTTGAGCCACGATTTCACATGATTTTCACTTGCGGAAGAGACTCCCTCCTTCGATGCTTTAAAATTGTCCCGTACAACGGCGAACCTCGCCCTTCGGACGGTTTCAAGATGCCCTTTTAGGTCGAGCACGCTTTCACGACCACGATTGCTGCAGGAGACGTATTGCTGATCGCCTCATCTGAGAAAATGGGAGTCGTATTCGTCTCTGTTATAGGCACATCGCTTAAGGTACCGTATCATCCGGTGTCTGGTTTCGGCGCTCCGTACAAGCATTCGCGGGATGATGACAACGCAGGTCGTGTGACGCATATAGCGGTGTTGGACAATTTAGGACTCTTCGCCACATCGAGCATCGACGGGACGGTCAAAATTTGGACACGAGAATGCGCTCTTGTGCGAGATGTTCAATTCGACGAGCCTGTCACGGCTGTCGAGTTTTTAAACTCGAGAGCTGACGTTGTCGTAGGTTTGACGGATGGAGTAAATATTGTTAAATGCCAGGATTGTGAGTTGTCTAAGCGAAGCTTCGAGTCTTAACACACTGGAGGTTTCTAACCGAACTTTGAACCAGATCTCCCTAAGCATGTGCTTCTTATGGTACTTCAACAGCACCACGATGATGATCCTACCGAGGTTAGCATCGTATTTTTAGTTACAGTAGTTTCGACCACCGAGCTATATAACCTTCCAGGTTCCTCCAGTATTTGAGCCGGGTCAGGACTTCATCAACTGTTATCAGTCAGGGTACCGTGAAAAATCTGAAGTGCAAAAACGGACCCATGCTGGAACAAAGGTTGACAGGATGATGCGAAGGTAATTGAGGCGTTTGTGTTGTCTTTTTAAAATCGTGATGTCGATAAACTCCTGACCATCAAGACGTGAACGAGCACTGGATGAAGTTATTCAGCGGAAGTTGGCTGACATAGAGAGTGAGCATCCCGCATCCACCCTCCGTGATTCATCCCCCCAAAATGACGACCGACCTTGATTTATACCCCAAGAAATGCGAGACAATCGGGTCCAACAAATTTACCAATTGATCGAGTCGTACAAGCCCCTGGACACATCGATTGAGGGGGACTCGACAAACCAAACGAAATCCCGATTCGAAGACTCATTGTTTCTTTTCACACCAAATACTGATCGACCCCGGGAGCAATTTCAGTACAGCGAGTATCAAAGGGATCTTTTGCGTGGTCGGTAATATGCCCTGTATCTGTTCCACTGTTGTTTGTGATTCAAATCATTTCCAATTTTTGGGGTGCAAGGGCTCCGTGAATGGATCAAGTATACCGAGGAAGAACTCATTGAAAAAGCTAGAGAGTATCGACGGCTTCTCAAAAAAAAAAAAAAACTTGCCAGGAGAGGAACACTCACGCTAGGTAAATGGGATTGGGATGATTTTCCGGCGATCACGCACTTACTGTTCAAAATAAAGGCTTCGTCCCTGATCTTGTGCATGATGGAAATTTATGGAGGAAATGATGAAAAAGGAGAAATCAGGTCGAAGGCGATCATCTGTGAGTGACGTGGCACCTTTGAAGAGAACAGCAATATTCTGTAGCTTCACCCAGATCTTTTGACTGAGGAAGAACTCTCGACTCTTATTCAAAAACACGATCCGAACATGGACACCGAAGATCGACGAAGGCTTTTCACACAACTGCACAAAATGACCAACGAAGAAGAAGCTCGAATAGGTGAGGTCAGCGATACCAATATCAACCAACAATCCTTGCATAATCATTTCTATAATGTTGAATTTATCAGCAAGGCTAAAACGTGCGGCTGCGGAGAAGGCAGAAAAACTTGCGACTTCTAAGACCTCTGGTATTTCGTCAAAACGGAGCTCCATCGAAGCTCACACCAGACACCGCGAGGGCGAGATGGCACCGTCCAAAAGTGTCGAAGACGATGGTGGTGCTGAACGGAAGCATCGAAAACGCAGACACAGTACAAAAGACTTCGGACAAAACCGATCCATCCAAGAACAAGCGATCGCGGTGAAAATCAAGTCTCCCCGCTTATGAGGTGACGGGATCTACTGAAGGCCTCTCACTTTCTAACCCCTCGCTAGAACCGGATAATCGCTTTCTAGCTGAAGAAATGAAGAGAAGGATCGATTTAGCGCGAAAACTTCGCCTCAGATTGGAGTCAAAGTTTAAGGCGATGGGAATCTCTTTACCGAATGCTGCGGGAACGGCGACCGTCCTCCGTAATGCTTCTGTTTCTGCAAAGCAGCGTCCTTCGATGATATCATCGCGAAAATTGTTCACGTCTGACACTCGGCCGACCGTGGCAGACGACGCCTCGTCCACGAAGCTCAGAGATTATCTATTGAAGAGGAGACAACAGAGGCGAGAGAAAACTCCCGAACCGAATTTGCTGTCGACAGCAGGAGAAGATGATGTGGAATTGGAGACAGACGTTTCCCCGGAAACGGTGTAACCACAACCTGCAGTGGTTCAATCAGCTGCGGAAGAGCCAGCTCTGGATCTTTTTCCTCCGCAGCCGCCAAGTCTTCCTGCAGCTGTTGTCCAGGCGCGAACACCGGAAGCAGCCTCTCAATCGGATGAGAAAGTTGCCATTCGCGAACGTACACCAGAACCCACAGTCGCGGAACCTGAAAAACCGGTCCAGACCAGAGAATTCGAGCCTGATGCCAAAAAAGCCGAAGTTCCTCCGTCGCCGAAGCCACAGCCCCCTGCCAAGTCGATTCCCACACCCAAGCCTCGACCAAAACCTCAAAAGAAAACGAAGCCGCCAGTGGTTCCGACTGCGCTTCCACTTCCCCCGATCGTTAAGCCAAAGAAAGTACCGGACCCCGAAAAAGTAACCAAGCTTCCTCGTTTGCCGCCTCCACCCAAACCAGCTCTACCACAACCTGAAGTTACAACAGCTGACTTGAAGTTGGAGTTCCCAAGCATCTCAACGGAAGCTGAAGCCAAGCTAACATGGAATCTTGTTCGCCGTTCAGAGCGAATTTTGTCAGGAGGCAAGCGAAAACGTTCCGACATCGATACGGCCACCAACAGCCGTGAGCACGACGATCAACAAGAGCGTAAGCTCCAGAAAACTCCAAGCTCGCTGACTCGCTCACGCCACGAAGATGGCGCCAATCGTTCTCGGCTGACAAGGGAACGCCTCCGTCCGGTGACAAGTCGAAACGAAGAAACCAAAAGCGTCAACCAGACACAGATGCAAGCGCCTATGCAACGGTTGATAATGTTATCACGGACAATTATTTTAAAGGAATGGAGGTAATATTTGCCTTCCCTCCTTTTTTCTACTTGCAGGGAACTGAATCCATGACCGATATCTAAGCATCTTCCACCAACCATTCACAACATTCTGCTATCCCTCTTGCGTCTTCTGTACTCGCCACCAAACATATCCACATGGAAGGAACGCTCTGAGGAAGTGAAAGCCATTCTTTACCTCTACCGGACGTTCAGCACCGACTTTCGAGACGTGTGGTCGCAAGTCATTGCGCCGCAAATGGACGCGATGGAAGATGAGGCGTGGCAGGTTCGTGGTATCTTCACCGCTCCACGAAAGACTTCCCAACCCACCTGTCGCCCCTACACCCACGCCAGGTCCGCGCCCAACTCTCAACTTCTCTCGGTAGCTACAACATCGCCCACAGCGAGGTCGTGCTGGCGCTGATCTGCCGCCTGGCGGACAAGGTGGACGACGTGCGCAACGCCGCGCTGGCCTCACTGGTGGAGCTCGGCGTGGACTCGAGAAAAGGTCCCTGGCGAGCTGGATGGTGACGTTGGGCCTTGTGAGGGCGGATCTGCAGCGGGGGATGGAGGGGACGGTCTTGAATGTGAGTGTGCAAAGGGTTTGGGGTTGAACGATGGATACGAGATAGTTAATTAATTCCGATCTGTTGGCGTTGGTAGGAATCGTTGAAGAGCCAGTCCCAGGACGTTACGACCCTGCGGCGCCAATCGCGCCAGACCGTCATAGACTGGCTCACTTACAACCGATCCGACATCGTGCGAACACCAGCAGTTGACGCAAGCGACCGCGCTTCAGGCTTCCGAAAGCGAGATCGCCATGGGAAAGGCACTGCGCGAACAGGAGATGTCAATGCCGCACGACAGCTGCAAAATCGGGGGGCTTCGAGACCCTCGTCGGCAATGCCAAACACTCGTGTGGCCCGACCAACACCGGTCAGTCGTTGTGCGCATGTGGCAATAAGTAGAATTAAATTCCGTCTTGCGCATTTATCAGAGGACTTTTTACAATTATTAAGAGGAAGTCACCGAAGTCTAACAAACAAAATCATCGCGACACCGAGACAATAACAAGGCGCCTCAAGGTGCCTCTAGTACCGCCGCACCACTCCACACATCGTCCAAAAGTCCTCTCCCTTAGTACCCGTGGCTGGCCAGGAACTCGGCCCAGAGGCGGTCCTCCTCCTCCTTCTCGATGACGCGGACGCCCGAGGTGGTCAGGAGGCGGAGCTTGCCGAAGCGGACGCGGATGATTTCGCCGGGGAAGCGGGGGAGGAGACTGAGTGGGGAGGGGTGAGGGGTGAAGGTGAGTACGGTGTTTTGATGAGGCACGGAGAACGGTGCACAGAACTCACCGGTCACGGATGTTGGTGCGGATGAAGATCGTGTTGATGAACCCGACAATAATGATGGGTAAGATCCAGTGGAAGTTGAGGTTGTACACGTCCAGGGCAGTCTTGGACGATTTCGCCACTTCGCCGTTCAAAATTGCGTTGTCTGTTAAGGAATGGGGAGATTATGAAGAGTTTTTGAACGAATATTACACGCGACGTTCAGCGAAGACTCACAGCCCAACCCAATAATACCACCAATCGACCACGTGCACAGAATAACACCGTGCGTCGCACCCGTGTTCCTTGCTCCGAACTGGTCCGACAGGAACGCCGGAATGGCACCGAAACCCGCACCATAGCACGCCACGAGTGCAAAAATGCATACCAAGAACCCTGGGTAGCTCGCGTTGACAAACACGGTAGGGAACGATGCGCAAATGATGATCTGGACGCCGAGAATGAGGAGATACACGCCCTTGCGGCCGACTTTGTCGGAAAGGAGCGGGATGGCGACACGACCGAAGGCGTTGAAGACGGCAAAGATGGCATTGACGGTGGATGCCTCGGATGCGGTTTTGCCGAATTGGTTCTTGACCATGTCTTGCAGTTTGGAGGTCGTAGTGAGGCCGAACAGGGCGTTGCAGAAGAGCATGATGAACATCATGCGGAATTCCCACTATGGACAGAAATGGTGACAGTTAACTACATGGACCGAAAAAACGTGATCTGCGAACTGAGAGAATGTAAAACTCACAGACATGATAGCATCCACCAAATTCATCGAGCTTAGAATCGCCAGCGGGTTCTTTGTCGCCACATCCACGACCGTAGCCTTTGATGCATCTGCGTCCTCTCCGTCCTTCTCTCCATCCTTCTTCTCCAAAGAGTCGGCCGACTTTCCGGTCAAGTTGATGTTCTCGGTACCCTTGATCGTGTCGACCGTAACGCCCTTGATGGCGTACCCGGGGGGAGTCACGCGCAGGATGGGAAGAAGGAGCAGGACGATGGCGAGGTAGGTGCAACCGAGAATGAAGAAGCAGTTGGAGACGCCGTAGGAGGCGATGAGGGACTGTGGGGCCAGGGTGAAGGATCAGGGGTTTGAAGGAAGAGGTGTAAGGGGAGAAGAGACTTACGTTTTGCAGGTAAGACGCGGCAAAGGAACCAAGACCGAATCCGGCAACGGCGAGGCCAGATGCAAGACCGCGCCAATCAGGGAACCATTTCTGGAGAGGAGACACCGGGGAGATGTACCTGAAAGTTAAAGTGTAAAATTTTAGGGGTTATGATTTGCGGGGTGACAAAGGACAGGCGTACTCACGCAATACCGAGACCGCAACCACCGAAAAATCCATATCCGACGTAGAGCAACCAGAGCTGTTTGGTTATGCAGGCAATGGCGGCGAACATGTGCGCGAGGAAGTATCCGGTGATTCCAAGAAGAGCGCCTGAGCGGGGGCCGACGCGTTCCATCCAGGGTCCGAGAACCGCTGCGGTGGGACCGAAGAAGGCGATGGCGATGTAGAATGTGTTGGGGGCTTGGCCGGCTGCGTGGCGCAAGGGGTGGGAGGAGACGACAGTGAGAAAATGAAATGAGAGGAAGCGAAGGATGGAGAACTTACCACCGCTGTTACCGGAGATGGCGGTGTCGATGGCGGCGTTGTATCCGGACCATGCGTAAAAGGATCCCACACACATCTGGATGATAACGGCGGCCGGCATGAGGGCCCATCGATTGAATCTGTTTTAAAAGAAAGAAAGGTAAGGGTTGGGGAGGTTGGATTTCGGTTCGTTTCGGTCAAAGGCGGTCGGCGCAGTTGGATGGGTGAAGTGGGAGACGAGCCACTACTTACGGCACTCGCAGAATGTATCCTCCCGGGATCACAAACTTGCCAAAGAAGTTGATGGGGGGAGGGAACTCGAGAAACTTGTCTCGCTCGATGGCATCTGGTGCGCGGACAACCTTTGTTTGGCTGGAGAAAGGAAAAGAGAGAAGAAACGCGTCAGTGAGTCAGCGCAGCAGGCGGGACAAAGTAAACGGCGGCGCCGACGATCGGTCCGGCGGTTTCCCAGCGAGGTATCCGCGGTTTTCGGTCTCCTGAGCGTCCTGGCGATGCTGGGTTGGTTTGTGGTTCGAATGCCAGCGACGCCAAAAGCGCCGAGGGGCGATGCCAAGAACGAGGAGAGTGAGGGGAAGGCGCCTTCTTTGGCGCACTCACTTGAAGTGGTTGAGCAGAATGTCGCGCACGCCCATTTCTGCGTTTTCCTTTCTGCGGGGTGTATCAGGTAGGCAGAGAAACCGTTCGCCTTTTATTTGAAGTGGGGGACAGCAACCTGGGCCGCGCCACAGTGGCGGAGTGGACCCCTTTGCCTGGCGCGTGAAGTCACGCTCAACCCCGGGGGAGACGAAACTTGATGCATCATGTCCTATTTGTTTGCGTCGTTCGTTGCGCTATTTAGCAGCATCAGAATGTGTCCAAAACGAGGTTGATTATCCCTTTGTGGGCGCACGTCTTCCATAACTGGGCAAAAACAGGCCCACAACAGGGAAAACATCAGCCCTCATCTGCCCAAATTGAGACTCAAAAGGGATCAACACAGCCCGAAGAATGGCGCTTTATAAATATAATTATACTTGCTAAACCGTTCCCGCGGACCCTCTGCGATTAATCTGTATCAAGAGCACTCGGAGTAACCTGCCTCCGGCGTCTCTTGCGTCATGTCGCAGGTTCCGGGAAGCCTACCCTTGTGCGAAACTCTACCTTCACCCGCAGAAAACGCAGAACGGTGTCTCTCCTTGGTCTCCATCCGAAGTGCGCTTGGTCACAAACTCACCCATTCAGTCGACCTGCCCACCCGCCGATAGTGGACAGTGCCGATAAGAACACGTCACAAATCTGCAAATATATACTTTACGTTTACAAAAGTAGCTATGAGGTCGAAGAGCATCACAGGAGGTCGATCACGTATCCTTCACAGAACGCAAAATGCTGTCTCCCCCTCCATTGTCTCCCCGTGTGCACTCGATGTGCCATCACCTAGATGGAACTTTTGTATTTCTCTGCAGTTAGCCAACGCCGTACCACTTGGCACTTTTGCGGCAAATTAAATGCTATCTAGGTGCGTTCGGTGTGTTCCAGCCTAGCTCGAATTTGAATCTGGTCATTTCACGTAACGTCCCTCATCGCAACTCGACATCAAAACGCTTGGCTCCAACTGAGTATCAAGATCCAAAATCTCCGGTCCGTGATCGATGAATCAGACACACGAATATTTACAACGTCGGAACTCGGAACTTGTAGATATCAGTAGCCAGTGCCCCGACAAGCAGTTGGTGCATGGCTGTTGTTACCTGGCGTGCGGTTTGAGGGTCGCGTGCGGTTTGAGGGCTTGGATGTCGGCGAACATGCTAGCTGCACTTGGGCACCGCCTTCACTCATGTGGACCTGCAAGTGCTCGCCATGGACCGTACCGACAAGATTACGTCAGAGATGTGAAGTGATTTCATGTAGTTCATACAATGGCGAAAGGTATCTCACTGACAGTGTGTAAATTACGAGACGTTTCGCAAAAATTTGGAGTCCGGTTTATGATTACTGTCGCGACACGGCCCTTTCTTCTGGTAAGAATCGCATTTCAATCACCGGTCAGTGGCTCTTGATACGCAGTGGCTTCATGTTTCCTTGTCAACCCTCCCCTCTGCGGAAGTCACCTCCATCCTCCATCAAGCTCCACCCACAACTTCGCCCCCTTCTGAACCAATCCAGCGCTCGCTCCATCACATCACAGTTTCCCAACCGCAGTCCAGCAAATCCCGGGCTCCCTCCTCCCACCGATCGGAGTTTCTCAACCCGTCATCACCTCGTCACCAACCCCCTCTTCCCCACGCCATCGCCCCGCCGCACCATGTCCACATCCACCGCCTCCTCACCACGCTTCACCAACCGCCTCGCGCGCGAAAAGTCGCCCTACCTCCTCCAACACGCCCATAACCCAGTCGACTGGTACCCTTGGGGCGAGGAGGCGTTCGCGAAGGCGGAGAGGGAGAACAAGCTTATCTTTCTGAGTGTGGGATACTCGACGTGCCAGTGAGTCGTCAATTGGGCACGAGTACTGCCTTTGGCTCATCGACTTGCACACCGCGCACACCGTCACCACTCGCAAGCTGGTGCCACGTCATGGAGCACGAATCGTTCGAGGACGAGGAGACGGCCAGGATCATGAATGAGTTGTACGTCAACGTCAAGGTGGACCGCGAGGAACGGCCGACGGTCGATAAGTGAGTATGACGTCTTGGTCCCGCTGCTGCTTTTCCCTCAATGGCCCCCAACACCGTACCCCTCGCTCACTCCCGATCAGAATGTACATGACATTCATCCAAGCCACCGCCGGCCGAGGCGGGTGGCCTATGTCCGTCTGGCTCACCCCGCAGCTGCAGCCCTTCTACGGCGGCACGTACTACCCGCGCGACGACGGGCGGCACGGCCCTGGGTTCAAGTCGATCCTAAGGCATTTGAACAGGGCGTGGACGACGGAGAGGGAGAAGGTGTTGGAGAGTGGGAAGGAGGTGTTGGAGGTGTTGGAGAAGGCTGAAAAGGTAAGTTCCTTCGTTTACCCTTCGTCCGCCCGGACCTTCCCACACCAAAACATTGTTCTACCCCACCCGGTGCCCCACACAGTCGCCCCCACTGTCCTCTCGAAACACCTCCATCATCACGCCCTCCTTCTCCCTATCCACTGCGTCTCAGCTCGCGACGCACTACATCGACATGCACGACCCGACCTGGGGCGGGTTCGGCTCCGCTCCAAAGTTCCCCACGCCACCCATCATGTACTTCCTCCTCGACTTCTACGCCAGGTGCGACGCTCTCCCGAAACCGGAGGATGTCGCCGACTTGGTTGTGAAGGAACTGCGTGGAGTGGCGGACAAGTGCGGCGTGGATTTGGAGAAGAAAAGCCTTACGGAGAAGCAGGAGATTGTGGAGGCGGTGAAGGAAGGTTTGGAGGAGATGCATGAGAAGAAGGAGATGGCAAAGTCTGTGACGTTGGATACACTCAAGGTACGTGGTGAGACCCGGGGTCGTGGTGCGTGGTTACAAGTGCTCGAGAAATGCTGCGACAAAACAGAACATCGCTGCTGGAGGTATCCACGACCATGTTGGGAACGGCTTACACAGGTATTCGGTGGACAAGGAGTGGCACGTTCCCCAGTGAGTTCGATTCACCTGCTTTCGTTGTCCTTCAACACGACTCACCTGACCAACCCAACGCTATTTCTCACAGCTTCGAAAAAATGCTCTACGACCAAGCCCAACTCCTCGACCTTTTCCTCACGGCCACCGTCCTGGATTCCACATCTCCTCCCACCGACTCCTCCGCCCGCCCCGCCTTCCTCCCAACCGACCCAGCCTTCCACCCATCCGCCATCGCGCGAGACATCGTGACCTACGTCTCCCGCGACTTGCAGCACCCCGAGGGGGGCTTCTACTGCGGTGAAGACGCCGACTCCCTACCCTCGGCGGGCCCTGCAGACGCGGTGATGAAGAAGGAAGGGGCGTTCTGCGTATGGGAGGCGGTCGAATTCAATAAAGTGGTTGGGGAGGAGTACGCGGAGATGTTGAGGTGGTTCTTTGATGTGAGGCCGACGGGGAATGTGCCAAAGTCGGTGGATCATCAGGGGGAGTTGAAGGGGCAGGTGAGAGAAGGAGCAACTTGTCGTATCGCTCCTCGTGCACCCGCCGAACCTTGTCCAACGTCGCTAGAATGTCCTCCGCGTCCTACGCACCCCCGCTATGGTCCTCGAGAAATTCGGGGACAAGCTCAACCTCGGCACCATCTCCCAAATCACCGACATCATTGCCGACGCCAAGCGCAAGCTGTGGGAAGTTCGCCTTGGACGGCCCAAACCGCACAGGGACGATAAGATCCTCGTCGCCTGGAACGGGCTTATGATCGCCTCGCTTGCGCGCGCTCATTGCGTGCTCGCACCGCTGGACGCGGAGAGATCAGAGTTCCTTGACCTTGCGACGAAGGCCGCCGAGTTCATCAGGGCGAATTTGTCGGACGATTCGGGGAAGCTGATTTCGAGAGTGTACCGCGAGGGACCTGGAACGGCGCCGGCGGTTGCGGACGACTACGCGTTCCTGGTGCGTGGTCTGCTGGAGCTGTACCAAGCTGGCGGCGACGTGTCGTGGTTGGAGTGGGCGGTGCAGCTGCAACATGTAATGGACGAGAAGTTCTGGGATCCTGTCGCAGGGGGTTACTTCTCGGGTGCTGAGGAGGCGGAAGGAGGCAGAGGGCAGGCGGAAGGTGGGGTGTTGTTGAGGATGAAGGAAGGTGCGTTTTCGGAGGCCGAGTTGAGGGGGGTCTGCCAGAACTGATTGGGACGTGCCCTCGACCAAAGACTATGACGGCGCCGAACCCTCGCCCAACTCGGTCGCGGCGCACAACCTCGTCCGTCTCGCTGCACTCGCTCCTGGTGCAGACGGAGGCCCATACTTGCAGCGAGCTCGAGAAACGGCCGTGTCGGGTTTGGAGAAGTTGTTGCGGTACCCGCAGACCATGCCGTTCATGGTCACGGCGGTGATGGACTCAGGTGATGGAGTGAAAGAGGTTTGTTATCTTCGTCGTGATCAACTGAGAGGTCGTTAAAATTGATGGCTTGAAATTTGGACGTTTCCAGTACATATACCACGGCCCTCGCCCTTCCCACATCCGCAACCTTTTGCACAGAAACCGCAGCGCCACGTACACCACGATAACCGTCGCCGATTCTCGGCTTTCGCGATTGCACCCCGAAGCAGCACAGATTGCTGAGCAGGCGACGGAACGAGACAAAGTCGGGGATTTGTACGCGAGAGCGAAGAATGGCAGTTGGGAACGCGTGGAGTGGAAGGAGGGAGGGGCGCTCGCACTTCGTCTGTAAAAGTGTTTTGAACTTTTGGAGGGAGCCGGTGTTCAGTAGGGAGGTAGACGGTGCAGAAACACTTTCTAATTGAAAAACTATCTGTGTTCATTTTCATTGGTGATCTTTGATCACAAAAAGCTTGCAAATACATTTGGTTTTCTTCGCTTTGTGTTCTTTCTTTCCTTCGTTTCATTTGAATAGCCGAGATAATGAGGCCGAAGCGATCCGCAACTCAATGACCCCACGAGCACAACATCCTTCGCCGTTGCTGACTCGCTCGGTTTCTCTCTGCTCACTCACCTACTCCCATGGACGAAGAGAGTCGAGCACCGAATCATGAACCATCTGACAACAATGAAATCGCGCCACTGAAAACCGATGTAGAAGCCCAGCCGGAAGCAAATAGAACGGACAGCGATGGGTCTCCGCGACTCAAGGATGAGCAGGCAGTCGCGGACTCGAAAAGTGGTCGGGATGCAGACGCAAAATTTGTCCAATCGGATCAGACGAATCATCTTCCATTCAGACAACTCCTGGTCGTGTTTACTGGATGCGGACTTGCAATTATGCTGTCCACCTTGGACCAGACGAGTGAGTTTTCCCAGAAGAAACGACCCCAATCTGTTGTTCGTTTTGGCGAACTGCACGGGGATCAATCACCAAGCAGCGAAACGTCGCACTCCCATTGATTATGTCGTCTATTCGTTTAAGTTGTTGCGACGGCTCTTCCCCGCATATCTGCCGACTTTGCCTCCGCCGACCAATCCTCCTGGGTGGGCACATCTTACCTCTTAACAAGCACTGCGTTCCAGACACTGTGGGGTAGATTCAGCGATATTTGGTGAGCGCCTTGCGTGGACTAATTCCTCGTTCGAGCCCTCACAGTGTGATGCCACGACAAACAGGGGTCGAAAAGTGTGCCTTCTGGTCTGCCTCGTTATTTTTCTTGTTGGAAATGTGTTATGCGGGATCGCTCGCTCTATCGTCGACCTTATAGTTTTTCGCGCTCTCGCGGGTGTAGGCGGTGGGGGGGTCACCACTCTTACAATGGTGGTGGTGAGTGATGTTGTCAGCATTAGGGAGCGAGGGAAGTACGAGGTAAGTAGAACGGTACATATTGCGCAAATTCCGGTGATTGATAATCTTTATGCGCGCATTTTTTTAAAAGGGCGTTATAGGGGGTGTCATCGCTATCGCCGGCGTAATTGGTCCGCTGCTGGGAGGAGTGTTTTCTGACCCTTCCGGCCTTGGTTGGAGGTGGTGCTTTTTCCTGAAGTGAGTACATACGGTGTTCTTTTAGATCGGAACTTGATACTACAAGCTGTCTTTTCTGCAGTATCCCTTTTGCGCTGGCAGCGTTCCTTATGATATTCTTTTTCCTCCCAGTGAAAAAAGTGGTTGGCTCACTGAAAGCAAAGGTGCTGCAGATAGACTACCCTGGAGCGGTCCTTATTCTATCTTCCACACTTCTTCTTCTGGTAATTTATCTTGATAAATGTTGCGCAACTGCGGGACAGACATGATTGTCATACACTTCAGCTCGCTACGTCGTGGGGTGGTACAACATATCCGTGGAAATCACCTCAAGTTATCTCGCTTTTTGTGGTATCATTGCTCCTAATTGGTGTCACGACTGTGACTGAAATACGGGTGGAGAGAAGGAAGAGACTTCCAATAATTCCGAGTAAGTTTGATCACTCTACCTGTTATGAACCCCGTTCAAACGTTTACTTTCGCGTCAATTACATAGTGCGTGTGTTTCTCATGCGAACCCCAACCGTCATATTCATCACGCAGTTTCTCAATGGGGTTGCATATTATTCCCAGCTCTATTACATTCCACAGTACTTCCAAGTCGTGAAGCAGGAGTCTGGAACACAAGCCGGGCTGCAATTGATCCCACTGCTTGTAGTTCAAGTGATGGCGGTCTTGGGTGCTGGTGGGATTGTCAGTTGGACTGGCAGGTGGGAGACTTAGGATTGGTCACTGTCGGAGAGCATGAAGCAAATGCTTTTTCTGGCAGATTTAACAAGCACTGCATCGTCGTTGGATATGTTTTGTGGACGGTGTCATGCGTTCTGCAGTACAGGATCAGTCGAGAAACACCATCATGGATGGTTGTGCTTATTCTAATTTTGGCAGGTAACCCGTCGGTTTGACTTGCCACAATGGTGAAAGGAGGCACGATATAAAAGGTCCTTGTGATAGGTTTTGGGCAAGGCTTGACATCCCAGACATCGCTAGGTGGGTACTGCTATTCTTGAAATTTGACCTTCCACGGTTCAACATGTCTCGCCAAAATATTTTGAACCTCAAAGTCGCCGCTCAGGCTGTCGTCACAAGGAAAGATATCGCAGTCGTCACCGGCCTCCGTAATTTTGTGCGCACCATTGGCGGTACACTGGGGCTTGCAATCTGTGGGGCCATCCTCAACAATGTACTCATCGCGAAACTGTCTGCTGCGCCCCTCAACCTGTCATCTGATTTGGTGGACCGCATTATCGGTTACGCCACAGATATTCCGACAGTCGTTCCGTCTGAGAGTTTGTACGCAGTCCTTGACACGTATCAGGAGGCCATTCAAGTGGTCTATTTAATGCTTATTCCGTCCACGGGGTTGAGCGCAATTTTAACGGCTGCGTTTCTTGAAGATATTCGTGTTTAGTTTCACTGTCAGTGTTTTCATTCACGGCTGATGCTTTTTATTCGCATATCTATGTGTTTGAATAAATTCCACGGCGGAGGCTCACATTGTTGAACGGTTCAAATGGAACCTTGCTTGACCGGTTCAACCTCTGCACTATCTCCCTGTTCCCTCCGTCCAGCCGCCGGCCGCTGCCTTCAGCCGTGATTGCTTCTCGTATCACCAGACCAACCATATCTTTGGGGACCACGTCGCAACCATCGACCGTTGAAGTATATGGACACTACTTCACCGATCCTTTCCTGAGCGGCATCGGCACCTGTAAAGATGTCTTTACTCGCGGAGCTTATTTCGACAAATGACATTCTCGCGCGGATGGAGGAACGGAGCCACGGGTATGAGAGGACAATTGGGGACTTTTGTCAATTATGGCCCAGCCTTGGAACTCCAAAGGATCCCATCCAGTACGAGCAACACGAGCAGGCAATTAGGCTTGCGATATCCACATTCCGAAAACTGTGGGTCGAGCTCAAGAACGCGGATGAGGAACGGCATATGGCAGCAATGGCCACGTCCCGCAAGGTGGTACGACAACTCCTTGCGAGCTCGTTCGGAAGACAAATGGCGGTCTATTCATTCCCCTCAATACCGACTGAGGACTCGCACATACGGCGCGCGGTTTTCCTCAACTTGGCAGTCCGCTCCCGGGCATGTCGAAGGATGATCTTCGAACCCTCCCTCAACCTCCTCCCTCGATTCATCAACGCCATTGCACTGTCGTTATCGGCGGCTATCAAAGTCGCCGAGAGTGGTATTCCTCTTCACGAAGAGGATCGAGTCCGTTTAGGAATGCTGGCAAATGTGAAGGACTGTTTGGACACCCTGATCAGGATTGTAACGCCTGAGATGGGGTTGGAAGGTGCTACATTCTATGCATCTGTCGTGAAAAACAACGACAATCTGTACGATGCCTTGGGCGAAACTTTTCGAGCCATTCGTCTGGGCGTGGTGCCAGCATCAGACACGCATTCGTTACTTCATATTTACAGCACGGTGGAGCTGCAGTTGCAGATCAAGTTTCACGTGCAACTTCCCTTCAGTCAGTTTCTGTTGATGTCCATTTTCAGTCGTGGTGAAAGGTTGCCAAGATCAGCAAATGCCAAGTTTTGGAAGTCCTTGAGCGACAAGGATGCGGAATCAGGCTGCGCAGCCAATGGATGCAATAACTTGGGACCAAACATGTTGTTGTGTGAGCGGTGCAATGTTGTGAAGTACTGCAGTACGGAATGCCAGAATGGAAACCGGGAACTCCACAAGAAGCAGTGCGACAAGCTTCAAAAAAACCTCACGTACGTGAAAGCGTATTGGAATACCTTCAAAGACACGCTCGTTGAGTCTGTCTGCGCCGGCGTTGGATGCATGAACTTGGCCCCACAGAGAAAATGCACACGGTGCCACATGGCACAGTACTGTGGGGAAAAGTGCCAGAAAACACACTGGAAACTGCACAAGTCGGTGTGCCGAGAAGACTTTTGGAACGTGGAGGGAATTGTCCCAACAGAAATGTTGGCGTTGTTTCATTCATTGACAATATCGGGACCGCGCAGTCCAACAGTTTATACTCAGAGCAGCATGTCCGTTTACACTAGTTAATCCCCTTTGAAGAGTTTGTTCATGATGTGTATTGTATCATATGTCTTGCATAATTATTGTGATGTTTGAGTATTTTGATGGGGAGACACGTCAAAGAGGAACTTGCGACGACTTTGTTCCGAAATTCGCAGATCTCAACTGTGCATATACATGTTAATTGCCACAAAATGACGTCTACAACGTTCTCACCTCACCGACGTTGGATGCATGTGAGCACTTCACTGGGCCGTTTGTCTCGCATCCACTGGTTCCGGTGGAACAACCACGGAAGACGCTGACGCTTCCCCCCTCGTTGCGTTTTTTTGGCGTTTAACTCCAAATCGAACGTGTGAATGCGGCTCCGGTACAGGTCAACCTGGCCCTGCAAGATTTCAGTCTCCTGGCGGAAAAGTACGTTGTATCTTTGCGTCTCACTGATGAATTGGCCGCCTTGCCAAGTGCATAGACTATTTGTATGAAGTTTATGTGGGGCATGTGGTCGCAACCTCACCTGATCAAAGGATGAATACTACTCTGCGGCATCGGAACATGGACGCAGTGTCCGGTAGCTTCACCTGGTCAATTGCATCGTCTCGGGCCCGTCACGCCAGCCGGAGTGTGTTCGCTCAACGGGGGGCCGATCACCGTATCGTGAATCAGTAATCCCTGGAGCGTCTCGATCCATTCACAACGCGGGTGAGTGCCTTCGGCCTTGTCTTTCCGGGCATTTCCGACGTGCCTCTGATCGAATCCTGACGGCGTTCTTGACCTTCTCCTCTTACAACCCAATTTGAAAGTCAATCCCAAACCTGAAACGAAACCCTCAACGTCGTCGCGGCTGCCTCCCATGGACCTGGTCTCAACAGATACCAGTACAGTTCTACAGTACGCCTTCGCACGCCCGCGGATGCAGCCCGTCATTCTTGCCGATACCAACCGTGACGGCGTGGTGGACGACGCAGATGCCGCCGACAAGGCCATTTGGACGACAACAAGGGGAGCAATCTTCCTCCCTAATATTGGCGACAGCAATGGGCGATGCCCTGCCTCTGGTAACAATGGAATTCCGCTCTCGGATGCGGAACTTGCGTTCTGCAACGATGCCGCCGGTGATATTCTTTATGCGCCGGAGTACTTGGCTCCACTCCGCACCCTTCCCATCTCCGGCGTAAGCACCACGACCTACGGTACCGTGTCGACTGAACCAAAGGAACACGCTCCCAAAGTGCGGATTTTCTGGTACCGGGGATCACAGAATGGATCCGAGGGCAATCCTGCCAAATGGACTTATGTACCACCCTCCCTCCGTTTCAACGCCGATGCACTTTCATCTGGCCTGACTCTCGGCATTGACGGAAGGACTCTAGCCTCATCTGCCAATGGCTGGGACGGCACCATCACGGTCCGCTTCTCTGTGACAAATCCAAGAGACAACCAGACTGCCGATGACGTCGTGGCGCTCCGCCTTGCCCCCGTTCTCACCCACCATCACCTCCAGCGGGTGGACACGCTTATCAGCGTCGCGGATAATGGGCAAACCGCATGCAAGACGTTCCTTGCGGAGCTTGATGCCGCACGTGCAGCTTCTGGAATTTCCTCGCCTCTCCTCCTCTTCAAGGATGACGACATATGGGCGCAAGATTTCTTCGAGCCAGCATATGCCAGCATGCCTGGTCCCAATAATACAACGATCTCAGTCCGAGTCCACCTCCGCTCGGCCCAGCAGGGTCGCCCTGCCGGACGTCAATTATTCACTCAGCCTGGCATTCGCGGGAAGGGTGTTGGTGCTTACAACGGAGCGGCGAGCCACCCAACCGCACTTGGTTGGCGTGAGATTAACTCTGGTGGCAACATTGTGAGTTCTCATCAGTTTGTGCTTGACACTTTGCAACACACTTCTGCAACCACTCACTGACACCGCGATCAAGGAAACCATTCCACCCTACGTGAGCAAAAAGACCGGAAACACTTATCCTGCTGGACGCATCATCATGGGCAAACACGACAAATTCCTTCCGTCCGAGGGAATGCTTGGCCTACTGCAGGCTCAATGGGGTGGAATTCAAGACCCCCTCATTCTTCAAGCTGGCTGGCTCTTCATCGGGCACGTCGATGAATGGATTTGCTTCCTTCCCAGGAACAACGCCCTTGGATGGACCATCAGCGTCGCCGACACCACCTCTGCACTGGACGTGCTTCGTAAGGCGGAAAAGGAAGGATACGGGAAGGTGAAAGCACGGAGCACGCCCCCAGAACCTCCAGACTTTAAAGGTTTCGGAGGGTTTGGGCCTGACACTGACGACAACATCACAATATCGGAACTTCTTGCTGACGAGAACTTCATCAAGGTCCAGGAAACGTGCCACAAATTCATCGAAGAAAGCTTGCAAATTCTTCTTGATGAGACTGGTGTTCCCGAAGGTGACGTAGTGAGAATTCCCACACTCTTCGATGGAGGACCAGGAGATGGACTTAGTCCTGACGATGGTGGCCCCGAAGATGGTGGTACTAATGATGGGAGTCCATCAGATGGAGGAAGCGACGATGGAAGTCTGGGCAACAGTGGTGGATTCTTTGGTAACGAGTGGGGGGACGACGGAACGCCTCCAAGATACGGGCCGTTCTTTGACAACGTGTCACCTGCCGGAGCGTTCTACCCATCTGCCATCAACGGTATCGTGATCGGACAAAGCTACATTGGCGCGAGGGCATACGGACCTGTTGTTAACGGGATAGATATTATCCAGGCCGCAGTGGAGGAGGCATACAACGAGGCCGGCATGACTGCGCACTTTGTGAATGACTTTCACTCGCATCATTCGTTCGGAGGTGAAGTTCACTGTGGTACAAACACGCTGCGAGACACGTCATCGATATGGTGGACCAGTTTGTCCGAAAGGGTGAAGGATTAGCTCTGGCGGAAGAATAAGTTGTGCATGTTATAATTAGGGAGAACAGCGCACTTTTGTATGGATATCAACCAAGTGGCAGAATTTTTTTTTAAATCATATCTTTGCTCCGAAACCTCGCGGCACAACTCATAATCTGCCTTCATTTCTTCGCATCATAGTGCCATCCCTTTCATTTCTGGACTCCACAACCTTACTTCCGCTGCCAGTGCATTCTACCTGCAAAGATGCCTTTCACACACGTTCTTTCTACGGTTGAGATTCTGGAGCGGATGGAGAATCGGGTGGATAGCTACCGAAAGACTAGTGCAGAGATCTCCCGAGTATGGCCGACGGATGTCAAATCAGCGACAGACGATCCCATCCCCATCAAGGGGAAACGGAGCTCGCGGCTGACTCCTTCTCGAATTTATTGAAAGATGTTTTTATGGCGGGTGGCAACCAGACAAAGGATGCAGCCGCGCACAAAGGTTTGCTACACCTCCGTGCGAGCTCTCTTGGAAGACACTTGGCGGTCCAAGCATTTCCCTCGGTGCCAACTGAGTAAGCCCATGAGATGTTCGCCTGGTTCCTGCATTTGGCAAACCGGTCCAGGGCATGTCGGAGGATGATCTACTCAACATTCTCCTCCGGATTCATCAGCGCCATGGCACTATCTGTAACGTCGGCACTTAAAGAAGCTGCAAACGGCATTTTAGGTCGGCCAGACCAGGAAGATGTCTGTTTCGGCCTGCTCGGCGATTTGAAAACCTGCTGAACTTATTGAACAGCGTTGTGACCCCTGAAATGGGCTTGGAAGGCGCGATATTCTACGCTTCTGTTGTGACCAGTAACAACAATCTTTATGATGCCTTTGAGAAGATTCTTCGGACCCCCAAGCGAGGCTGGATTGAAGAATCACGGCACGCATCATGCTTATGCATTACAGCACAATTGAGGCGCTCTTGCAGAAGTAGTTCAACGTACAACTTCCCTTTGGGTAAACTTATCACACTTGCCGCAGGAACTTGCTTCAAAGGGGTGACGAAGGGGCTCTCGTGGGGGTAACGAAAAATTGGAAGTTCTTCAAAGCAAAATATATTTTAGTCGGTCTGTGGGTGAACTTGGCTGCAAAGAAAAGTGCCAGAAAGCACACTGGACACTCCATAAGCCGGTGTGTCGAGAAGACTTCTGGAACGTGGAGGGGCTCTAGCTGCCAGAAGTGGAGTTGTAGTAGACAGTTGTAGCGAGCCAAGGAATACGATCTTGAATGGACCTGGACGTAGACCATTAATTTGTCATAGATTGCTGCACTCCATGCAGCAAGTAGCTTAATTAACTGCCTTTTTGATCATCTGGTTGTCAACTTATTGTAAAGAGCCACTGATAGGAATCTCATGTAACACAAAAACGAAAACTTGGAAAGGATTTGGAGGCCAGTATCACTTGCTCGCTGCAAAAATTCACTTCTGAGGCGTCAAGACCGTTACGCAGATGCTACCGTCATTTACAAATTAATTCAATACATTAAGTTGAAGGCGCAGACCTTTTTTCACTACCCTACACCTGTCTAGTCATAAGAGGGCCACTCCGCTAAGACTTGGAACGGAGGATAGTTCCCCAGGATTGAAATTGGT
Source organism: Gonapodya prolifera JEL478 (assembly GCA_001574975.1). Lineage (NCBI taxonomy): Eukaryota > Fungi > Monoblepharomycota > Monoblepharidomycetes > Monoblepharidales > Gonapodyaceae > Gonapodya > Gonapodya prolifera. The sequence continues at coordinate 47,844 of KQ965828.1, forward strand.
CTCGCGCCGCGGCGGAGTGTGTTCTCACTAATGGCGGCAAGGTTGGAGGCCGAAGTGACCATATAGCAAATCGGCGATCTCTGGAACACTACATTCCACAAACCTCGGCATCAGGCGAAATGTACCTTCTCTTTCCGGATACTTCCGACCTCCTTCTGATCAAATCCTGGCGATGTTATGGACCTAGACGAAATGTGAACTAGACTGTCGGTTCGAAACTCTCGACCAATCACAAAAAGGCAGGATGTTATCGCTGCCTCCCATAGACCTGGTTTCCGCAGAGTGCTGTAACCTGTAAAATGGCATTCTGGAGAGTCTGGTGTGCGACTCAGAGCATAGGCATAATTCTCAATGAACGTTTTCTTGATTTCCCTTTGCAATGTCGATCCCCGGGAGATTGAGCAGCGGAGAAAAACGATACTTATGCTTCTTTATCTACACTGCATTGATTTTTTGTCCACTAAAGTTGGAATGTAAAATGAGATGTCGGGTGATATGTGACCATTGATGCTCCGTGTTCCAACCCTTGTCGGATCCAGTTCTCAAACCTCATCTCTCTCGGATCCTCGCAATGAACCCATTCCCATCTCTCCCTCTTCTGCGACCACCGTTCCAACACACGGGACTCCTGATCCACCAGCACGTTGTTCCGGGATCGGAGCCCGGCATCAAAATCTTGGTGGAGTCGTACCAACTCGCCGGAGCTTCAGATGCCGTTCCGCAACCAGTAGGTCCATCCCTTTCCCTCCCAAACCGAAAATACAGTCTCAGTGACTCGTCTTGCCCGCCATCGTCCTCGTTTGCTCAATAAAACCTAGGCGTCGACTGGTGCTTTGAACGTGTTCTTCACCCACGCGAATGGCACCGGAAAGGGAACGTGGAGAGCTACCGTTCGTTCTCTGCTCGAGAAGCCGAGCCTTCGAGCCAAAGTTGGTGTCCTTGTTGCGTGGTGAGTCGCAGGATCCTGAAAGCAATATCAGTTGAGGTCGAAATCTCAAAGCGAGCGGAATAAAGGGATGCCCGGAATCACGGAGACTCTGCCCAGCTTAATCCCAGCTTCAGGCCTGCCGTATTAGATGTAAGACTATCCCAGCACCTGTCCAGCGTTGCAGGCTAACTTCGTTCCCTATTAGGACTGGAGCGTTCCAGCAAGGGACTTGTTGGCAGTGCTCCGAACCCTCAAACTTCATCCTTCTGTCTCCAAAGCACCGCTTCTCGGGGTCGGTCACTCTTTCGGTGGCAACTTAGTCTTGGCCGCAGAAATCATTGAGCCAGGGACTTGGACTCGTATCGTTGCGATCGAGCCCATCGTTTTCCCCCACGAAGGCGAATACAAGAACCCTCTCAGTCTCGGTGCATACAAGAGGAAAAACGTTTTCGAAAGCCGGTGCGTCGTGGATCAATCACCACCCTACATCTTGTCGGCAGAAATGACGGGTCTACCTCCATTCCCACCGCTATAGCGACGCGGCGTACAACGCCTGGAGGACTCGACCGGGATTTTTCCAACGCTGGCATCCAGACTCTCTCCGGGGCTACGTCGATGACGGAATTGTTGGCTTGGACGCTTCGGGCCACGTTGTGCCTGAAGAAGAAATCGAAAGTGGGAAGGCAAAAGTGTCAAAGTGGACGTTGAAGACACCCAGAGAGCAAGAAGGGGTGAGCGTTGAGATAACTCTGGCACTGTCGTGAACGGTGTTTTGATGATCATTTTGCGGACGATCTGCAGGCTGTATTTGATGGAACCGGAAGATGGACCTCGTCCGGTGTAAGTTGGAATCCAATACATGACAGGAGATGGTAGTGTTTGACTGACCATTTATTTTACTGGATTTATCTCTGTCATAAACTTCTAGTGGGTTTATGCTTCCCTCGGAAAAATCACCCCTCCGACACACTTGGTATCGGGAACGGAGTCCTCTCAGCGACTTCAGATGGTTGTGCCACTCGGAGCAAGCCCGGACGTCGAAGTTCCTAAAGACATTGCTGTCTCGAAGTCAGTGAAGAACGGAACACACGAGTGGGTCAATGCAGATCATATGGTACCCCAAGAGAAGCCTCGCGAAGTTGGTGAGTCTCGAAAGAGTTGGTACCGGCTCTTGGTGAGGTGCTGAGTGTTTCCACCGTCTCTTTCCGTTTCAGCCGATATCATCGAACAAGCTGTCTCAAAAATTACAGCGACAGCCAAACTCTGACAATTCACTTTGATATCACCAATATATTAATTTCGCGATTTTATGGTGTTTTTCGATTCGGTCAATGAACGCATCAGGATGAACATTGCGAGACTTCAATGCGATCATCAACCAGCTTCGCGAACAGGCCCTCAAATAACTCGCGGCTCAACGCCATACCTGATGGCTCTCACGTGTCCCGTAATCTCGTCCCCAAGGGTCCGTCCGGGGTTGGTTCTCGAATGATGTCGCGTTCCAAAGCGAGTGACCAGGATGGGGAGCTTCTGGGCTCCAAGATTCTCTCAGCATCAGATGTGTTCGACGAGCAAAAATCTCAGAATGCGCTCACTCTTCAGGTTCCAGGAATACGTGCTCCAGAACCCGCTAGTTTGGATGATCTCATACAGGACCCATCAGCTGACCCAGCAGTTCCATTCGATCCTCGTATGGTTTTCCGCAGGACATCTGCTGCAGTACTTCATCGGCCCCAGATGGACATACCGAACATTATCGATTTGATATCAATCAAGGACAACAGGAAGAGGATACCGCATCCAGGATATCGGCTCGACATTATTCGAAATCTTGCGGACGTACAGATGGGAGATGTAGAGAATGGGGTCCAGAAGAGCGGATCGCCAGCGCTCGTTCAGACTTAGACAACGGATCACAATTGAGTGAGAAAGAGCCCAGATCTTCATCTGAAGCAGCTCAGTCGCCGGCAAAGCAGATTCATCAAAACCCCTCGACCACCCGCAAGTGCCTGGTTCCGAGACTCTGGGCCTCGTTCGAGAAGTTCTTGCCACCCTCGCGGACCTCGTTGTTGCATTGGATGGCGTCTCCCGATGGAAAGATGGTCTACTGAAGCAGCCGAGCGTCGGACCCAACGTTAAAGCAGATGCGTTGATTGTTGTTTCAAAGGCCATGAGAGCGTGAGTTGCTTCTCTAGTTTAACTATCCTCTTTATTCTTCAAAACACCATCGCCAGGTCCCAGCTTCTGTACGCCCCACTCCACGACTTGCTCCGACTTGCTCACTTGTGCTCTCGGCCTTGGCATCTGAGACGTTCTGCAGTGTAGGCGCTTGAAGATGACTTTGCGCTTCACGCGAAGTGTCTTGACGTCGCAATCTCTCGCATCGAAAAAGCAGAAGGAGAGGCCAAGAGGGAAGAGAGCAGGCGAAGGATGAAGATGTGGGAGAATATGGTCGGAAGGCAATTGGTCAGGACATGGCCCGATCAAGTCGTCGTTGGTGTTGCACCCAAATGGATGCTCGAAGGAGCAAGATACGGGTAAGTTGTCCCACGTCAATAATTGATTGAGGTGCTCACGATCGATTTGAATTTAGCCCCACACCAGACAATGTGGCCTCTAACCAACACTTAACTCGTCGCGTATGTTTACACCTCGAGTTCCCACGCGCCCCGAAACAACTCCATCCATTCCAGAAGATCAAGGGAGTCGAAATCTGCAGATTTGGTCGATGAGGCGACAATGACGGACGAATCAGCTCCACTTTACTCCACGACGGGAGAACGGACTGAACTCACAATCGACGATGCACCAAAGGAACAAGAGCCACCAGTGACTGCAACTGCTCGAGAGTGTGTTTACGTCGGCATTCCAGTGTCGCCATCATTTGCCGATGTCCGAGCATGGAACCTTCGTCTTTCAAAGTTCTCGAAGCTGAAGCCATCTCCAACTCAGTTGGCTCATATTAGACGATCTCATCATCGAAACCCTTACTTTCGATGGGAAAGTCGAGTGAATACGGCAAGATCAAATACGAAAAAAGTAACGGTGTTTCAAAGGAGAATACCGAGATGCTTTTCTGAGCCTGAGAAGCTGGTAGAGTTTTCACCATCGTCACGAAATATCAATCTGATGGAGCAATGTTCAAGCTACTCAAGTCGGGAGTGGCAAGTGATTGGATTGGTTCCTGGCTCCGAAGCAAGCTGGAATGCCCAAAGGAAATTGGACAGTATTGAAGATGATGATATTATCGAATACGACCTTCCAAATGTGGGAAATTTCTTTCCGTGAACGCAAAGTTTCGTTAATCGAACAAGATTTTTTTTCAGAATACGTTTACCTATGACGCAAATGAGAGCGTTTCGCCATCCACTCTAACATTCCGCGATCACCATACTTCTAAGGGTCCAAAGCCTTCAGAAGTTCCCGCTTACCGTCACAAAGATGTGCCAAGCCATGAAGACCTGGCTCGACCGGATTCTACCGGACTTCCTCCGAAATGTTGACCGGCCTAAGAACGGTAGATGTGGGAGTATTATCAAGACGAAGGACCATGAGCGTCGTACCGTCTGAGTCTCGACCAGCTCTTCCACGTACTAACACGCTGTTGGCGGAAACCTTCAAACTGAAAAGGCCTATCACAGCCCAATTCAAGGTTCGTTTTTACCTCAAGCTTTATTGAATCAGTCCACTAGTACTGAAGACAGCGACCAAGTGCACGACTTGGAAAGTGGACATGATCACGAGCCCACCAATCGAACTGGCACGAGAAGACTTTCAATGAAATCAAGCATTATCCAACTGTCCGTGGATCAAATTCAATCAGCCAATGCTGCTCCACTGCATCGATCTTCGTTACAGGGATCAGTCATCCTTCATCAAGTCCATCACGACGTACCAATGCAAGCCCAGGGAGACATTCTGCGAGTTTGAAACAAACAATGTCGCATGAGGAATCACGTGCCATTCAAGGTGAATCAGATAATTCTAAAATTGATCAACCCAACAACCCAGGTCAAAAACAATTGTACACTGCCCAAGAGGTGATGGAATTGGCCCTCCTTCACGCTGATCAACTCAACCTAGCACAACAACAATATGAATGAGATCGAGTTGTCGCCTATGTTTTGTTCGGGTCGATAAACATTTTCATTTTGTCTTGATCAGCACAGAGTTGGAGGGACTTCGGGCTGAGATCGCTCAGCTTAAACGGGGAAGCGCATGGTCGTTGAACGATGTTGCAATTCAAGCAACGTCGTGGTCTGCAAGCAACCGTGGTTCTCAAGGAAGGACACCACAGTCCGGGGATGTGCAATCCAAGGGGAGCGGCAATGATCAGACAACAACATCCTTCTCACGAGCTCTTTCTGAGGCACGTTAGCCTCACTTGGCCCAATGAATACGATCAAAACTTCCGCGCTCCCTGAGTTGACGAGTGAACAGGTCGATCTGCCGGCTCCCTCAAAGGAACCAAGGGGGCACAGGATATTGAATAAACGCATACGAGGTCTGAAAGGTCAGTGGCAGGACTTACCGGTACGTTTTGAAGAATTATTGGTGGATTAGTCGAGCGTCATTTCTGATGTGTGTGATTAATGCCAAACAGTGGCGTAAGCCCGACTTTGTGGACGGCAGCGTGAGTATTGCCTTGCTTTGGCAATACATAAAGTCTTTCTGACTTTTTTGTGTCACTGCAAGTTCCTTGAAAGTATGCGCAAGTTCACGGAGCATCGAATGGCTATCCAGAGTCAACTAAGTGATACAATTTCAAAAGAAGAATCTCGACTCAATGAACTTCGACTTGCGTACAAAAGCCTTCTTGCTGCCCAAAATACGGAACTCGACGAAACGCAATCAGACCAGCGGGCACTTCCCACCAAAACTGCAGCGGCAACTTTTCTCCCCTACCCCGGTGATGTGAAAAGGCCCAAAGAAGCGCGAGGACACTGGCATGTGCCCGTCGAAATGCTCACCACAAATAAAAAGTACCCTGACAGTCGTGCCGAGAGAACATTTGAAGAAGATGAGCAGTCAGCAGATGATGTAGAGCGTTCAACACCACTTACTCATGTTAACATTCTCAATTTGTTTGATGTTGCAGTAGCTGGTGTCACGAAGCGATTGCGACAATGATTTGTGAATATTTACCAATTTAATTATTTTAAATATGTAATGAGTAACCGTAATCTCGTGTTGCAGCTATCCCAATCGACTATTTCTTTTTCTTCGGTGGCGGAGCTGCATCGAATTCTGCGCCTCCTCCGGATGCAGATAGAAGTCGCTGTTTTGGAAGTGGTAATGACGCGGTGAAGTCCTTCAGTGTAACGAACTGTGTCAATACTCAAAAATGTAAGGAGATGTCGCCCATACCTTAAACATTGTCTCCTCAAGACGCCATTGATCCACGAGAGGTAAAAGCGACCCAATGGGTCCCGTAAATTCTGAGACTTCAAGTGGCATGCGCTGGAGCTGTCGATATGCACACAAAAGTTTTGCTTTCGCTGTTGATTAATTAATGCGAGCGTCTCTTACCATGACCACTCTCCTCTCCGATAACGTCCGCAATACCACCGCTTTTATGACGCCAGCGCTCATGCAATCCATGAATTTCACGAGCGTGCTCAGGTTGAACCCTCTCCGAGCCAAGATCCCAGTGACCACACCCTGAGCAACCGCCGAGGAAGTTTTCGAGACTTCAGATATTCGTTGTGCCATGAAATGTCTCAGGAGCAGACGTCGGCTCGAGTAGTCCGGTCTTGGGCATTGAATGTACTTGGCGAAATACGGCTGCATTGTCTTGAGATCCCCTTCCCAAGGCTTGTGGGACGTAGCAATGACAAGAACCCGATCAGACGGTACAAGAGCTTTTATATACTTGAAAAGCTCCTTCTTTATTCGGTTCGGTTCAGTTGTGTCGTCCTTTGGCACTTTCTTTGCGAACACCATCTCGGCACCTTCGATCAGGACGACTGCAGGTGCAAGAGCTTTGGCGACTTTGAAGACCATGTGAAGCATTCTTGTGGTCCCCGCTTTACCCGAGTAATGCCCTGCAGTGTTAGATGGCGTCAAGTTGAAAAGAAGGGAGCCTGTTGCCTGAACGACTGCGGAAACTAGCATGGTCTTACCGGAGCCTGTAAAAGAGCCGGATAAAGAGAAGCTATCCTGACTTCCAAAAAAGGACTCACCTCTTGGCCCGTACAACATCAGAGATGTGGCAGTTGGAATTTCCGGTGGCGGCGGCGGAGCTTCATTCGCGTTAGGGTCAACAGGCGTCTGGGGCAGCTTTAATCCAAGAGGCAGTATGCAGGTTTCGGTGATGACTCGTTTGAGCTCTCCTAACGTTGGTTCAATGATACCCTTGGTCGCCGTCGTGCCCACAATATCAATCTCTCCGACAAAGTCGCCCATTGTTGGGGGTCGGCCTGTAGCTTCAGCTGTGCTCAAGGGTCGCTTCGGAGCTTCGGATCCAGGATCCTCCGATGGTGATTTTCCTTCACGAGAACTAGGTTTGGAGGCGGAGTACGTAGGCAGACGCTGGCATATTCCTTCCTGAACCAGCTCGGATAGAATGTCGTTGATATCCTAAAAGCGATCACAACGTTCCCACAAGTGTGAGCACAAGACGACCACGCTGACATTGCAACAGCACTCACACGACCCGCGGTAAGATCTTTCTCCTTCTTCTTTCCCTTCTTTCCTTCCTTTTTACCCTTCTTCTTTTCCTTCGCCTTGCCACCTTTGCCCTTCTTCCCCGCCGCATCCCGTTCCGCCGCAGATCTCAGATTCTCCAGCTCATCCTTAAGCACCTGAAACAACTCCCGCTTGACCTCGACCTCGACTTCGCCGCGCTTATCTCGCTTGATAATATCCGTCTCGCACTTCTGCGCCAAGTTGTCCCGGTCGTTCCTGTCCCGCCAGTCACGACTGAACGTGTGCAAATGGGTCCGCGCGAGCTGTACGTACGGAGACGTACCGTACGGCGGAAGGAACGGATTGTCTCCAGGCGTTTGGTCGGCGCCGTCGTCGTTTCCTTTACCGCCCTTGCCTGCATCCGCTTTGCCGTCCTTCCCACCCTTCCCATCCTTCTTTGCGTCCTTCTTCCCGTCGCCCTTCTTCCCACCTGCACTCCCGGGCTTCTTGTCATCCTGCGTCCCCTCCGCAAGTCCCTCAGCTTCCTTGGCGGCTTTTGCGAGGTCCTTGGCGTACTCATCAAACGAGAATCCAGGAGCCATGAAACGGGCCTCTTCGGGGAACTCGGGGAATTTCCCAAACTCCCGGCGGTATGACGTGACAAAGGCACGGAAAGAATCAGTTATTTTGTCGCGAATGTCGGGTGATTCGACTTTGGATATCCTAGAACATCAATATATACGTGAGGCCACTTTCGATCAATCAAGAACACTTCCTGACTCACTTATCCTTGATAGCGACAAGCTGCGCCTGATACTCATCCTCGTGCTGCCTCTGGATCTTTTTTCGTCGCTGGCGATTCCGCTCGGCCGTGGTGGTTGGTTTCGGTTCTGCCGCTGCAGATCCTTGAGTCGATTTGTCCCGGTGCTTAGTCGGAAGTGGGGGTGCCATTCCCAAAAACACCATTTCGTCGTATCGCATTGTCTTGTATTCTTTTCGAGCGACGTATCCCCTATATCTGGGGAATCGAACCAAGTTTGATCAATTTGGGCCAGTGAGGGATTTCGGGGAGAGAGACGCTCACACTGTTTGGATCTTTAAAGCAGCTTTTGAGACGTCCGTGGTGTCTTCACTTGCCTCCAGTTCGCTTTCCCTCCTTGCCTGTATCCTACGATGATGTAAGTAAATGTCAGCTGGACATCGTTGGGTACCACAACTGCTGATAAACGCACTGAATCGCGAGCTTCTTTCTCTCTTTTGCCCTCAACTGCCGCCTTCGCTCGCTGCGCTGAATGACTTTCGCAGCGTCCTCTGGTGAAAGTTCAGGGAATACTGGAGGTTTCTGAACCTCTGCGTCCAACACCTTGGCGTTCAATTGTTCCAGCATCTTGCTTCTTTCGGTAAGTTCCCCTTCTCGGTCTTCTGTGAAGAAGTGGGGCACGGGAATGGCCAGGTCTGACGGTCGGAGTTTGAGATCTAGGAGAACATCGTTAAGTGCCAGGAAGTCGGTGCATTCAAGCTCGGAAAGTTTCTGTCGCGATAGATTATAGGTACATGAGCATTTTCACGGTATTTGAGCGCCTCGTGGATGTTTGAAATGGGGGAACTTACAGCCTTGACTTCCATAAGACGTCCAATCGCTGCGACCAGACCATCCTTTATGACTCGTCGCTTCTGCGGATGCACGTGCAAATCATACGACTTTTCGAGCTGTCGATAGAGCTGTAGATACTTCGTGTACTGCGCAACGAGAAATTGGACAGCCCCATCGCGATCTTTGGGCACCAGCTGGGTCTGAAGAGTTGAGGCCTGAGAGGAGACCAAAGAGAGATCCAGCTTCGTGTTTGGAGGAACCGGGAGTGGGTTCTCATGTGACAGCAGATGTTCGAAATCGACAGTCGCCCGTTTCCAGGCATTATCGTAAGTGCTATCAGCGAACGAGATCCGTCAAAGTCAGCATCAAATGCGACCGTTTGATATTCCTTGATGTCTCACATGTTCGACATGCGATCGCCTTTGTGGAGTGAGAGAATCAAATCGGTCAGCAACCCTGCACCGACCTTCTGTCACATATTGCCACGATAACTTGTATAGCGGTCCAGGGACTCGAGTTTGACAATGTCCAAGAAAGATGAGGATATCGCTCTACATCGGGTCACGGTTCGCTATCGCCACTCGCATTTTAATTCTGCTTCTGGCTTGCGGATCGTCATTCGTTGCCAAGCGGACACTCTCCACCTTCAATCCACCACTCCTCCCTGTTGCATCGTCACAACATAGGGTGAATCTGGGAAGATAATGCCAACTACGGAAAAAATGTTGAGACATTTCGTGCAGCCGATCTCGCGATAGATGAAATGCTCCAGCCGCTGTTTCGATGGGACTCAATTCACTTTCAGGGTGTCGGAAAGGTGAAACTGGCTAATATATCGGATCAAGACGAGCATCACAAGAGGCCTCGCTTCGTGAACAATTCGGCATCCCCAACGTATCTCTACGAGCAGCAACTGGTGTTCTTCCCCTTCTCCCGGGACTATTGCGACTGGGGAATGCCGCGTATGAAGGCAAGATTTTGCTTTCACGCGGTTTTTGCAGGGAACTATTCAAGCCGATATACATATTTGCCTTCACACCTTCGTTCCATGACTGTAGTGCTGGGTCCCGCGCATAGCCTGTTGCCGCCTTCCACAATGTACCTCAATGGCGCTGCGATGTTCACCAACAACTGTTTCGTCTTTTCAGTACGGTCACTATTCCGGTGAGAGAATGGTCCCATTCGTTTTTCTGAATGCCATTCCGATTAGACTATCACGTTACGCTCCACTCGCGCAACCAATCCCTCGCTACCGTCGCCTGCATCTTGTACTGCCTCTCCCCAACCGGAATCTTTCTCTCCGCAATGTGAGCATGTTTCATTTCAACCAACCCACCGTCTGTAAATCCGAACCCAGAAATATACCTACAGCTACACCGAGTCCCCCTTCAATTTCTTCACTCTTCAGGCCCTGAACTGCTACTTCAACCTCCTTCAAAACGTTACCGTCTCCTTGCCGAAGCGCTTGCAAACCGCCGCGAGCACCGCAATGGTCCTCGCCCTAGCGACAGCGAAACGAAGCAACGGCGCTGCAACTGCTGGACTCTTGTGGGGGTGGTACGCTCTGATGGGCCTTGGCGCTGAACGTCGTGCATCCAGCACGTTCTCCACCGCCGTCATCCGTCTCGCTCCCCGGGTCTTCGCCTCCTTGATCATCCTTCTGCTTTCGATCTCTCCGCTTATTATCTTCCAAAACTGGGCGACGCGCGCCATGTGCGTCGGGGATACCCCTCGGCCGTTGTGTTCCGACACGATTCCTGTTCCGTACGCATTTGCCCAGAAGTTCTACTGGGGACACGGGTTGTTCGCTCACTGGACCCTCAACAATGCTGGGTACTTTGCGTTGGCGTCAGGACCGTTGTTGTGGTGCTTCTACTCTGTTTACTCTTATGGGAGATAGGTCATCTGTTCATTCCCAATCGCAATTGGCACGGACGACGCGCCCACCACACAAGACCGCGAACCTGCGAACCTTATCCTCACCCCGATTGTCCTACTGCACGCCTTCCTCACAATCTCGTGTCTCGTCAGTGTGCACGTGCAGATCATCACCAGACTGGTGAGTGGGCTGCCCACCTTGTACTGGGCAGCGGCCAAGTGGTGCTTGAGTGAGGACAGTCGGAGTGGTTGGGAGGTGTTGAGCGAGCGAAGGTTCAAGATGGTGCTCTTCGTTTTATGGATTAAGCTTTTGGGATGTGATCGCGATTGTTTCCAACTAGTAATTAGGGTACATTCAGAGTGTAGTTACAAGCACCACTCTCTCCCTCGACCTCAGATAGCACAACAACTTGATCCCATAACGCGTTTCCCAATAGGATCAGATCCCATCTCAACTGCTCCCTCCTCAAAACCACCCGAGGGGACTCCTATCGCGCTCATCTCCCTCCTAGATCTGCGTTCCTTCCGTCGCACCACCCACGCGTCGAAATGGCAGCAGGCGCTGGCGGAATGAAGACCGAGACCAGCTCGCCCTACTTTGTTCCGCACTCTTTCAACGTGTTCGCCTCCAACATCGCCTCTCACGGGCCCATGGGCTCGCTCCTCACGACTGACCCGGACACGGCTGGAGCAGCTGGAGGCGCTGCGCTCTTTCTCGCGCTGCCGTGTAAGAGGAATTGTCTGTTCCAGGACAGGACTTCGGAGGGGGCTGCGATATCGGCTGTGGGGAAGGTGTTTCAGGTGTTCACGAAACCATCTGTGAGTTGTGGAATCATTCAGCACTTGAGAGCTAAAAAAGAATGCGTCGCTTACTTTCTGATACTCCTTTTTGTAGTATACCCTTCCCAATGCGCGACCCGCTGGTTACCTCAACCCAACACCTGACCCTTACTCTGCTCCCCGGCACCCGCCGGACTTCCTTGACTTCCGGACTCTCTTACTGCCTTCAATCCAGGCTGCTCTTGAGGCAGAACTCCCCGATGACACACCTGCAGATTCCCTAGACTCGTCCGCCTCCCCCACACCATCTTCACCACCGGGGACAGTTCGCCGCGCACCCGTGTCTCCCTTCCCCGTCAAGGATGCTGCAGCTGCTGCGGAAGCGCGCGCTCAGTTTGCGAAGACGGCTCAGCTTTGGCTTCCTACAGAAGCTCAATGGCAAGCCCTGAATCGGATGAGGATTCATGCGGGTGCGCCAGAGAGGAGCGAGCAAGGGGCAGAGAGGGTATTGGCGTGAGTTATTGGTCCACGCGGCGTGGCGAGACATGAGCCCAAATGCTGCGCCCATTCCCGAACAGCTATTATGCCCAGCTCGAGTACCTGGAGCAGAAGTTCCCCCTTGAGACCAATACAGTGAGTAGCGTCATCATGGAACCCCTGCACTTAGTCTAACTTATTGTTTGACTGTTTTGTCCTCAACCAACCAGCTCAATCCTCCCTTCACCTGGACAGAGGCGCACTACACGTCACGACCCGTGGAAACCCGTTGTATCCAATACGAGAAAGCAGCTACTTGCTATAATCTGGCCGCACTCTACTCCCAAATGGCGGGCGGACAGCGCGGCGTGGGGGAAATGAGAGAGGCAGGAATACTGTTCCGAGTACGTTGGTTTCGATCTCATTGAACGAGGAAGACGAATTCAAAAGTCTGTAATACCCACAGAAAGCAGCGGGCGCTCTTCAGCATTTACTTCACGCCTTAGTCCCTCGAATTCGTATCCGCTTGGATCGATCTTCTGATTTATCTGAGGGGACGTTGAGAGCCAGCATCCAGATCATGCTGGCACAAGCCGCAGAGTGCGTGTACATTGAAAGTGAACGGAGTGCGTATGCCGCTACCTTGTTCTCGTCGTGAGCGATAAACTCGACGCTTCTTCGGTCGTATTTAGCGAAGTGCCGTTCCGAGCTCATTTCGAAGCTCGCTCACCTTGCTGCGTCCATGTATTCTGCTGCTTATGACTTGGCGACTCGGGAGCAAAGTGTGACATGGGCGAGATTCCCGAAGGTGAATTGCTGGTTTCAAAGTTTCGGTAGCTTTCGGTCACATATCTCCACACCCATGCCACACCAGCTCTGGGTGTCTCACTTGAAAACAAAGAACTTTTACCTCCAAGCTGTGGCTCAATTCCACTGCCCAACGCGGTTTCCGGCGGACCTTGCACTAGGCGAGCGAATCGCCCGTCTTCGTGAGGCGAAGAAGTGGATGGATAAAGCTGTTAAAACCGCTCGTGGAGTTGGCGGGGGCGTGTTGGAGCCCAGGGTTGTGGGAGGTGGAATCATTGAAGCCGCCGAGGTAAATTCTTGCTGAAGTTTTATAAAGGCTTTTCGATTGACTCTAGACGCGCTCCCATTACTATGAACCTAGGCTCATCTCGAACTTATTTCTACCACGCTAACTCTTGCCGAAACGGCCAATCACTCTACGCACCACCAATCCATTCCTGATTCCCGACTCCTGGCACCTCCTCAACTCCCACCCTCACATTTAGTAATGCCGGCGCAGTGGAACACTATCGGCGGCGATATGTCTCGGTTCTCTGACATTTTCTCGGGTGTCGTCGCACCCAACGTCTGGGGCGACATGAAGAAGTTTGTGGGAGAGTGCGGTAGGGTCGTGGAAGAAGGTCGGAGAGAACTTTCTCAAGCGAAAGTTGAAATACAGACGTGAGCGTATATTGTGACGGGGTGTACACTTCTCTACTAACATCAAGTTGGCCCACGACGTTATGCCACAGCAAACTATCCGCCTTGGATCTCTCCAACCTTGGCAAGACCCCTGCAAAGGCGCCGGAACCCACCAAAGTTCCTGCACCAGCTGCAGCACTTTTGACCTCTCTTAAAGCCCACCAGAAGGAGGAGTCTATCTTGTCGTCCCAGACCCTTCTGCCGACGCTGACCCAACTTCTCGGTCTCTCCAAGCAGAATCTAAGCGAGGCACATGCGGTTTTGGAAACCGTGGATGGTGATTCCATCCGTGGTGAGGGCCAAAAGGTCGACATCGTCTTGCGTCTCAGACAGGCTGTGGGAAAAGTCAAGGAAAGCTTGGCTTCCTCGGAAAAGAAAGTTTATGATTTGGACCGTAGATGGGGAGCAGTTGACGGGCTCGGCGTTGAGCAATGGAGCGAGGTTTGTGTTGGGTCTCAACCGCCAGTCTCTGCTTTGCCTCATCACATGTCTTCTCAGGAAAAAATAAAGGCCATTATTCCCTCACTGGACCCAAAACGAGCACCTCCCCCTGCACCTTCGCGGGATAAAGTCGATGAGATTAAGAAGGAGAGAGACTCGCTTGTTCGTCGCGCCGAAGAACTGAAGAAGAAGTGCGAAGAAAAACTCAAGGAGATGGCGCAGCTGGGAGCAGACGTTGGTGAGCCCGACACTAACACATACGTAGCTATCGCAACTCAGTAAGGGCTTCTATCACAGATAAGGCGCCACCCTCGGTGGACCTTCATATGCACATGCAAGCTCGCAGGCGTCAATTGAAGCTTCTCGAGGACGCTGTTGCAACAATACGTAAAGAGAAGGAGACAGTTCTGGAAAAGGTCGAGGAGGTTTCCAACTCCGTGAAGACACAGACAGCACGTTTAACGGAGCACGAAGAAGAGATGAAAACGATCGAAAGCTTCCGGTCTGGCCTGGAAAAGTACGCAGCTTGGAGGGAAGAGGCGCAAGCGGAAGTTGATGTAAGTTCTACTCGGGTAGAATTCAGTCGTAGTAACTGCAACTCACACATATTTTGTGTTCAAGCAATGTCTGAAACTGCGGGAAGACAGCGTACAACTGTTGCTGCAGTGTTTGAAACTTCCCACAAAGCCACGACCTCCTGGAAGCAGTGGTGGTTTTGGCGCCGCATTCCGTGGCATTCTCGGGTAATGTAATCACTTCCTTTGCTTCCCTCCGGTGTGTCTAATATTTGAACGGTAACGTGACGTAGTCGTGCATCATCAGTTGCCAACCTCCTGGCGAACCCGGCCGCCACAGATCGCGATCCCATGGTACTTGCGAAGTTGAAAGATGGGGGCAGCTGCTCCAAAGGCAAGGAGAAGGAGAAGACGGGGGAACATGCGGAACTGACCCGTTCTGACACCGAAACAGTCGCACTGGCTATTCGAGGACTGCCAGATAAGGACGACGACTTTTTGCTTCTCCTTCAAAAAGACATGGAGGACGGTGGAAGCCCAGTCTCTATCAAAAGGGTGATTTTCGAACCAGATACAAAGACTTCAGTGGTTTCTCAGGCTGCGGCTACAGCAGTGAAATCGAAAGTTGTCGCGGCTGGGCTGGCCACGGTTCCGAAGGAGCTGTTGTTCAAGGCACCGAAACCGGGCCAGAGTGAAAGAGTACGAGTCATGTTGGCAAACGCTCACCTTATCACTCCGGCTTCGTCCATCAATATCGCCCGTCAACCTTCTATGCCAGCTCTGGACTTCCATCCGCAAGGTTCTGGTGATGATGCAGATCAGAATCTGTCCAGCAATGTCGAGAGTGAATCGTTGTTCACGGAACTGGTGAAGAGGCCGGACGAAAGGACTGTAAATACCACCCAATCGGATGAACCCTGGAAACAACTTCGCGCACGACTTGCAGAGGCAGAAAGGCGTCAATCCGAGCAAGCCCTTATACGACTTTCTTCCGTAGCTGTCCAGGGCTCATCGGATGCAACCCTGACAACTTCTGCGAACAATATCGGCGGTGGTTCAACAACCTTGTTCGACGTCGCCGTAGGTGCCCATAATTCGTCAAAGAAAGCAACACCACCATCCCCGAAATCCCCAATACCCGGCCCCTTTTCAGTGGAAGCGTCAAAGCCTTCCGATGGGATGCGCAAGTTACAAGACAAAATGGGGAACTTCATGCGTCGACAAGAAGGTGCCGCTGCGCTGTACTTGGGAGGGCCACTCCAGGGTCTGGGACATCCCGCTGACCTTGCTGTTCGCAGCGGGGCTGGCTTACAGCTTCGAGTGAATCAAGCGCTCCTGGACCAACCATCTGTCGGTCAAGCAGCAATCGCAAGGTCCCAGACCTCATCGAATGAGCCCAAATCTCCAAGCTCCAGTGAAGATGGATCATCGATGATCGAAGATCGTATAACGGAACTCGCTCGACAGAACCAGATTCTAAGGGCAAAAATGCAGCAGAGCAAGCGAGAGAAGAAGGAAGACCAGGAGCGATTTCGCGAGCTCATGTCCAAACTTCAAGAGCAGGAGGAACGTCTCTCCAAACTCGAAGAAATGAAAGCCCAGAAGGAGACCGAACGAAAAGCGAAGTTGAAGGCACTTTCACACCACCCACTGATAGCTGCCAGCAAAGCAAGTCATTCCGATACTAGGTCTTCGGGGTCCAGCGCAAGGTCCCAAGGTGCAAGAAAAACTGCAATCACTGTTACCGAACAAACTTTGGAACAAAGTCTCAACGGTGGATGGCACGTAGTGGGGAAGGTCACGAAGGAATACGAGAAGCAAATCGATGCTTCTGCACGCCCCGTCAATGCGCCGGCCGCTGTGGCTCAACCCATTTCTCGAGTGCCTGCTCAGAATGTTGAACCCGCTCAGATCCGAGCGGTCGTGAAACCAGTGCCCGTCGTCCAGGCGAAGCTAATCCAGGATGACAGTGCCGGAACGAAGAAGCTGAACCGACCAGGTAGCTCCGATCTTTCCCGTGGGAACGGCAGGAATGTAAAATCCGACGACTCATCCGAAGAAGATGCTCTGGCTGCCCGCAGAAAGGCGAAAAAGAAGGCGGCAGCATCCAAGAACCTGTGGGAGCTTGCCGCGACCGAGCATGCTGCGGCGTCGGGGAAGCCCCCGATCTCGCCGAACAGTAAGACGTCTAATCTTTTGGCGAGTGAGTTATGCTGTTGATCAGTTTGTACGATGCGAGTGAAAATGAACGTCCTTCGTCACTAGGACGATGAGAATTGCAATCGTCCAGCTTATTTTGCATACGCATAAGTCGGATATCGGTTTGTAGCATTCAGAACAGTTACTGTAAATTTTGTTAGCTGTCACAATTCAGTTACTAGTATACGCAATTGGACATTAAAGATCGAGGCGCTTATTTTGAGGACGACGGTCAACACCGTCCGATGTTTATATTTTTGAAGTGAAAAATCAACGAGGAAAGTCGCTATTTATCGCAAATGAAATCCTATGTCCACGTCCCACCAAGTGAGAATCAAGTCAACTGAAAAATAAACGCGAAGAAAAAATGAAATATCCAATGAGTGGGTTCCAATGTTCACATTGATCGATGCTGTTTGGGCTTGCAAGTCCACGTTGGTCAGAGGGACTATTCGGTCTAAAATAGGGAGCGTGGCAATCACAACGCGCATCCCATGAGCACAACCTCGGGCGAATGTCGCACTACCCGAGGGTCAACGACTTCGAAGCCGATGAACGTGAAGGCGCGCAGAAGAGGGGCTGCGAAAGAAGGTCGTCAGAAGGTCTCTTGCAGAAGTCAGTGGACCGCGCTTACCAAGGTCTGCTCTCCCCTTCTCCATGACAATGACAACCTCTTGCACCGCGAGACATCCTTCGGCAACGTCGAGCACGGCGGCCACATGCTCTTTTGGGAGAGCCCCGCTTCCTGGAGTGGGTGGCACCACTACGTACAGTGTTCTTACTGCGTCTGATCCATGGTCCAGGTCCAGGTTCCTCCGCACTACGAAACCTTTGAACACAGTGCCTGCCCCAACTCCAGGCGACGGGCCCCCGAATGGCCCCCCACCTACTCCGAAATCCGGCGACGAGCTGAACGTGGACGTTTCGAAACTCGCAATGTCCACCAAGGATTCCAGAATCACTGAGGCGTCGTGATCTTCCGCAGCCGGGTCCCAGATCGAGGACCCGGCGCTCGCCCAGTCCACAGCCACGCGCCTTCCAAGTACGGCGGTGGCCAGGTTGATCCCGTCTGCTGCCCAGGGCGGGCGTGGGGCAGCGCCGGGGGTGGGTCGTTCGGACCCGGAGGCGCTAGGAATACCACCTGCAAGATATGGAACGGAGTGGTGGTCAACACGAGTGACGGGGGTTGCAACAAACGAAAGTATTACTCACCCGGTTTTGGTACCCGCAGTAGTATAGAAGGTCTCCGATCTAGGCCCCCTGAAACGGCGCAGGGTGCACACCGACCAAGTCGCAGGCGGATCAACCGGTGCGAAGTCGGCGTGCCCCTGCTTATTATTATTCGAGATATTCATATTCGGGGTACTTGATTGAACGAGCATGTTGCGTGTTTGGCAATCAGGTGTTGGTTGAAGGCTATGAGAGGACTTTGGGTTTGGAGGATCGAGCTGGGATGGAGAGAGACGTGTCAAAACACGACGCAAGCACAATAGTTCGAAAGGTACCGAAAAGGTCGTAGAGACTGTACAAGCACACTTCTGTTTCGCTCATTTGCACGGCTTTCGCATTCCTATGCATTTTTTCCACTGACGGTATGCAGCCGCAGAGACTACCATTTCGAGAACACCAGAGCAAGTACGACGTCCTCGCATATCGTATGTATACTCACAGCAAGTCGTAGACGATGAAAGTAAAAGAAGCAGCAGGTTCTTATCCAGTTTCGATCGGTCAAAAGACAACCCCTGAGGACGAAAAGCGCAGTTCCGCGCTCAGTGAGACGAGGTCCTCGGGAGCACAACAAAACTTTCTGCTCACTCGGTGAGGATTGTCAAGCGGTTGAGGTTTGCACGGGAAATAGATGAGGAGAGGATTTTCCTGGAAGTCGGCAAAAAGAGTAAAAACGGGAACATCGTCAATACCGGCTTCAGGAGAGGTATAGAGTTTCCGTTGTGGCCTCAAATCGGCATTCCGAGGTTTCTTTTGGCGTTCACGCTCTTCTGAGAGCGAAAGAATCCCGGTCGCTCTCCAGGCGCTTTGCCCTTTCTCCTCACAAGCTCAGTCGAGCTTTTGCGTGATTCACGGGTCGATTCTACGAACCTCTCAGAAGGCGAGCAAATTTGTTTGAAGCTTCGATACGATGGTGTTCGATTTTGGTTCCAGATCGAGTGTGCGCGTGACCCAAATCGTGGCCGTGGCGCAGTCGACCTCAGCATACAAACTCTCCTCGCTCCACTCGTTGAGAAGCACGAATGTTTAAGAGAGAGAAACGTAAGAATGCTTTGCTGACTCAAAATAACATTATGCTCGGTTCCCCGCACAGTGCACAGAGTTCTGGGTGAACTTCACAGCAAATTCTCTTGCAGTTTTCCTTCGACGGAATTTTGCTACCTGAAACGTGTCATTTGTCAAGAATAGGTTTTGAGTTGAGGGGCTGAGCGTTGAAGACTTTTCAAGTCCAGGCAACCTTGCACCCACCCACCACAATGTCGTTCGCTTCCAAACTTACCCGGCCCTTCGGAGAATGGTTCTCGACGACAGCTTACCGTAGGATGGGTACGTGTGGCGGCTCAGGCGTGTGCCGGTGAGGAACGATTGGGGAGGAAAGAAAGTTGGATGGGAAATATGCAATCGGAAAGGAAGAAGGCCAGCAAGTTTTCTCAAAAAGCAGAGGATGGAAAAGGCGATGCCATTGGATCCACAAAATGAAAATCCCCCCATGCTCATGCTTTCTCCTCCCTTCCCGACGAATTCTGAAAGGTCTCCGTGCGGACGATCTGATTCCCGAGGAGAACCAAATTGTCCTCGCTGCTCTGAACCGCTTGCCTAAGCAGGAGCAGTACGACCGTGTCTGGCGCATCAAGCGGGCAACGCAGGCCAGCATCCAGCAGTCGGAACTCGAGCCAGAAGAGTGGACCAAGCCGCACGAGGTGAGAGTTCCCGTGTTATTCGAACATTTCGTTTTCTTACGGTTTTCTTTGTGCTCCTTTCTTCTTCTTTGGCTGATTCTCGTTTCGGTGTTGATGTGATTTCGTTCGACCGGTTAGGACATCCCGTACCTCCGAAACATCGTCGCTCAGGTTGAAAAGGAGCTCATCGAACGGGATACCTACGACAACCTCGAGGCCATCCCTGACCGATACCTTAAGCGGAACAAGGTGGGACCGTTGCCGGTGTCTTTAACCGCATTATGCTGATTCGTCCCCACCCTCTCAGGCGTAATTATAGCTTCGTGACAGATTGAATGTCCTATCTCGCTGTTTAGAATACACTGCTTCACTGGTTCTGCATGCAAAGTGTGCCAAGTTCATACCATCATTCTTCGATTCGTGGTTGCCCCCCATACCTGCGTTGTGAAACATAGGATTTTCTGGAGATATATCTTGTCTTTTTCGAATGTACACGGCCCCACCAAGTTCGCAAGCAAGATCGGGTTTCCCTGTCGGCACGCCTTGCACAATGGCGTTTCTTGAAACTTCGATGATGTTTTCCAAAATCGCTCTGCTTAAATCAAACGAAAAAGAAAATAGATTCCTCTGTGACTATCTTGGAACATCACGATTTTTCGTAACTATGAGTGCAACCCCGTCAAACCCTCTCAATCCTCCATCTGGAATCTTTTCCTGATTGAAGTTCCTTCACTTCCATAATCCACCCTCTCGTGATCGCCAGAACCAACCGCTTGAGTGCTAGGCCTCGTTGCTCTACCGAGCGACTCACCCCACTATGACGGTCGGGAGCCGTGAGCGTGCAGAAAACCGTCAACCACGAGCTGACCGATTTTCGGTATTTTGGGATCATACACACCTTGGAATGCACTTCAATGCGCTGCTGGGTCCAATAGACGAGGTCAGCGTCGAACTCGATGCGGTTGGATTGGAAAGCGACTTTTATCGAATGCGGGCGAGTGTTAGTGCGCGACGTGTCGTTTCACGAGAAAAGCCTGATTACTCACCAAGAATACTGGAGCCTCCGTACTGGAACAGTCCCATCTATGATACCCGGCGCAGCGAAAGTGGTGCGATGATCTATGGCCAGGAGGAAGTCACTCACCTCATCACCCTTTCGAACAACGTGCCCTTTCTCCATGAAAGGGTGGAACTTGACCGAGCCGACGTCCTTGGCACCAACTAAAGCGATGCAAAGATTTCGTTTGGCCCAGAGACACCCCTCGGCCGCTTCGTCTGCCGACTGCCACCACACTACTCACTGGCGACGAACAAGACCTTGCCAAACTCCTTGCTATCGATAATGCAGATTGTTCGAGCATTCTGTGTGAGGACGTCAAGACGACTCTTGATCTCGTATGGGTCGGTCTTAATCAAGAGCGTTTAGGAACTTGAAGACCAGTTGCAATGGATTTTCAGCGCTCACCCCGTAGTAGACGCCCCTTAGTATGAGAAAGAGGAAGACTTAAGCGTCGCGGGAGATGTTGAAACCGCTGTCTCTCACCCGACGTGTTTCAGGAAAGACACCGTACCTTAACACAACAATAAAGAGTTGAACGATAGAGATTCGCACTCCGAAGGACGATTTCCACATAACCCACCGTTCACTGGGGAGTGGTATCTATGATAGTCTTCCGGCGATAGTCTGAACGAGACGACTTCTCCATTGACGAAGTCTTGCGCCTGAAATCAACGAACATCACTATGAATTCCACGATCTGTCGGTCCCGGCTAGACGACTCACGATAACCCGATCATCCACCAGAGTCTCGATGGAGAAGTTGCGTCCCTTGATCCTGAATGGTGAAAAGAAGAATGCGAGTGTCTGGCGTCGACATTTCCTGCGCCAGGCATAAGAGTTAGCGAAAAACTCACCAGAACTGCTTCGCCTCCTCGACATTATGAAAGACGACAAAGCGACTGTCAGCAGCCACAATTGCGACGGTCTCGAAGAGCAAAATCGGTAATATGATCAGCGGAATACCGAATGCCGTAAACCGCTACAACACCCACAGGGTCATTCTCTGCCGCAATTTCACGCTTTCCAGGCTTGATCTCGCGCGTGAAGAACTTCAGTTACGGTATTAGTTGCAAAGTTTGGAAGCCAGAAGTGTCCGCGTGACTCACGTCATTGAACGTTTCATAATCATCAGGGTTCTCTCGCTGGAACTCAGACATGTCCACTGGTAAGGTCCCCAAGAGTCAAGACGCAAAAAGAAGTAAAATAAGGTAAAGGAATTAACAACCCACTGTTAAAGAACTCCACAAAAGGGCGGATCTGTTTTTTCGAGGAGGGGCTCCTGCAAACATAAGAGAATTGTCAGATAACGTACCAATTCATCAAAGTCACGATGTGGCATTGACATGTGAGTGTGTCCTTGGTGAAAATTTTCCGTTCTGATCAAAGCTCTGACTGCTCCTTTGGTATCAACTGTGTGATTACGAAACGGGGCATGAGGGAGGCGATCATATTATTTATGGGGATATGTCGTCTCACAGAACTCCATAACGCGATTGTAGAGGAGAAATTGCGTTATTCTGCGGGAAATAGGCTCATGCTGTCTCCGAACAACACGTGTCTTTTCAACAACCGAATACGTGGGGTAAAGAGTAAGTGACATTGATGAGGATAAGATGTCTGCGACGTTAATCTCCAGAAACATCCATTTTACCTTCCGCTCAACTCCCCAAGGCCCAGTCTCTCGTCTTTTGATGTTGTTATAGCCGCTCACAATCCATGCAACGACAGTTTGGAAGAACTCGAGGACGACGTTAAACCAGTGGTGATAAACTGGCTGCGATGATTGAACTGATTCTGTTGTCTTGGAAGCCATGGTGGAATTGGACGAGAATGATCGACCGATTTCGTGCTTGGCGGAGAAATTCGAACATTGAGCCTGCTTTTATCTTTGACTTAGTTCATTGTCACAATGACATAATCAATTGTCACAATGACATAATTAGATGAGTATATTTGCAACCTGTACGCAAAAATTTAGCATATGGTCGGCCCAGTGCTTGTCTTTCAGGGAGGTCGATGTTGACGTCAGCATGAGGTACAACTCCAGTCGAAAACACAGTTAGCTCGTTTATTGTGGTCATAGACCCCAAAAAGACACCCCACAATCACAAAATCTCTGAATCTCTGCCTAACTTCGTGAACGGTGCACCACAGGCGTGGTCTTGAACCGTGCCTTCCAGCCCCGGCCCGTCCAACCACCGCTCGGTTGATCAGTAATCGGCGGGGTACCCAAAAGGCAACTTGGGAGCGATGCCACCAGCCAATTCGTCTTCCTCGGGGGCACCATCTTCATCCTCCAGTGGCCCCTCGTCCCAACCTTCTGCCGCGACTCCCTCCACGACGCCAAGCCCCTGGTTAGCCTCCCAGATTGCCTTTTGCTGAAGATAAAAGGCTTTCTGGGCCTCGTAGCGGCGGACCCATGGCTGTGTTGACGTATTTATTGATCTTCAGGATCTCATTCGCCATAAGAGTTCCCTGACCAACTCACCCTTCTCGCATCCTCGCCCATATTCTTCCATTCCTCACTCGCTTCCTTCCGGGTTTTGCCGGAGTTGTGGAGGTAGTCAACCCAGGCTGTGGGTGGCGGCCGAGGCGCGCCAGGGGCAAGGGGCTTGCCGGAAAACACCGAACGAATTTGATATGATGTGCAACAGAACAGAACAGACGGTGGGGGTATTACGATTAGCACATCAAACGACGCAGTGGCAGTGCCGATTACATTACCTTGCGTCCCCGCTTCGGCTTGTCAGCAATGGCATCTTCACCAACATCATAATCTTCCTCCTCCTCCTCCAAATCTTCTTCGGCGGCAGCAGCAGCAGCAGCTGCTGCTGCTGCTGCTTTCTTTTTGCTTGACTTTTATCGACATGATAATTTTAAGTTTCTAAAACAACCAGCGACACCGATGAAAACCCACCTTGCGCTCGAAAAGCTTCGCTCCTGGGTTGGCGTCCTTCCACACCCTCACCGCAGCCTTGTACGCTGCCATTTCCTGCATTGTCTGCGCTTCGTACACCTACGCGTACCATTCCCACGTGTCAACTTGGTCGGTGGTGACGTGACGACCTCGTCGATTCACTCACCCCTTTCTCGTCTGGTTGGAGTTCGCGCCATGCCTGGCCTGCCTCGACGACGTTGCGAAGACCTCGATCGCGCCGGAACGCAAGGAACGCCGAAAGGGGACGTTTAGGGATTCCTTCCGGTCGAGCAGGCTTGAGATTAAAAGTAAAAGATAGTTTGGTCGTTGGAGGGGGGTGCACGAATATGGATAGTCCCGTTGATGAGAAAATAGAATGCCGCACCAAAATATCCATGCAACTGACCTTTTCGCGTCTGGTGGGATAGGAAGTTCCGTGAGTATACTCCCACTGAGCCTGCGCGTTCTTGTACTCGTCGAAAGCGTCCTTGAAACGGGCTTCAAAGTCCTGGATCGGATTAATTGGAGTAGGTTGAAAGGCCCATTGCGTACTTAAGCTTGCCTAGCCTGTTTGGAATTATCACTTTCACAAAGACTCACCTCTTTCTCCTCCTGAGGAATAGACTTCCACGCCTCACTGGCTTCTTTGGGGTCCTTGAATCCTTTCGCAGCGCGGAACATGAGGAAGGCAGTCGGTGGACGTTTCAGCTCACTTTGCAGTGCCTTCACAAATCAAAACATGTTTTAAACGGGAGAAAGGTGATGTTACGGGAGTAAAGGACTGATTCCAAATGGAAGAGCCACTTACCCTTTTGTACTTCTTAGCTTCAACGCTCATCCCGCCTTCGACAGACTGATACAAAGGTGAAGATGAGCTTAATCCTACGTTTTTCTTCTCTCAAAGGTCAGATGGACAAGTATTCTCACCTTTCGCTTCTTTCCATCCTCAACCGGACCAGCAGCATTGGGACCAGCCAAACCCTCCCACAAACGACTACCCCAGCTCAAGGCCCCCTCCCAGCGAAGCACTTGTTCTTCTAGGCCTACCCTCCGCAGGGCCTCCATCACGCCGATGTCGGCCACGTTTTCGGGGATGGTGGTGGCACCTTCGTCTGTGCCCGAAAGGAGGTGGGTTGTCGTGTTGGAGTGGAGGTGCACTGAGGCAAGACCGAGCGAAAGTGGGGTGGTAGAAAAGCCGCAGCTTTAGACGGGAAAGGTGTTCCGAAAGTATGTTTTGACATTCGTTTCATCTTCCCAGCTGAAAGGGACCGGACTCACCAGGATCTCAGAATGGTGGCAAAGTCCTTGACCGAAAGAACGACCGCGAGCTTCTCCAGGACTTCCCGTTCTGCGTCGTCCACGACGGGAGCGGGGGCACTGTCCGCGCTCCCCTCTCCGTGACCTGCAAATCCGTTTGCAGGGGCAGCTCCTCCCGCGACAACACCAGCCATATCGATATCTTCCGCGTCGTTCTCGTCAAAGCCGTCGTGCTCGTCCTCGGGAGACGCGGCGGCGGCAACGACCTTTCTTGGCCGTCCACGCTTCCTGGGCGGCTCGATGGAGCCAGGGGAGCCGGCATGGGGGGAGTCTGCAGCTGCGCGAGGCGCGCGGGCGCGGAGTGACGGGGCTGACATGAGAATCGACGTTAAATTTGAGCGAAAGGGAAGTGTAGTGTTGATTGGAAATGAAGACTAGATTGTTGAAAGGAAACAAAGGGGTGGAGGCTCATACACTTCCGAAAAAAAAGGGAGGACCTGGCACAGAAAAAAGTCAAACCCACAGAAGTCGCATTGGTGTCAGAAAGAAGGAATGAATCGCTCTTTCAATTTTTTTAGATTTTATTTTGAGGGTAATGTAACGCCGATATTGTGTGCCTCGATAATTTAGCCGATTGTTCCGGGTACACATAAACGGTGAAATAAATACAAGTCGAAATACAGATACATACGAGCCCAGTTCTTCTTCGACGACCATCAGTAGTGTATCCTCTCCCTTGCCACCTCCGCGAGTCCCTCACCCAACCCGTCCCGCTAAGTCCACCCCAAATTCCGTACGCCCCTTCCATACCTAAACGCCCGCGTAACTTCCAATATCAGTCCCTCCGCCCTCTCGCCCTCGTAGATCTCCTCGATATGGCGCATGCACATCTCCCTGTCCTCGTCGTCGTCGTACCCCTCAGGTCCATCGTCGTCCCCGCACCCGCCCGTCGACTTGGAGGAGTTATTTGATCCGTCGGGGCCGTTGCCGGGTGTGCGGTGGCCCAGGCGTGAGGAGGACAGTTATTGCGTGAAGACGGTCACGAGGACGAATTGGGCGGCCTGTTTGGCGCTATTGGAAGAGGGACGAGCGGAAAGGATGGTTAAGGGGAGAGTCAGGAGACTGAGAGAGAAGATGGCTTACTTGATGCCAGACGCGGGCTTCGCATAACATTCGGAGGCGCCCCAGTCGGTGGTGAAGCCTTCAGCGCAAGGAAGACACGAAGCTTGGCCCGTAAGATTATTATATGTACCCTGTATAAATTTGTCGACCCAGATGCAAGAGCTCAATTATGGAGTTTTGAGACGATGTGTCTGCAACTCACGGGAGCACACGCCTGGCAGACCTCAGCTGCAGTCTCGTTCTGCCACGACCCAACCAGACACGCTGTCGAAATTGTGCTCCCCGCGACGGCGAAGTACCCCTGCGGCGACAAATTACACGAATCGCCTCCTTCGTCACTCTGGTATGTCCCTGAGGGACAGGGCAAGCAGAGCAACGCGCCACTGTAGTTGGAATTTGTGCCGGCATTACACGCTTCGCAGCGAGTTTGACCGCGGAAGAACTGGGCGGAGCCAGGTGGACACCGCGTGCAGTTTGCAGTTGAGAATGAGGAAGGTCCCCATGGAGCAGCTTGAGCATGTTGATTGGCCCTACAGAGGCTGTTCAAGCCCGGGAGAGCATGGAGTGCAGGCTGTAGCACCGCCTCTCGAGAAATAGCCTGCCGCGCACGGGATGAAACGAATTGTTCCGGAGGTATTCGAGAAAGTACCGGCGGGGCATTCTTGACACGTCAACGATCCGGTGATATTTGTAAAGCCCTGTATACCGGTCGCCGAACCTTCGCATGACGGGTGTCGAGTATTCAAATCGCAAACAATCCTCACCTGTTGACATGGAAAGCACTCCAGCTGCCCGAACTCTCCATTATATCGCCCCTCCGCACATGGAATACACGACGCTCCCCCTCTCGAGGGCTGGTGAGTTCCTTGCGGGCACATACGCACCACGCGGCCCCCGGAGTGCTGCTGAAGCCTCCGAAGTGACATCACTGGCAGGTCGCGCCGAGACCGCCAGGAGAGTAGGAACCGGCGGTACAGTTGGTGCATACGCCTGACGCGGTGACTCCGGCTCCGGGGTCGCAGGTTTGAGCGCCGGTTTGGGTGGACAGAAGGAGCAGGGTGGAAGCGTGGCCAGCCAATAATGTCGCCATCCGCCATTGGTCATGATCGACGCCACCACAACTAAAGATTGGGTAAGGGAAATGGAGAGATGGTACCGTAAACTGACGCAGCCACGGAGTGCAGGAGGGTAGAGAAGGTTATTGCTGCGGTCAAATGCTTTAGTTATGTTGTCTCAATCAATGGAGGTGCAATTATAATTCTCCCTCCTGTCTTGAATGCGTTTATACAGTCTTCACGCTCTACTCCACTGCGCCGCCTTTCCGAAGACTCGCTGGAACCCACAACTGGCGTAGGAAGGAACGTAGGAGATGGAACTGCTTTGCTGTGGTCAGATGACTTAAAGAAGGGCGGACTCTCAGTTTGCTTGCTGATACTAGTGGTGTTTGTTTTACTGGCTTCGTAGACGAAGTCAGTCTCACAAACAAAGAAACCGCACTTCTCGAGTGGCTTATGTAGGATGTGTATTTCATCTTGTACATATTCCCAATTGCTGCCCGTTGTTCTGGCTACCATTCCGCTCCTGGGTCAATATATTGGACCATCGGATGAACGTCCTTCCACTCAAAAAGCTTCCGCACACTTCACTGGGAAAGCAACTTGACGGATGCTGCTCTATCACTTGGTGACTTTCTCCAAAACTCATCCGATGCTCGCACGAGTAATGTGGTCATCACCCTTTGAAACCCGTACTGGTCTGCGATGACGTACTCTTCCAGACCTCCTTTCGAGCACATCCTCGCCTCCATGTAGGTTCCGCATATCCCCAGCAAGGCGGGTACTTGTCCGAAAATTCCATTAACTTCTTCCAGCTTTTGGGATCAAGATCGGCTGTGTTCAGAGAGTGGTGAAGCCATTTCATGAACAACTCGATGGTCTCAGAATCGTCTGGTAGAGGTAGAACCTTCAATAACCCAATGTTCGATGTTTGGTTGAGTTAAATAATGTGGTGACACATAAGTTCTCACTGTAACATCCGCCCCCTTGCCTGCAGCTTTTAAACCGAGGAGCTCTGATCCGCAACATAAGACGAGGCCACTTCCTTCGTACGTCTCTGAGTTTTGACAGCGAGTGACTTTAAAGCTTTGACCTGTATGATAATATCGCCGCTGGGAAAGAAGAAGTCCGGTGAGGGCTTGTTGACGACATTGACATTGGAAGAACGAGAGCTTTGAGAGAACAAGTACGGGGTGACGTCAACCCTTCCCTCCTTGTGTTTGTATTAAGGAAACCAGTTGTGTTCCATAACTAGAGAGAATTTCTTGGATATTCACAAAGCGCTTCTGGTGCACCACTTTCGATGACTCGTTGCTCCGCTTCCCACAACCGATATTGTCATCATTTTATTCTAAGTTCATCAAATCTTTTCTTTTACACACATCTCATCTCTTTGTGAATCACGGATCTTCTTCGCTATTTACCCTTCCCAAACAATTTATTGGAGTTACTGCGGTGCAGTTCTCTGAAATAAGCCCGCACTGTGGGCTGCTAGGGACAGCCGTGCGGCCTGCGCAAGGTAATTTCCAGGTGGGGTTGCATGCAACTGCTGTAGGTTCCTGAAGTTCTCCGCTTCCTTTTTATCCCGAGCGTCTTTCCCCTCCAGCAAAAGTTCTCCACCGACAGATGAGAGTGACTTTAAAAATGCAATTCTCTCCTTAGCCGTCTTTGACCAAAACTCCTGAGCTGCTGCAGGGATGCTCCGACTTGCAACCACTTTGAAGTCCACCCGGTCGGCAATCATGAACACCTCCAATCCATCGAAGGTGCCAAGTCTGGCTTCCGAGAAAGTCTCGCATGTCTCAAGTAAGGTTGGAATGTTGCACTTTGTCCGCAAAGAGGCACAGCCTATGCCAGCTGTTCTCAAATTCTGAAGTCTTCAGGGTCCGGTAAAGTCATTGTAGGAAGAACAAGACAGTATCGGGATGATCTGTAAGAGGTAAAACCTGTTCATGCAAGGCCCGGACGTTCGGCCATTCGATTGAACGAAGGCTTCTCAGTTCAACGCTGACATCAATCACCAGAACTTCTCCCTGACCTGTCCCGCCCGAAGCCTCGATCAAATCCACTATCATATGTTTGAAATCGGGGGACGCGTCCACTAACAGGAGTTTGTAAGTTCTGTACGATATGATCTCAATCGCGCCATCCTTGGATTCCGGTTCGGCCTTCTTGGGGGCATCAGGAGAAGTGAGCGGGACCTTCCCAGTTTGGACTTCGAGAATGATGTTTCCGTCGGGGAAAGAAGTCGGTTGCATATTTGACAGTTCGTGTCGCCATTGCTTTTTCGTGCGGCTTCCAAATCGAATTACAATTCGCCGTCACATCTTCAATTATTTTCAATCATACCAAAGAGAAGTTTATTTTTGGGGGCCGGTACATTTCAGATTCATTCACATCTAAGGCATTCCATATAATTCATGTGACACAACGGCCATGTGCACATGTCGTCCGCTTTTAAACCCCCCAAAACCCGAGCTTTCCATTTTTCAGAAATCATCCTATCGCGTTACCGATTTTCATTGCGTAATGGCACCCTTACGTGCTGTCATGGCGCGCATTGCTGCAGCAAGGAACGCTGGAGCATTTGGACCTGGTGCCAACTGCATTGCGTTGATTCGATTGTTGACGTTGGCGGAATACTGCTGCATAACGGTCCTGAGCTTCTCCTCTTGCTTCTTATCCCTGGGCGTCTTTCTACGCGAAGAGCATCTGTCCACCGGAAGCCGAGAGCGACTGAACAATCTCCACCCTCTCTTTAACCGGTTTCGCCCAGAATCCCTTTGCTGCCCGGTCCGCGGTGAGCCCTGCGACCTTTTTGAATCCGACGCGGTCTGCAAGTGTGAACACATCCAGTCTATTGAGATAGTTCAGTCTGCCTTCCAAGAACATCTTACAAATTTCAAGTAAAGTCGGAATGTAGTATTTGTCAGCGAAGTCAAGCAGTGCTCGAACTCAGATGTCTTCAACGATTCGCCGTACCGTTTGGTTGAATTGGCCATTCCGGTCAATTCAAACTCACCAGTACGTCACCATGGTCCATCTCACCCGAAGCCTCGCTCAAATCCTCAAGCATATTCTTGAAATCGGGTGATGCATCTATTAGCAGCTGCCTGTACGTCTTGTAGACGATTACTACGTCCTCAGCTGTTAGGTCGGCGTTCTCGACAGCATAAGTGACAAAGGGGGGGCCTTTGCCGTTCCGGCTTCGATGATGATGTCTCCGTCGAGGAAGTAGAACTCGGCTGACTGTTTCACAGTTCGTTCCATCCAGGAGTTGGAAGTTCGGTTGTGCAAGTATAACTGATTCAACTTGCCGAGGTCATTCGACGTATGTAAGCCATTCACCGAGTC
This sequence comes from Gonapodya prolifera JEL478, assembly GCA_001574975.1. NCBI lineage: Eukaryota > Fungi > Monoblepharomycota > Monoblepharidomycetes > Monoblepharidales > Gonapodyaceae > Gonapodya > Gonapodya prolifera. The sequence goes on from KQ965828.1 coordinate 78,442, forward strand.
ATAACAAGCGATGAAAGTATCGTTTTGCATTTCTCTTCGGAGACGCAGCTCTTCACCAAACGAGAGACTAAATCTTAATCTCGTATGCCTTGGCAAGTTCCAAAACATCATCTCTTGCAATACCCGAACCATCTCGCTCACTTGCGGAAAGCAAGCGCCTAAAGATGTGATCGAGGGCTTCAAGGCAGGTGAGCAACCGTTCACCACCGAATGTCGACAATTACACTCACTCTTCTTTTCGTCCTTCCCCAAGAACATTACTCCCATCGCAAATCGAGGCGCCCTTTGCAAACCCTTCAACGTGTTCACAGTCACCTCCGGCGGTTCTCGGGAGAGGTAAAAGTCCTGCAACGAACTCAGGATCCTTGTGAGGTGGTGGGACTCGAGGCCAGATTTCAGGAGACTTGGATAGGCGGAAGTAGGAATGGACTGGCACGCCGATTTAGTTGGTTGGTGCGATGTTATTAGTATTCTTATGCTCGTGATATGTGAAGTTGATGGAGTGAAACCGTACCTTCAAGTAAATGTACGTAGCCACCGCATCCCCCTTGGTCGATCGCCAGCCGCGCTCAAATTCCAACATTGTCGTCGGTGGAGGAGGAATCTTCACGCGAGGAGTGAGGGGTGCGTTATCGCTTGTAGCAGGAGAGGATACTTCATGGGTAGCAGTCGACGAGGAAGGTGGAGCAGGGTTCGGTGGAGCTGTTGGCGCCGGAGCTTCCTTTCCCGTGGAGGGTTCCGAGCTCGGAGACGTCCGTCCCTGGAGAACCGAGACCACCTCAGAAATCAAAGGCCTTCTTGGGGGCGAAGATGTCTTGGGACGAGGCGGCGAGCTCGACCTGGATGTGGATTTTGAAGCGGCAGGCTCATCTGCTGGGACCTCCATGATCCGAGGCGACGGGCTACGTTTTTGTTCGGGTACAGTAGAGGACCGAGCTGTGGCACGTGGTGGGGACGGCGTTGCGACCGCCACCATGGGGGTTCTTCCCACCACGGTATTGGCGACAGGACGAGAAGGTTGTGGTGAGGCGGGCGACGTGTTGGCAGAGGGGGGAATCCGTGTAGGTGGATTTGATGGCGTCGAGGGAGGAGGGACGCGTTCAAGAACAGTTTCCCGAACAGCAGCAGGAGCCACCGGCTCAGGTGGGGCAAATTCGGTGTCCGGGACAGGTTCCCCGACCTCGACGATCCTGAGACGTCGCCTCAACGGTCGCTCGACCTTCTTTGGGGCTGGCGCAGACTGGGAGGGCTTGATCGCTGCCAAAACTTTCTCCAGCTCCTCCTTCACACTCTTGTTGGTTGGTTCCAGGACTGCCGCCAGCTCCAAATCCTCCTTGGCCTGCGCCAAATGACCCAGCTCCCTCCTCGCGATACCCCTCCTCCACAGCCCCTTTACGTTCTTGGCGTCCAGCCTCAGAACAACGTTACAGTCCTTTTCGGCTTCGGTCCACTTGCGGAGCTTCAAGAATGCGGCGGCGCGGTTGAGAGGGTACACCGGGTCTTGCGGGTCCAGGGACATTGCAGTGCTGTAGTGGGGTATCGACTGAGCAAAGAGGGATTTCTTAAAGAATTCGTTACCCTAAATGAGGCGGCAAAAATATGGAAAACTGCTTTCTGTGAACACTTGCGACAACCAGGAACTCACGATTTCTTTTTCCATCATTGCCTTTTCCAACCTCTTCTTCTCCGACATGGAAGGCTCGAATCCCAAATCTGCCACCATAGAAACCGGTTTCTTGGCTTTCGCCTGGTCCGCTTTCTTCGGCTTGTCCGAACTGTTCTTTGACGTTTCGGCATTGGCGTCCACCTCCTCCATCGCCTTATCAACATCGAATGTATCCCATGCGCGATAGTCCGACGATTTTATCCTGTGAGGACGTTGTGACTCGGGCTTCGTAGGTTCTGAATGGCTGGCACCGTCACTAATCGCCCTCACAGTCCCCTTTGACTCGGGGGCTGGAGTTGGAGATGGAGCACGAGAGGTGGAGCGACTCGATGGAGGAGAGATGTCGACATTTACGCCTCGAACAGGCGGTAGAGCCTGGACGGTGGCCCCACAACGGAAACGATTTCGTTCGACGCCGTTCGGCACGAATTTTCAACGATACCGCGGTCCTATCGGGCGATTCTCACCTTTTTCCGAGTCGCATCTGTGGCGTTCTTGTCCTTTTCCTTTATTTCCTTCTCCCAAACCCGCAAATCTGCAACGTAGTCCTGCAGTTCTTGGGCATTCTGTCGGATTTGGAACTGCATGTGGACAAACAGTGAGACGTTCTAAAACCAGAGCTATATCGATTGATATATACCTGCAGCTGTGTGGAGGAAGGCATTAGAGACCAATGATGGAAATATGTACAGCAATTGAAGGAAGTGTTCACCACACTTCATTTCAAGACAGTGCCGGAGTTTAGTTCCCGACAGCCCCCACAAGCCCAAAATGCAGCTCCCGAAGAATCGACCGGACCTCCTTGGCGCGGCTGTTTCTGCCTGTCTTTCTGTGAGCAAAGGCGATCGATGGCGGAGCTGAATGAGCTGCTGTCAGCTTGCCAAAGTGATGGAATACTGGAACACTGGTTTGGCGAGAAAGCTTGCCGTCGAAATTGTGGACGAGACTGCTGGGAAATTGTCTTGCGATCGGGACCTTCGCTCAATGTCGTTGGTGTGGTGAGTGCCGTTGATCCTCTTCAAATGGTTGCCATTTCAACGGTTTCAACGTGGAACAGTCGAAGTTGGAGCATTTGCGCTCACAGGGGACTTGACGCCACTGTAGAATAGCGGAAGCTCACGTTTGAACAACGACGCCATATCGAGCTGGCTCGGGAACAGACATTCAGCGTCGAAACGCTTGGGGCCAACCAGCAATCCCATTCGAAAAGTGAATTTGGACTCATATACTCTGCAGTGTTTCTTCAGTACACAGGAGTACTTTAACTTTCGGGAGGCGCTGCATTCCCATTCTTTCACGAGCACATTGGATTTGGAGCGGTGGGACCTTGTAAAAGAGGTCATACCGACACTGAAGAACCTGCAGGAATTGGAACTTGTGTTCCCAGTAAAAGGATGATATGGAGTACAGTTCGTGCGGCTTTGCGTACGTCACATCGGTCAAGTGATTGACTTTGATCTACCACTATGGTTTACTGCGGGCACCTCGCAACAACGACAAGTGGGACATTTCAGGAAGTCCATTCGCGCAGTCAGTCGAACATTTCGAACTCCGTCCTGTGCAGTCGACAAGTCGACATTTTATTGCTAATAATTATGAAGACATCAGAATCCAGCTCGGTATTGCTGCAGCCTTTGAGAATCTGCAGTCATTTGGTATAGTTGCAACATGCAGTCAGAATACCAAAGTCCCTTCTTGGAGGATATCCAATGGGGCGAGTTGCGCCAGCTTTCTCTACAATTCTGGTTACTCAAGGAACTAAACGAACAAACGATCGTGAATGTGGTCAAGTCTCAGTGCAGGAAACTCCAGTCGCTCTCGTTCTCCTTCGTATTTGATTCCCCCGAGCAAAATCCCAATCCTCTCAACACGTATACCCTATTGGACCTCGCTCATTTCACCGACTTGCGACATTTAAACTTCCACTATGAGATGCTGAACACTGTTGACGAACCATCTGTTGACATTGACGATGACGCCGTTACGTCGGTGCTCCACCATCTCCCACATCTCAAAAGCTTGCATCTGTCCTCCTGCATGGGGGACGACGCATTTCGCCTCCTCCCCAAAGCACTCCCTTACCTCGAGCACTTTGGCTGCACAGCAACTATGTTGAAGGATCCCAGAGCGCTTGCAGAGATGGTGGCCAGTTTGCGCCACCTTAGGTCTCTTGACATATCCAACATGTTCCAAGCAAACCTTGAACGGATGAAATGGAGCGAAGCTGCACCAAACGTGGAGGTGTTTTTGGGTCACCCAACACTCAAGGAACTGAAGTATCTAGTGGGGTGGATCACAAGTCCCGAGGTGGCGGCGAAGTTCATGACAAAGTTCGGCCAACCAGCGATGCATTCAATTGATGCAACGGAGGGAACGGAGTGACGAAACAGGCCTGGCGTTTGGGGGCGAGTGATTTGAAATATGTATTAATTTCACCATCGACTTAAAAGTTAGAGTTATCCAGTTTCAGCCAGGCTATTTCAGTATGAGTCTTGTAGGACTACTTGCATTTGTAGGGCTGTTCGGTATCGGACATGCAAGACATGCACAAAATCGAGAGGTTCTGCAGTCATAACCATAAATGGCTATGGTACATGCAGCTCTATGGACGAAGCAAAGACTCGGGCGTTGGAGCACCACCAGTATTTATTGTTCCAAGATAAACAGAGCTGTTCATGTTCGACTATTTCCCCGACTATTTGCCCGAACTGTTTTTCACAAAGGAACATGCAGCTCCCGAAGAGCCGACCGGACTTCCTTCACGCGGTTGTCTCTTTCTGTGAGCAAAGTCAATCGCACCTGGTTGCTGAACGAGCTGTTGGCGGCTTGCCAACGTGAGGTGGAAAGCTGGAACGCGGGTTTAGCAAGCAAGCTGCCGATGGAAACTTTAGACGATATTGCTGGACGGTTGGCTTGCGATCGCGATCTTCGCTCGATGTCGTTGGTGTGGTGAGAAAAGCTCATCTTGAAGCCACAAAGGCCCATTCAACAGTTACATCGTGAAACAGCCGGAGTTGGAGCAAATGTGCTCGCAGGAGACTTGATTCCACTGTTGACCAGCGAAAACTTACGCTTGAGAAACGGCGCCACATCGAGCAGACGATCGGCGAAGAACACGGGTCTGATGCGAGTACGAGTACCGAAAAACAGCAGACGGATAGTACCGTAGATCCACACCAGATGTAACTAATCAAAACTGGAATAGTTTTTGTGAAATCTTTGCAAGACGTATTATATATACGGTATCTTGATAAAAATCACGCGCGGTGCTACTAGCTTGATATACGTACGAAAAAATACAATACTGCTGCTCAAATGGGTATTCATGCCAGCGTTCTGTGTCATCCAAAGCGTAAAAACACAAGTGTGTGGGGGGGGTATGTGTGGTTTGTGCAAAATACGAAAAGGCTAAAGGGCGAATGGCCGGAAGAGAAGGGAAGGGGGAACCAGACGGGCGACTTAGCGCCTGACGGTCGTGACGTTGACGGTGGTCGTGTTGGACGGGATGACGACGGTGCATTGCTACATTGGAGGAAACAGTAAACATGAGTCTTGCGCAGCGAAACTCCACTCCCTCCACATGAAACCCCTCTCACTCACCGCCCGTAGCCCCACAGCAACATCCACGCCCTGCTTGAGAGTCTTGACGAGCTTGTCGCCAGCGTGGTCGACCGCGACGGTACGCACGAGTTGGCCCACGCAGTCGGAGCACAGGAAGGATGGGTCGGTTACGGTTGTGAGGAGGGACAGGATCGAGGGGTCTGTGAGTGAGAATGCGTCTGCGGGGTGGAGTGAGGAAGGGTGTGTGGTTAGAGAGGGGGAAAAGGAAGTAAAGGAAGTAGTGGACTCACTCCCAGCAAAGACCTTCGCAAGCACAGCAGCCACCGCGGGCTCGAGTTTGGCGCCGACCTCGGCGAGGCAGTAGTCTCCCGTGGCGTTGTTCTGGGTGCATGCGACGGACAGAGACAGGTTCAACAGGTCGAAGACGTCGGTCACGGTCAGGTTCAGGAGGTAGGCGGGGGACGACATGTCTTGTGGGGTGAGGGGGGGTGAAGGTATGGGATGAGTGAATGCGTGGATAAGGAGGGAAAGGGGGAAAAGGGGTCTTACTGGCCCAGTCGGGGACCGTGCTGGGGAGAGTGAGGCCGGGAATGGTGCGGTTGAGCAGTCCGATCACGACTGCGGGAGTGCCGTGGTTGTCGAGGACAGTCTCGTTACCGCAAGCCTGATCAATCACGGCGGACAACATAAGGTCAGCGTGGTTCATGCAGCAAATAAGACAACGAGACGCAACATGCGTGCCAAGCTACTCACAGCATAAGATCTCTTCCAGAAGCTCTGGAGCGAGCGCCTGCAGTCGTCTTGGACGGAGCAGATGGGGTCGGCGTACTTGTGGGTCACGTAGGTCAGGTTCGACAGCTGCGTGGCGTTAAGGGGAGTCTAGAGATGAAGAACGAAAGATGAATGATTTTGCAAAGTGAGATGAGTCTTCAACCCCTGTCATCCGACCCCACTCACCATGAACGCGTCCCAGACATCCAACGCGCCGCACGCCACGGCGACCTTGATCCACTCGTTCTTCTTGGCGACGACCTTCTTGCACTGCGCGCTGAGGGACGGGGAGACGGCCATGTCGACCGCGTCGTCGAGAGTCGCCCATCTTAGGAAGGGAAGCGCGTCGGAAAGCGTCAGCGGTGCGTTCTCGAGTGCGCCCAGAGCGGCCGACAGGTTGTATCCCCTGAGCTGGTCGGATGCCCAGGTCGTGTTAATGGGAGCTGCGAAGACGTGGGTCGCAAGAAGAGCGACGATGGCAGTAGCGAAGGATGCGCGCATGGTTGATGATTGATGATTGATGATTGAGGATCAGAGAGAGAAGATGAGTGCGGATGAATCGTCTGATGAGTTCAGATGAATTGAGAATGTCGGCTGAATGAACGCGTTCCTTTTATCAGCCAGTGGGTCGCACTGCCACAGCACCGTCTTCCCTGACTGCTCCACTTCCGCCCATCGGAGTTCATCGGAAGGCGGAAGTCTGGCGATGAGTGCGTGCGATCGCGTTCTTTTTTACGCCGGTGGTAATGGGATTCAATTCACGTTGAGTTTACAGAGAAAGACTGTCGACCAGCGAAACCGTTATCGGCGCGTCCGCTTGACCTCGTTATATACTCTTTCTACGTTCTCCACGTGAGTCCTGACCTTGCGGTTCCTCCATCGTCCATCGATTGCTGACAGGAGGTTGCATATTCTACTTCGAATCTTTTCGATTCCACTCTGCCACATTGATTAGATCCCCATTACACTCTTCATCGACACTCAGTACGTCCTTGGCAACTACTACCCTTCCTTCCTCCGCCAGATCCTGGAATGGTGGGCGACGACCGTTCGAGAGCCATTCTTTAGACCATGCCGTGAGTATTTTGCGGCGTTTCAAAAGACGGATTGATTTCGCATATCGTTGCACTAACAACTCATATCGTTTCGCGCCTCCATGTAGTGTCGGGAGACCTCCAATGGTTCGCGTCCTTCATCTGGAGCGAGGTCTTGCTCGAGTTTCCCGTCTTCTTCCTCATCCTCGAAGCCCTGGCCAAAGGTAACTACACCCAATCGCTTTATGCTCATGCTCTACGCACCAACCTTAACCTCCTTCTCTCTTCACCCCNCCCCCAAGACACGCCCAAATACGACCCATACATCCTCCTTTACTGCGGACACGTCCTCACCACGACCTCCGCAATCTTGTTCGAGATGCTGTTCGGGCTCGGTACTCTCGCGGAGCTCGAACCGTGGCAATTTGCGGCGGTGTTGACGGCTTACGCGCCGTTTTTCATCGTCCCGTTGATGTTGACGGTGAGGGTTCTGGGGAGGTCGGTTGGTGGGGGGAAGGAAGAGGTGGAGGGGAGTAAGAAGAAGTCGTGATGCGAGGTGCGGACGTTTGGTGCGATTGGGGACTTTGGACATTGGTGAACAAGCTAAGACTGAACTTATCCCGCGAAGAGGACGCGCAGGTCTGGACAGCTGCTCGGTACCTTAAAGGATCGTGGGTCTCCGCTCCCAGGAATATCGAGAGTGGTGTGTGCAACCTTTCTGTAAAGCTTGTGTCGCGCAGCTTGGACTCCTCCGAAAGTATTGGGTTCGAAAACGCGAAAAACTCTTTTCTTATTGATTTTGATAAAGAGGAGAAAGGCAACGTTTATTACTCAAAGTCGCATTATTATTGATCCTTGAAAGTACAAGACTCGAATCTCCTATGGATGCCGTACCGTTTCGAACCAAACAGAAGAACCCATCATGCCGTTCGTGCACGTTCGCTCTCCTTCATCTCACCCCCGAAATCATTTTACTTATGCCAACGTTCTGGCACTCTCATCACCCACTCGGCCTTCCCACTTCATGCCTCAATCGGAAGCTCAATACGCTTCTTTCGGACCCAGTGGCCATCGCGGAACGAGGGATTCAGAAGTACGGCTCGGTGCAGCAAGCATTCGAAGAGGAAGTCCTGAGAGCCGACAAAAGCGAGGATTTTGGAGCGGCAGACGGTCTTATTGCCAGAGGTGCAAATGTAAACCACCCCATGCCCATCCTTTCCGAGCATGCCATGACGATGCTCATGGCAATTAAATTGGCGGGTCTCGATCGTCGGAGGTCCGACACGCCGCTTACCCGAGCGTGTCGGTATGGAGCTTTCAGAGCGGTCGAATATCTTTGCGAGCGTGGAGCAAAGGTGGATTGCTACGATGGGGATGACGTTCTTGGGATGCAGATTACGGCCGTCGCCGACTCGTGGGATATCGTTGAGCTTCTTGCCTCTTTGGGAGCTCCCACAACTGAACTCTTGAGTCCCAGCAGACGACGCATGTACCACTTATTCTGGATCATACCCCCTCTGACGTGCTCAGCATGTGGGGAAAAGGCGGCCGGGCGATGAGAGGAATGCATTTCTTCCTGACTGCTTGTGAAGGGACAAATATTGAAATCGACGAGTTGCTTCTACGTCATGGAGTACCAGCTGGCACGGGACCTGTGTTGGATCCAACTGTTGTTTTATGACTGCACGAGGACTGCAGAACCGACTTGGAGGTTGCATGCAAGATGGGGAGCATTTCGCTCGTTCGCCTTTTGATAGAGCACGGGGCTGACGTTAATGTCAAAGATGCGGACGGTATATTGCGCCGATGCTGATCTCCTGGAGTTTTACTTGGACAACGGTGCAGACTTGAGCATTTGGGACGACGAAGAGCGGGCTCCTCAGAGGATCGTCAATGATCTGCCGCCGATGGAGCGCGACACAGTGCTTGAAATTCTCAGGAGGAAGGGGGGCTTGCGAAGAAGTGCCCGGTTGGCTCTCCGTGGAGCCGGGAGGCCCAACCGACAATGAACAAGCACATTTTAACTTGAATAATGAATGGAATTGTACAGTCACGACGGGTTCAATATGGACCTCAATTCGATTATCGAGATGAATACGATGTGGGCAACCAAACTAAAGTTCTGCGAAATCAGAATGCAGAGAATCATGAGCCTTTGTACAGTCAAGACAGGGTTTGATCAACTACCAGCAATTTTAACTCCGCGCGACTCAAATCTCGAAATAGATATACGTCGCTAAATATATAGTTGTCAATTGGTCAATCATACTGGATCAGCGCTATTTTGTGATGAGCCCCCGACTTCGCCCCCCCCTCGATCGGTCACCCTCCGTCCCCCCTTGGCCAGTCGTGGTGAGTCTTTGCCAGGCTTGTCTTCTCTAACCTCACCCGAAGCCAGGCATCAACGTGTCCACTTTGCAGACATGCCAGCCACCATAAGCCCTTGTGTGGCCCGTGTTCAGGTGCAGGGGACGCCGGTATCCCCCACGGTCTGGCACAGGAGGCGCGCGAGCAGATGGTTTAGGAGCCAGTGGTGCCGGATGCTGGGATGGATCTGGGGGAGCGAGGTTTCATGGTTTCGGATTGTGGATTCGGAGCGCCAACGTTTGTCCCGGCCAAAGTCTTGATGGGGAAGTATGACGATCGCAAATGCCTAGAGCCTCAGCCAAAGTCTTGATGGGGATGAAGAGCGTTCTGGATGAGGGGATGGGAAGTGAGGTGATGTGAGCTGGTTGGGGTGGAGAGGGTATTTGAGAAGAAATTGGAAGGGTCGCGCGAGCCTTGGTTTCTTGCATTTTGCCAGAAGTTCGTCCACAGAACATAAAAGTCCTGCATTGGATTGGAAAACATTCTGAAGCTTTTTTTCTATTCACTTGCTATGCATGGGGTGTAAATCCAACTGATGCTTAGATACATGTAATTCCGACGACCGGCGAGCGAAAATAAATATAACAAAAGTGCATCTAACAAAGTTCAAATCTCGATTCACGCAGCCACACCCTTCCACTCCGCCACCTCATTGAACCTGTCATTGTTCTTCACGCTCCCGGCCACGGCCTCACAATATCCTTCTCCTCCGTTGACGGCATCTCGCCCATCTCATTGAACCCTCCGCTGTTCTTCTCCACCATGCCCGGATGCACGACGAGGAACAGGATAGACAAAACGAGCATGAGGCCCGTGTCCAGGGTGTACACAAAGACCTCCTTCTGGGCGAGAGGGTCTTCAAAGCCGTTCCAGTACTCTATCATGCGGAATGTGTTGCGGATCTGTGTGCGGGACGGCGTCGGTGAGTTGGTGGGGCGACAGGCGAGGGTGTTCGGGACTTGAGGAACGAAGAAGAGAAGACTCACCACGAGCATCACAGCGCCAGCCAACAGCGCACCCATGAGCCAATGCCACCGACCGGGAACAGCGTACGCCTTGACGTAGAACATGACCGCCAGCACCGAAAAGACCAGTATCCCCACGACTTGGATCCCGAGTCCCGAAATCATGACTTTGAGGCCCTTGAGCGAAAGGTCAGACCCGATTTTTGGGATCGTGATCAAACATGCGCCGGCGACTTGAATGAGGAACGCAAAGACGTCGACGGTGACGAAGATTTTGGCGATGGTGGTTTGACGGATGGGGGCGTATTTGTCGCCGACGAGTGAGATGCTGGAGGTAGAGGTCAAACGTGAGTATGGAGTGCGACAAGTACAGCCATCAAGGTGTGCTCGACTACAACTCACATGTACGAAAGAAGTAGGTACACGGTAGCAGCCATGAAGATTGGTGCCAGGACAATGAGCCCAAACTGAATAGAGAACATGATCGTGTCTCTGGGATCTTTCTCGATGGCGTTCTTGGCGACGATCCGAAGCGCAAATCCCAGAACTTCGACTGGACGCCGGACGGGGTATGAGTGTGAGTTGAGAACCGATGAGGAAGGGCGATGTGCCCGCTCATGACTCACTTGCGCATCCTGCCGCCATGGGCCACATCAGACGAACTCGCTTGGTCCTCCAGGCGCGGAATGCATGCAGCACAGTCAACAGTCCGAACGCGATTGCGAATATGACGGCGAGAGTAATCGACGGTTCATACTGGAAGATGGTTTTCGTCCCTAATGTTGTGCAGAAAGGGAAGATTGATGAGAGACTTGAACGAGGCGAGATGAGCAATGAGGATCGATGACTTACATGGAATTGTTGCGAAGTCGCTGCTCATTGCGGTATTGGATGCGGTGGATGGAGAATGCGATGCCGCTCCGCTGCGGATGCCGCTTTACATGCCGCTCGAGTGTGCGGTGCTCAGTCGCCTTGAGTCGCATTCAACCGGTGTGCGGATTCTGCCATGCTTCCGTCATGGACGCCTCATCGGTTAAAGCATAATATACGTAAGATACCGGCTGAAAAATCCCACGGCCAGGGACCTGCCGTGACTTCACCACGGCGACTTTTATTTATGTATTTGATTCACTTGTTTTGAGCTTGGGGCTTTATGCGACTGCGTCCACGTTTTCCGTTCAATCATAAGTGAGAAGAGTCCACGTGAAGTAATTGACTTCGCTGGATTTACTGAGGGCGATTGCGTTTCCGCCAAGGGAGACAATCCCTCCGTGGATTGAGGAACGACTGCGTACCAGAAAGATGGGCGTATCAATCGACGGGTTCTCGTGTCTGTCCGCGACGGAAACATGGAACGTGGCGTCGATTCTGACCGGGGGCGCCGAACACAAAACGCAAGCTACCACTCGGTACGGATGTGCAAGTGAAAGATGTAATTCTTCACATTTGGGATTAAAACAATTATTAAAAAAGCATGAGTTTCACTTGGCAGCCGAAACTGAGCCGGAGGGGAGAAAAGTGATTGCAGTCATCCGCGCAGGGCGCAACGTGTGCGACGTTGTGGGCACGCGGATTGATTGTGATGGTACCGGGGCAGGCTTGCTAGTTGTTTTATCTTGAAGAACCCTGTGTTGATGCGCTTCGTCGAGGAGTCATCGCCGCGTCACACTTGCGACTTTCGGCTAAGCAGCGCTGCGGCGATCTTGACCCGATCATCCACTCACGACAACATCCGAGGACAGGATCAACTGGAGCGATGGCAATCACACCGAGGACGTGGTCACCATCCCCAATGACCTGCTTTTCCATTGTCACGGGGTTTGTGCCACGTCAGCGGTTTTGGCGCCTCTTCCCAACGACCACACGTCCACCCTGACACCAAGGATCAACATGCCCGGGAAGCTTGACGGGTCGCTTCTCGCACGGCTGGTGTCATCCGAGTATCGCTGTGACTCGTTTGTTGCTTTCATCAGGAGAGCTGGCAGCGTGCAAGTGCTTTGGAGGGAACTGAAGTCACCGACCAATGATCAGTGTTTCTGGCGGCGGGCTCATTTTTGTTGCCATCACGTTTTTTGGAGAGGCCTGCTGATCTCCTGCGTTCTCGACGCAGGGAACGCGACTCTTTATGTAGAGTTTACATGCAGTCGATGCAGATTGTTGATAATGCTGAAGACAACCGTACCATTGATTTCCCTGATCTTTGAACCCACCAGGCTTGTCATGGTCGCCCTCGCTACTCTTTTGGACGTGAGCGTTGGCCGAATGGGCCGGGACTCGTACCCTATTTTGCGATTCGCGTCACTTTCCCTCTGTCTTCTTTCCGACGTCAGAGAGGTATTCGGAATCAGCTCTGTCGTGTTTTTGGGTCAATTACAATAGCGAAATTTTTTGTGAGAGTAGTGTTCGTGTCACGTGGGCCATGTCGAACATATCATTCTCAACGTCGGTTGAGGATTCAATCGGCCCAGTGCCACGGACAGGCTCCACGTTCTCACTGTCAACACTTTATCAGTTATTGTGATAGCGTTTTGAAGAGCTCGCGGCTGCTGCAGGGCAGGAACCGTGACGTTGACAGGGGGCGCGATTTGAATGAGTGTATTGATCGTTCCTGTATTCCATGATGTCTGTCGAACCACTCGGCACGATTGGCTGTAGGTCGTCAGACCACTTCGGCTCCCTGGAGTCAATGCCTAAGCTCGCAATAAGCGCCCAAGTGTCCCTCTTGACCAGCCTGTGGTCATTGGCAGGACTCGACGTCTGTCCGCATGTTTGACCGGGTGCGTGCTTGCCGACATAAATGTCCGCGAGCAGGCGACGGTTCGAGGAGTTTGACTACTCGCTTCACGCACGATTTGCGTCAACCTGTTGCGTAGCCATAGACATTTTATATGGCACCGCGCTATTTCCAGCTTCTCAAATATCGGTTGAGGTTCCAATGACACTTAATTGGTCGCACGTGATTGGAGAAGTGTGTCGTATCCCCAGACTCATTCCCTTTGACTTTTCGCATAGTCTCCTCCGACCGGACGCTCTTGCTCGTCGCGGCACGGATTCTTCCATAAGGATCACTTTTTGGAAGGAGCCCGCTTACCTGCGCTCTCTTGATGCAGGGCAGGTGACTTTCTCACATGTTATTAATGGGAATCGTGTCGGCCAGATAGGCCTCGCCCCTCGGAATTGCTTGAGACTGCTCACAACGCACCCTGGTCTGCATTGGATTCGCAGATCAGATCGCCATGGCCACTCTTTTGGACGTGAGCGTTGGTCTGAGTTTAACGAATCGGCCCAGAATCTCAGACATGCTCCGCGCTCTCACTGCCAATGCACTATTGATTATTGCGATGGTTTTCTTTGGAGAGCTCGCAGCAGCTGCGGGGCAGTAACCGTGCAATTCTCAAGTCTTCGATTACATTGGGCAAAATTGCGTCAGCTGATTGTTTCCGTTCCACCTGGTGACTCTTCTGTCCTGCCGCAACAGCGTCCCCATTTGCTTTTTTGGACTCAAGTGTCACCGCAAGGGACTTTCGCCCCTCCTCTTGCAGCTCGCGACTTGCGTCATTTAGATAATCTTTCGTCAGAATCGAAGCGCGTGCATTTGGCGATAAGAGACTTCATTTGAATTGAACCCGACTGCGGAGCGGGAGTGTTCACGGAGACGTGTTTTTGGAGAGTCTGTTCTCACTGTGTCCGGGACGCGGTGAACGTGCCCTTCTCATGTACCATTTCTTCTCTCTCACATCGATGCGCGTCTCACTGTCTATTCTCAACTCTCAGTCTCTCGCTCGTTGTCCAAAGACAGGATCGACCAAAGACGTGGCGCCGCCAATCGCGCTGACTATATTTTGGGACGTTTGCAAAGCAGCTTGCGTCAGCGCTTGGATTTCAGCTTTCATGCCTCTTCCCAATTATCGCAGATGCTTGACCGACGACCAACCTGACAGGCAGAACCGGCATGTCATTCACCTCAAGTATCATTTTGGACACTAATGTCGCCCGGGGAGATTGACGGCTCGCTTCTTGCACCGCTCGTATCATTCATGTTCCGTGAGGTTACTTGGAGATCGGGTTGTTATCATAGGGGTTACCGCTTACCACGTGATTTGGAGGGAACTGGCGTCACCAAACGAGGGTCAGCGCTTCCGGCGGCGTACTGATTTTTGTTACAATCACGTTTTTGGAGGGGCGGCCTGCTCGCTTGCGCGTTCTCGGTGTGGGTGCGCGGCTCTCTCATGCATGGGTACTCCCTGACAATGGTGGCACAGTCGACCGCGCAATTGATTTCCCTGCTCTTTGAGATCCTCGGACTCGCAGTGATCGAACTCACTGCTCTTCTGGACGCGAGCACGGGCCGAAAAGGACTCGAACCCGTTGTCCTGCGACTCGCGTCATATCGCGCCTTGGAGGTCAGAGAGGTCTGCCAAATCAGCTCCGACCGCGTTTACTGGGTCAGTCTCGGTCACGAAAGCTTTGTGAGAGCAGTGTTCGTGCCACGTCGGCCGTGTTGAACACGTCATTCTCAAGTGCCACCCCTTGGCCCACAACCTCTACCAGTACACTGTCATATTGCGATAGGTTTTTGGAGAAACTCGCGGCAGCTGCAGGACAGGAACCGTGAATTTCTTACCTATGTTCACCACGTAATTTCAGGGAGTCAACTGTTATCGTTCCACCCTGCCACAGCAGCGTCTCTATTTTGGACGTCGTCGTCACCGCAATATTGGCCCCTCCTCGACTTGCGAGTTATCGCTTGCGTCACCCGCGAGACTCACATGCATTTGGCGTCTGGCGATCGATTGAATCCAACCCGACTACAGAGATGGAGTTTTCACGGAGACGCAGTTTTGGAGAGTCGCATCCGCTGCATCCAGGACGCGGTGAATGTCAGGCCTTCTCAGTTTACTGGGTCTTCTCCTTGAGATCCATACCCGCCACAGTCTATTTTCAACTCTCACTTCCTGTCCGAGGACAGGATTGAACGGAGCCATGTCGATCACGCTGACAATTATTTTGGGCGTGATCGCCAGCCGCAATGGCCTGCTTTTCCATTGTCACTTATCTTGCGTCAGCTGTTGACTTTCTGCTTTGGCGCCTTTTCCCAATTGCATGCTCGACCACCCTGACATGAAGGAACGACATGCCATTCACCTCAAGTATCTTCTTGGACACTACCATCGCCCGATGAGCTTGACAGCTCTCGTCTCTCGCACAGCTTGTGTCAACCGTGGTGCTTCGGTGGCAGTGTCTTGTACTCCCGTGTTTTCTCACTACCGTTACCAACCAATGGTCGGTGTTCAGGAGTTCACAGCACACTCGCCAGTCGCCACTGGAATTCATTTGTGTCAGTTGAATTGAACGTGACCGTATCGTATCGTCCGAACCAGCTGGCGTGACAATTATGGAAATACTTTTGAGAGTATCACTAGCCATGCAAGGCAATAGGCATGTTGGACATGTCAAACGTGACGTTCCCAAATCGTGTACACACTTGACTGATCCGGAGTGGACACTGAAAGCGCACACGCTTCCTTACTGGGTCACGAGTTTCAGCGTGACTTTACATTATCACGTACCTCAGCTAAATAATGCACCTTTGAAGCAAAAGAAGAAGTCGGCGCCCTTCCAAAGTCAAACTCCGCCCCAAAAAAGATTTGCCCAACGGATCTGCCGGTTAGATTAAGCGGACCGCAGCCATTTGTTCCCCTCCCGCGCACGTGGGCATTCTCGCACGCTAGGATTCGCAGGATTGAAAGTAGGGAACTGCCTGGCGACGGTGTAGGATTTGGCGGTGTGTGTTCCGGTTTCGCTCACGTGGAGGAAACGCCAGCAACACAACTGTTCCCGAAACCGCAATCAATCAATCGCCGATCCCACCCTCGCTCTCCTCCCCGCCAGCACCTTCCACTCCACCCACACAACACGCGCCATGGCCGCACCACGCCCGCGATCCCGCCTGCGCGAGGTGCTGTCTGACTCGCTGACCGGGCAGGGCCCACTCTCCAGTATCCGCAGGGGATCAAAGTCGTCCTCCCCCGACGTGCCAGTCACGGGCCACTTGCAGTCCGGGAAATCGGACAAGAAGGTCCAGCAGCTCGAGATGGACTTCGAGAGGGCCCGGATGGAGGGGAGGTGGCGCGAGCTGGCGACCGGTGTGGCACTGGACGGGTCCGTCGGACAGGATACCGCGAAAATTGTCACAAAGTATGCAAAGAGGTCCAAGGGGGACCAAAGGATGGAGGGTGAGTTCTACCGGTGGGGTGAAGACACTTCTCTATGGCCGGAGAACGTGGAGAGGGCTCAGTTTTCTTGATGGGAAGACGTGAAAGAGTTTACATACTCTGGCAAGGAGCCGCTGAGGACACAGGAAGCTCTCGCAGAGACGGATTCACGAAGGATGGATGCTCAAGTCGAGCACAACCGGATTATTCTAGCAGAATGATTGCCCTCGAGAATTCCTTAATGTCGTGGTTGCGTTGTCCTTATTGAATTTCTTGAACGTGTGGTCACACCGGCTGCCACCCCTTTCTCTTGTATTGACCCAATTCTTGTCCACCCGACCTTACAATCAGCCATCCTCTCCCTCATCACCGCCGAATCCGTCCTCAACGCGCGCCTCGCACCGCACAAAACGTCACCCCAGCCCAAATCCACACCGGACGCGCCCGCCACTGGGTTCCCGTTCGACTTGAACCCGGCCGCCGTCGTGGGCCCAAAGGACCGGTCCTCACTTGATGGGGTCAAGAATATCCTCACGCGACTGGCGGGGCCAAAACCACCTCCTACTGCGGCCTCCTCAGACACCACGGAAATGCCGCCTGCCCCCGGGCACCACGCCGACCCTGTCATCCGCCTCTTCCGCCGCGCCCCGCCGTCCGGCATGACCCTCCCTCCCGCGGCCACAACATCCTCCACATCCACATCCACTTCCCTCGGCGGGTTCGCCGGCCTCCCGTCCACCTCCATCCTCCAACCTTTCCCTACGATCCCCCTCGCCGACCTCACCTCCCTACCCGACCACCCACCGGCGGGCATGCACTTCACACTTCCCCCCGCCTCGCAAGCGCACATCCTCCTCGCTCGGGTCGCCGTTCTCTCATCGCTCCCCGTCGACGCCCTCGCACACCTCGACGCCGCCAAGGTCCCGCACAACCCGCCGACCACCTCCCAGGGCCCGCCAAACTATTCCGCCGTGCTCGCCGTGCAGGCGTGGTGCCTCACGGGGCTGGCGTTCCACATGCAGACACCCTACGACGACCGCGCCGTCGCGTGCTGGGCGCTCGTGGCGGAGTGGGACAGGGCCGTGCGGGGCGGGACGCAGCACGATCTGACACACCCAACTCTCGCGGCGAGGAGGGCACGCTCGAGACCCCAGTCGACCGTGTCGTCGTCGATCCAGAACGCGCTCACTCCGCGACGGGCCCTGTCGGCGGCATCCACGGCCATCAGGTCGGCGCCCGTGCGCAACGGAGCTGCGGTGTCGGTGCATTCGTCGGCGGATTCGTTGGCGGTGTCGGCGATGAGGGGAAAGCGGGACGATGAGACCGAGACGGACTTGGGGGATAATGATAGGGACTCGGAGTCGGACCCGTCCTCGGCGTGGAATGAGTGGGATGAGTGGGTCGAGGAGGCCATGTGGCGGATTGCAAATGCCGAGATCCGCGCGTCGGAGGTCGCACAGGCCGCAAGTTCCGCCACCGCAGTCGCGCCAGTGCCCGTTGTCGCGACGTGGACGAGGGCATACGTGTCCCGCTTCATCGCCCCCGCCGCGCCCTCAACAGTCCACCCAGCGACCGTCACGACCGCGTCAAATTCACCCAACCCCCGCGCGGCGCGATGGAGCCCTGTCCTGCGCCATCACGTGCGCTCGCTGCTCCCCTCTGGCCCGTCCGTGCTCGACCTGGTCCCCAATGTCGGCGTGTCGCTGTTCCCCCTTCCCGCGACTTCGCTATCGCCCGTATCGCTCTACGCGACCCAGCTTGCCCAACTCCTGCCGTTCCCGAGGGCCGTGGACGCGACGACGACGGAGACGGAGCGGTATGAACGGTGGAAGGAGTGTGTGACCTGGAGTGGGGCGCTTGGGTGGACCGAGGTGGATCCGGAGGAAGGAAGGGGGAATTGGTCGGAGGGAGGAGAGGTCGGTGGGGCGTGGAGTATAGTCGGGGTGAGTAGCTTGCGGTCGTTTCGGTGCTGGTGCTCGTAGTTGAACAATCTTCTTTGCCCCGCCGATTATCACAGTACACATATCGTCTTGCTCTGCACAATTTCCATTCACTCCCTGCGTTGCGGTACGCGATCCACGCGGCTGCTGCGGTTGCGGTAGAGTACCCCGAAGTCGTAGGAGATGCCGACGAGAAGGTATGAGTTGTCGGGCGGGGACGCGTTTGGTGAAACCAAGTCTCACTCTTCTTCTGCCCCCTCAGGAAATCTCAGCAATTCTGACAACGTACACAGACCTATATCGCAGATCTCTTTCCACAACTTACGCACACGCTCGGAAGCACCGCGAGGATCTGAGGGAGTTAGCGAAGAGAAGAACAAGTGTTGGAAGTCTTCTCGGCGACGACATTGTGCTGGAAGGAGCAACGAAGCTTGAAAACAGCACGACCAACGGGAGTGCCCCCGGCCCGACTGGTACAGAGGAGACCGAGTTTGCAGGAATACCGGGCGTGGTGGAAGCAGACGGTGGACTTGGAAACGAAACGCTTGTCAAGCTTGCGAACGGACACGGCGGCTCTTCCGGCTCGCTTGCAGCCCCAATCTACCTACCACCTGTTGCAAGGAGCGAAACATTCCCTGCGATTGTGGGGCTGGCGTTTTCGGCGGTGAAGTTGCTCTCTTCTTTCTCATTAGGCGATGTGGAGACTTTGGAGCGGGCAGTGCGGCTTGCCACCTTTGTTCATAGGGTGGTTGAGCGGTACCAGAGTCCCGAGAACGACGAAGCGGACGCGGTGAGAGCAATGGCGGCCACCGTCAAAGGAATCGCTTGCTTCTTGCTGTGGAGGGGTACCGCTGGTGGAATGGGGCGGGAGGTCGCTGGGTGGAATCGAAGCGAAGTGGAAGGTGACGTTGATGACCTTCAGGAGGGAGACCAGGAAGCCGAGGCTGCGAAGGTGTCGTTTGACTACTTAAAGTTGGGAACAAGGGAGGCGCTAACGGTTGACTATCGTGCGCGAGCGGAAACCCTGCTTGCTGATGCCTTGAGGAGGCTGGAGAATGCCAGAATCAATTCACCAACAGGAGAACTCGGTCCCATCGCAACGTCCCTTCCTCCATACCTCCCCCTGCATTATTTGGCCCTTTCGCGGTTCTCGGCCGGTGACATTCCCGCTGCTACGGAGCTCGCACGTTCTGCTTGCATTGCGACCCCCTCTCGCACAGCCTCATGGCACCTTTTAGGTCTTCTTGTTGCCGAGGGTGGCGAGCCTGCCGAATCCGAGAAGGTCATGGCTGCAGGATGGCTTGAAAGTGTGGTGAAGAGAACGGGCGGGACCGTTTCTGTCGAAGGCGCGGGTCTGGACTTGCTTGATGGAGGTGTACCGGGACGATTTGGGTGGGGCTCGTTGGGAATCGCGGACAGGGTGGAAGTGATGAGGTAAGCTGTGAAATTCCCTTTGCAAGAGAACGTGCTTTAATATCGTTCGAGGGCAGGTATAAAATCACCCACCTTCTTATCACCCGTTCTGTACGCGGCCCAACGGAAGCCGTTCGGCGACTGCCCTCCCTTTTTGTTCTCTTCAAGCGTCTGTTCCCTGGCTTTGCCTCGCAAAGTGCCGCTGTTCGGGAATTCACTGAATCCGCGAAACGGGCTCGTAGTAGCACTATTCAGGGCAATTCAGCGTCCGGAGGTCAGATCACCCTTGCGAAAGCGGCACCTCAACCCTCATATGGGACCACTCCGTCGACCCCAATCACATTCACACTCTCACCACCAGAAGAGAATATTTCAAAAGCTGGCTCGAACGGGACCGTGGACGGCATGACAGTAACCGTCATCCCCGCATCTCTGTCGTCAAATTCTCGGCCCAACAGCATGGCCGAGTCATTCACCCCAGCCGGAGCACCTTCGGCTTTCTACCACTTCCGACCCTATGATGCGCTCCTTCACCTGTGGCTTGTTGCGTCTGCTCTGTATCGTGAACTCGGTGAATACGGGCAGGCCCGGGTGTGCATTGACGAGGCTCGCGCTGTTGTTCAAGTTGTCGCCGACAAGGAGGGAGAGCGACGGGATGCCAAGAACGGAGTGGACGCGTATTGCGGGTCAGCCTTCGAACCTTCGAGGAAGGTCGAGCGAGCCAAGAGTCTTCCAGCGGAGGCCAGAGTCCGGAGGTGTCTCGTGGACATGGAGGTTGAGAACGCGTGGTTGGACATTGAGAGCAAAGCGGCGAGTATCAACAGTGATGCTCAAGGTGCAGCGCCTCCCGTGGCTGTGACGAGTGATGCTACAAATGGGTCAACGGCTTCTTTGGGAGCGTCAACTTCTACGCTGAAAAAGGTGGACCGATTTTCTCGGTATCGGTCAGCAACAACACAAGTTCAAACGCTCGTGGATGCCGGAGAGATTGAAACACACGTGGATCAGGACGAGTATTCCGTGCAACAGCTGAGGCGAGACTATGACCAGCCTATGATTCCTATCCCCGGTCTCCCCGAAGGTCTCTTTGTGAAGCCTCTGCTTCCACACGGCGATCTTTCCCAGCCGGGCAATAAGCTCCGTTCAAATGAGTTCCTTGTGCCCGGATCCCTTCCAACGGACGACGCCATCCTAACTAAATTAGCCGATCATCTGCATTCCCTCTCCCTTCTCGACGACCAACACGTTCCTCTCAGGACGACTCTCGGCCTGATACATCTCCACACAAAGAACATTCCCCTCGCTGATTATTGGCTTGAAAAGGCCGCAAAGCACTCGCGGCCATCTGGCACAGGATCGGGAGAACCGACATCTCTGTTGAGGAGTGCAACATGGTGGAAGGCGCAGGCGTGGAACGGGTTGGGAGAAGTAATGCGGAGAACCGGTCGACATGACCGGGCGATGGAGTGCGTGAAAACCGCGGCGGGAATGCGTGAGTCCGGGGTCATGGGTGTTGCAGCAAAGGGATGGGAGGCTGCGCTGACAGGGTGGTAGATGGACTTGTGTGAACGCTCACTGTGATCTCTTATTACTTCACATTTGGCGGAATATGTACAGTAAACTTTGGACTCATCTGTTGGTGAACGTATCTTAGCGCGAGATATGTAAATCATGAAATGATTGTTTTGGTGGCAAAAAATTCTTCGTGGAAAGTTATGGCTAACAGGAAACGTAGTGGCGACAATATCTATCGGTTGAACGTCAGTTTTAACGAACCGAACCAACCTCATGCAGCGACGACTTCACGAGGGCATGGTTAGTGTCTGTGCCCATATCTTTTCGATCACCTACGCAGATGGAGAATCCTGGGGGGGAAATAGCACTTCATGACTCATAAATTTACTGGTGTGACACACTTCAACTCCAATGGCATTCGTATGGCATATTACTGTCCGATTCAGTGTAGAACTGACTCCTCTTGCTTGAATTTCTTCAAATTTGACCGACTATTGCAGTTGCGAACACTGTGTGGGCTCATATCTCAACCCAAGCATGAAATGGCAGGCATGGATTAAGTGGCAAGTGGCCTGGTGCAAGGCAGAGATTCCTTCCTTTTCTGAGTATGACCCATGTATTAAGCATGATATCAATAGCTCAAGGCTTTGTGAATGTTGACATACAGATGTGGCCTGTTGCTCTGAATTCTCTCCAATGAAGAGTTCAACCATTTTTGGTGTCTGATTATACAGACAATTTGATGTTTTTGCTGCTGGGAGCAGGAAGGCCATTTAGTTGGGTGAAGATTTATATTTTTTTCATCACCAGACAAAGTTAGGAAATCATACAACATTAAAATGTGGCTTCTGTGTTCAGACTAGCATGGTGTTGAAATGTCAGAGACATATAGATGGATGTTTCTCTTTTTGAGCCTGGATAATGCTGATTGTGTAAAATTGTATGTGGCACATGGGTTTGCAGACTAGAACAGAACTTCATCTATTTTCTTGGATGATTTTTAATTTCCAGCATCCCAAGTCCCAGCAAATAAGAGTATCATTTTGAGACATGATTGTGCTTGTGGCCTGTAAATTTTAAGTGGTCCTTGAAGCTTGCACTTTTGGAGGAAAAAATGTCAGATGCATAGAGGCTGACAGTCCTCTTTTTGAGCCTGTGCAATACTGATAGTGCTGTTAAATTGTATGTGACAATCACTAGCAGGCTATTGATGTCAACAAATATGTTGCCACACTTACTTTGAGATGTTGCATAATGGCACTGCCCCTCTGGACTGTCATCTTGTTTGCTTGAAAGATTGTTATACAGTGCAGCCTTCCAAAGTTGATAGCTATGTGATAAAGTATCCCATGACCAGATATGCCACAGAATGGTTTGCCAGCAGGGACTATGTCAGTGGCAGGTGCACTATGCTGATATATTAAAACATGTGCACCACATGGACAGCTGCCATGTCATTTTGATGTTAGGTTTTTCTTTTGATGTCTGAAAGCACATGGGGGTTGAACTCACCCACAGTTCACGTTTTTCAGAAATGCCTTGCAACTCGCAACTCCCCTCACCTCGACTTGCATTTCAGAGTAAAGAGGTGTATTTTTGCACCT
>KQ965828.1:104494-184390 GCA_001574975.1 Gonapodya prolifera JEL478
AGAGTTGGGCTCACAAAAAAAGAGGAGAGTTGAGAGGGTAACAACAGCATTAAAAGGGGAGTAAAGAGGTGGCACCACCTCGCCTCAACTCGCCTTGTGAAAAACTGTGGGCCACAGTTGCAGAGATGAAGCAATGTTGTGTTTTGACTGGCAGTCTTTAGCAACAACATCATGTGTTCTACAATGCCACTAAGCCTTTGGAAAAGTAGGTCTGAATATGCAGCATGATGGTAAAGTTTGCAGTCATCAAATTTTTCTTGATTGTGACCCAATGGTGCTTTGACCAGATTTGATGAGACTGCCATGGAGCTGTGCTCATACAGATAGATCATTAAATTATCTCATGTCACAGAACTTGTGCTCTTTACCAGAGATGTTATTCACTCTCCACCACCCTCTTACAATTTGAAGGTTTTGGTTGCATCAGTGCATTGGAAGAACTTGTCAATGCAGTGTGTGTGATATGGGGGTGCTGCAGGATCTGGTGAGGGTGTCCATCACCAATCAGCATACCATATGGATGTACCCTCTGACTTATAAACAATTTGTTGTGACTTGGTCAGGAAGACTTGAAGAGTACTTCTGCAACTTATTATGACATTAAGCGGGACACCTGCCACATGACAGCAAGCTTGTTGTTTTCTGTGTACAAGATTTACATCAGTACTGGTTGCATGACATCAATAGATCAGCTATTTTTGCCCTGGTAACACAACTCCCAATTTTCACTACCTTTCAGCATCTGATTATATTGACAATTTTTAAGAAAGTAATACGTGATTTTACTGCTGGCAGAATGGCCCCACAGGTGGTTTTGAAAGATTTTCCTGTGCCACAACTTACTCTTCACACGCCAGTGGTAGAGCATTAGAGGCTTAGAGACCAACAGTCCTTTCTTTTGAGACTGAGCACTTATGGGTGTCTTTGTATTGCACATGACACATTGGCTTGCAAACAAAAATAGTCTGGTTTGTAGTCCCAGTGAAGTCAAAACATGAAATATTTCCCATGATCCATATTGTCCACATGGCATGCTATGTGGAGATTCTTCTCAGTTCTAATTAGCTTGGATATTTTTTTGTAGCCTCCCAAGTCCCAGATTAGTAAAGCATCATGCTGGGGGCCTGTAAGTCCAGCCTTTGTTTGCAGCTTGCACTTAGCAGAGATGAAATGCTGAAAGGTATACTGCATACAGAAACATGTTTTTTAAGCCTGTGCAGTCATGCTGACTATGTTGGATTGCACGTGGCAAATCAGTATCAGGCTAGCAATGCGTTGTGTGCTGTTGTGGACACATTATGCCCTTCTTTCTGGTGTTAACACATTTTTGGACAGTGTGATAAGTATTCAAAGGCTACTAAAGTAGATAGTGACAGTCAGTACAGCTATAACCCCCAAAAGTGCAAGAACTAATGCATGATTGACACTCCACCAGATAACCTTTTCAGTCAATTTTGCTCATTATGAAGCATGACATGAAGACAGTTAGCACATTACTTGTGCTAACTGTCTTTGTGTCTGTAAGCACATGTGGTACCTGACCTAGGGGTGCTCCATGAGACCTGTGTGCTGCAGGGCCGCAATGATGTATGAGTATGTGATACATGTGAGGGTCTCAGATAGTCTCAACTGCAGGATCACAATGCCAAATGTGCAGTCTGTCCTGCAGGTGTGCTTATATATCACTACTATGGCCTACTGTGGTCACACTCGCCCATTGCTGCGCCACACTCGCCCATTGCTGCGCCACACTCGCCCACTGCTGTGGCTGTCCCCAGCTGGCTGGGTGACAACATGGGGCAGTGAACTCACCTGCAGTTGCTTAGACACAGTTGTGCCCATGCCTCAAATGAAGTAGCTGCTACTAATCACACCATAAGATGTTCATTATTGGTGCTAAGCCTGTGTGACAGCAGGGCCTGATCTCCCAACCTGAAGCTCAATGATGTTACATTTAACTTGGTGCATTTTGGACAGTACACTAAATTAAAATTATAGTAATGCTGAGTGCAGGCAAAATCCATCAATTGTCTGTGATCCAAGTGCACTTTGCTAAAAGGTAAGGTTTCAACAAATCTGCCAAGAAGCTGAGGTCACGCAGATTATCACTAAGAAATTATATATTTTCTGCACAGGCCCTCTTCTATCAGAGTTGCCAATTATTCTCTAAACCCCCCTAATGATCTGACTTGCAAGTTTTTGGCTGCATCATTGCACTGGAAGAAATTGACAATGCGATGTGTGTGGCAGGCAGTTTGTCCTTTTGCCATTGTTAGGGAGGCTATCACCAATTAGCAATTTATGTGTATGTGCTCTCTGATTTTTTAACTGAGGCTGGGACTGGGCCTGGGTTGGAGAAAGCTTTGTGGGTACTTGTACAACATTCAACATCAAGTGGCAAGCCCAGTGCATGCCAGAGTGTCTCTTCTTTTCTGAGTATGAGCTAATTTTCAAGAATCTGAATGCATGACATCATTAACTCAACCTCTGTCACTGTGAAATCACCTATTGATGCATCCTATTGCTCAGAGCGTATGAGAGAGGTTTTCCATTGATTGTGTGCAATTGTACTGAGATTTGTACAGAAGAAAATGATGAATTCTACTGCCCCTGAGAGTGAGAAGGCTATGTGGGGAGAAACAATTCCAAATATCTCTGTGTTGCCACACAAAACTGGAATCCATGTCATGTCACTGTAAAGTGTCTTCTGTGTCCCAATATCCTGGTAGTAAGATGTCAGAGGCAAGCAACCAATGGTCCTCTTTTTCAGTCTGCAATGCTGTGTGTCTTTGACTATGAGAAAGCAAGATCCAACTTTGAAACTGGAGGCCAACTATTGTCTCAATTGCACAGATCCACTTTTTGGACACAACTAGCAATTACTGGCTCTGCAATGCCGTGTGTAGTAACATGTCATCTGCCACGCAAGGCTGGTTTGTTACCTGCTAGTTTCAATGAAGATAACCATGACTAATTGACATATATTGCACCCTCTAACTCATAAACTTGGGCTAGGGCTGGGTTTGGGTTGAAGAAAGCTTTGAGGGTACTTGTGCACCTGTGACTTGCAAGATTTTTGGCTGCATCCTTGCATTGGAGGGGCACCAATGCAATTTTTTGGCAGGAGAGTTTGCCAGACCACTTGGTTACAGTGGCTGTCACCAATTGGCAGATTTTGTGTATGCACACCTTGATTCATTAACTTGGGCTGGGACTGCATCAGAGTTGGCTTTGAGGGTGCTTTTCCCCCTCTAATATCAAGTGTCAAGCTTGGTGCAAAGCAGAGGTTCTTTCTTTTCTGATTTAGAGTCATATCAAGTGCTCCTTAGATGACATGAATAACTCAGCTGTTGTTGCACCAGTTGCTAGAACTCTAATTATGACTTCAGAGTTCAATTATTGTCTTTTTTGGAATATACTGACAATTGTGAAGAAGAAAATACTTTTTTATATTGTGGCAGTGAGCAGGAAGGTTCAAAAATGTGGAGCTTTTAAATTCTTTGGTGTTGCAAACAAAGCTAGGAAAGTATGTTGTGACACTTTGAAGTGTACTGTCTCCAGTCTCCACAACTCTGACATTTCAACACCCTCAGAGCAAAAGAGCTGGTCAGACTTTGAGAGGCACATTATGTCCTCTTTTTGAGCCTGCATGACACTGGTTGTGTGTGTTTTCAACATGACAGCATACAAGCTATGGAGGTGATGACTTAACTCTTATGTTTGAGACATTATGTCACAGTGCATTGGTACATTGATTGATGTTATAAAATCAGAGCCTCCCACAGCTATCATAGTATCCACTGGGGAGGCACACCCTGGAATGTGCAAGAATACATGATTGACACTCCATCAGATAACTTGGCTCAGATGGATATAAATATTTTTGAAATGTTGAATTTATTGGGATGCACTGCTGCTCAGGTCAAGAGGCATGCTTCATCCCTTTCCCTCACACTGTCACTTGAACCAATTGCATACCAATTCTGATGCACATGCACACAATCTGCACCCATCTGCACATGACATGGCAATGTACAGGGAGACTGCACTGGCACATGCCATCATACAAGGCAGAGTGGTCAAACTCCTCCTCACATGCAGTGCCAACGTCAAGGCCACCATCTTATGGTGCAAGCCCTACTGTATGGTTGGCACCTGCACATAGAGCCACAACAAGTGGGACACCAGAAGGTGCTTATGGCACTGCATGTTTCCCATCCACCTTGTGCAGGCTATGGCCAAAGACAGCATCACAACACTGTGAGATGGGAATTGGTGGGAGTGTCCATTGCGCAATGGGTCTGTTGAGGTTGATAGGAAAGGAGGCAAGGTCCTGGAGGTCCACCCAGTGGCAAGGTACAATTCCAAGGCCAACCCCAAAGTCACTGAGGCAGGGTGTCATCTGGTTGGGATGCTGATTGAGGGTGCAGCTATTGTTGGTGAGGGCACACCAGCTTCCCATGTAAAGAAAGCAATGGGGTTGTTGGCTGGTTGTCAACCTCTGTGTCAACCACACACTGGCCCTCAAACATGGGCCAATCTGCCCACAGCACTCAATTTGCATCTTCATCTGTATTTGCACTCAGCTCTGCCAAACCACACACCCACAACACTGATGCTGACAGTGCAAGTGGGGTGGCAGATGTGGATGACAATGTTCTGCTTTGAACAACACCACTCAGAGCGCCCACAGGAACCATGACAACTGCCTGTAGCATGTCAGAAACAACCACCACCATTGCCAAGAACACCAATGGGCCATCTGAGTGGTCAAGTATGCATGACAATGACAAGACATGCCATGCAAAGGCAGAGCAAGGGTTGGAGATTGACAAAGGTGCAAGTACTGACAATGTGACTGGGCATGCTGGGAGTGGGTGCAGTTGGGCCTTGGCTGGCAATATGATGATCAAGTCTGCTGATAGAAAGTACACAGTTGAATGTAACTCAGCAGTTGCAATTGACACAATTATTCCAACAGAAACACACAGCAGCAATCCCCCAACTTGTCCCCAAACAAGTCCTTGGCTGGCATGGCTTCAGTTGTCAGGTTTCACCTCTGTTCACACAAATCAGTCTATTTCCTTTCCCTTCTGTCTCCCAGCACACAGCTAAATATATGTCAAGCTAACCCTAATAAAGCTAGTCATCAGCCCAAGAACCAACTCATAGTCCACACAGAATCAGACACACAAACTATTTAATCCATACTGCTCATGCTCTGTTCATGTGCGTGGTCTGGACTGCTTTGCATTCAGGCTGCTGGTTGTGCAGTCAAACCCAAGCAGGTCACAATTACCTGTGACAGGGATCTCACCAAAAGTGAAGGAAAATACAAGGCCATGGAGTGATACATGAAAGCCAGCACCAAGGCCATCCATGGGGACATGTGCGCCTTGTGTACTGCTACAACAAGGGTGTTGGTGTTGGGAAGGATAGGCAATGTGGGGATACTTTGATGGAAAGTGGAGGAGCTTCTAGGTTCAGATTTCTTGAAAGACTCTTGGGAATCAGAGAAATGGAATATCTTAGGCATGTGCTCAGTGACCTCTGATGGTACTTTAAAGACCTCCTGAATGGAACCAACAATGATGAGGTAGTGATAGAAAACAGGCACATCACCTCTGACGTGGCATGGGGTTTGATTCAAGCAAGTCAGGAGGTGGAAATATTTTCATCATCTCTTTTCAAACTTAAATATCCTGCATTGCATTCATGAATGTCTCTGTATATGGCTCATCCACTGACCATTGCAAGATTGTGCTCCCAATGATAAAGGAGTGCAAGGACAGGCTGATGCTCTTAAGAGTACCTCCACACTGATATCTCTCAACTTGTATAGTGAGTCTAAGTGTCTTGCTAGGATGTGTCCTTTTAGTTCCCTTGTTCTGAACATGTACCAACTACCAATTGTGTGGGTTCCTGGCATCAGAGAACAGATTTAGAGATAATGGTGCAAGGTGCCTTGCTGACAGCCTGAAGAGAAACTCCACAGTGTTGACTATTGAGTTGAACTGTGAGTGTGAGCTTATCACATAAAAGTGCGTGTTTGGCTTAGATGTTCTGCACTTATATGTGGTGCTCTTGGCACCAGACAACAACATCAGTACTGATGGCGCAAGGCCCCTTTCCAATGCTCTGAAGAACAATTCTACTCTCTTGTTGCTTGACTTGACCCATGAGTGGGAGGTTCCTACAGTTTGGATTTCAAGTATGCATAGTACGCCATAGCATTCATGGATGCCCTCTTCACAGGCCTTTTACCAAACACCACAAAGTTGCGCTCTACATGATCAAGGAGTCCAAAGCCTGGCTGATGCCCTGAAGAGTAAGTCTTGCTGACAGCACTTGAACTGAATTGTGGGTGGAGGAGTCTCTTAAAAGTCCACGTTTGGCCCACTTGTTTAGCTCATTCATATGTGGTGTTTCCTGACACCAGTGAACACAATTATGAATGGTGGTGCAAAGGCCCTTGCTGAAGGCTTGACAAGCAATTCCTCCCTGTTGGTTCTTGAATTGAATTGTGAGAGCAAGCTTCTCAGAGAAATGTTCATTTTCGGCTCAAATTCCCCACGGATATATATTGTGGTTCTTGGCACCTGCCAATTTCATCACCAATGATGTTACAATAGCCATTTCAATGCTTTGAAGACAAACGTAACACTAACATCACTTAACCTTGGTTGTGAGTGGGAGCGTTTTGTTTGGGGATCACGGATAGTCAAAGGGAGTGAGTGTTCAGAAACACTACATTTCTCCAGTTGACTACTTGCAACCGATCACGTGATATTGTCGCATGTAAATCAATGGTAGGGAGTGCATTGTAAGTCGCAGCCAAACAGTGCGCCGCAGAAAACAAGACCATTAGCTGGTAATGCCTGTTCCCTCCAAATATTGTGGAAACACAGATGACAAGCCCATACAAAACCTCAAAAGACTTGCAACACAAGCCATGAGAGAAGCGTCCTGTCAAGCTCCTCAGGCAATGGTAGTGTCCAAAGGATAATTGAGTGGAATGACATGCCAAGCCTAAACGTCACGGCCAAGTATTCTGCCGCTATCCAGAAGATCACAGACGGAGCAGAAGACGTCCCTCAGTGCTGAGGTAAGCTACATGACAATGGAAAATAGACCATGGTGGGTAACTAACACGTCCAAAACATTGTTGGAGCAATTGCCGTTGCTCCGGTTGATCCTGTCTTTGGCTACGGAGTTAGATTATACTAAATATTGGCGGCATGGCCATGCGAGGCATGAATGAGAAGGGCGATTTCCCGGACGCAGCAAACATGACTCACCAAAGTTATGTTGCCATAAAAAGTCAAGCACTGCAGTGGAGTTCAAGTAAAAAGAACCCATTTCTGCCAACTTCGAGATCATAAAGATTGATGACACAAGTCGCAAGCCGCCAGAGGGGGACTTAACGCTGCTTGCAGTGATAGCCACGTAAAAAGTAAAAAGGGAAGGCTGCCGTGAAAGGATCGAACCATTGCTAGCTGAAACGGAAATGATCAGTTGAATCATTAAACTCCTCTAGCGACTGTGGCAGCTGATCGGGACTCAGTCGCGAACTACTTCTGTGTTAAAAAGAAGACGCCGGGTGCGTTCACCGTGGCTCTATATTGCAATGCGCCAAGGGAACTATATGAGCTGGGGATGAATGGCAAGGTCGTTCGGGTCAAAGTCGAACTACTTTTCATCAACACAAGCAATGACGTCTCCATCTGCACGCGCCCTCGCATCGCACATTTCCGCGCTTCGACGTTTCCGACTGGGCTCTCTCCAGTCGATTCCCTCTCGCCTTCCATCCCATGTCCACGTCGCAACACCCAACACATGCTTCACCCCCTACCGCACCTTCGCATCGCATCCCTCCTCCTCGCCATCATCCGAAGTCCCCTACTCTTTTGACCAAATCATGTCCCAGCTGTCTCAAAACCGCGACCTTCAAGTGGCATTCTTTATGACAGTGCAGAAGAATCCGGGCATGCTGAGAGAGATTCAAGAGTTGCAGAAACTTATGACGGACAAGGGAGTCGCGCCGGATGGGATGGGAACCACGCCTTCCATGAGCTGTGAGTTGGGTATAAATTGGTCGAAGGGTGTGTTTTTGGAGGTTGGAGCTGATGATGAACGGCCCGGTGGTCGAAAAGCAATGTACAAGATGGTCATGGATACGGAGATCCGCGAGAAGTTGGAAAAGGTCACCGAGGAGATGAAACGGAGTGGGTTCTTCTCCGAGGTGAGTCCCACCAACGACCGCCAGCATCACCGCTCTAGTTTTTCCCCGGCCTTTTCCTTCGATATTTCATGTACATACACTCACACGACCCCATTTCACTCCTACCGCTTGGAACCCACTCCAGAACGCTCACCTCCTCAAAACAATCTTCGGCACCCACGCATCTCCCTTCGACGACCCCGAAACGCTCGCCTCCGCGACCAAGCGTGACGCCATTCCTGAACGCAAGAGCGCGCAGGAAGATGACGTCGTGCTTGTGGATGAGAAGGGACAGGGAGTCATGGACAGGGTCAAGAAGATGTTCAAAAAGTCATGAACATAGGTCTCAGTGGGGCTGGATGGTTCTGACGCTTTCCGTTCCAAAGCGCATGGAATGAGTGTTACACCGCGTCGTTCATATCGTATGACATGTCTTTTCCGATGCCGGCGTAAATATACGTCCATTACTATCCTCACTGTCGAGTCAAATTCCCCATTACCCTCTCACACACGCTCGAAAAACAGCATAAACGCCTGGGCGCCTTTCACTTCATCCCATGTCGTCACGCGCACGTCCGTGTCGCTTGCATAAACCCACACGTCTTCCTCTCCAGCGCCTCCCCCTCCTGCAGCCTGTTGCGACGCTCTGACTCCATCAATGTCCATATCATCACCACCCTCACCACTACCTACACTGTTCTTGTTGACAACAGGAACTCGAACGTACGCATAATAGTGTCCTGACGCCAATTGATACCCCGAATGCACAACCACGCCGCGTAACTGGAACGTCGTATCTGGCTCGGGCTCGGCGGGTGTGGGCGGACGGAGGGAAGGTGAGAGAGGGCGGGGCGTGTTGGGACGGTGCATATGACCAGGCCGCGACGGCGACATGGACGAGCCCTTTGCCGCAGACGAGCGCGACCGCGTGACGACACCCGTCGTGGGTTCGGGGGACGCCGTAAGCCGCGTGCGCAAGCCCGTGCCCAATTGGGTGGGCTCCTTCGACAGCGAGCGCGACTTCTTGCGAGCCGGTTGGCCGCTCTCCATACTTCCGCCACTTTCCTCCCGTCCTGCCCTTTTCCCCGCTGCACCCATCCTTCTTGCGCGTCCTCTCTCGCCACCGCTAGGGTTGTCACCCATCCCCAATTCGCTCTTGCTCGCCGTGACACCCTTTACCTCCAACACCTGCGGCACCCGGATCCACTCCTGCACCTTCCGCGTTCTCCCGCCGTACCCAGTTTGGAACCGCTTCAATCCAACAACTAGGACGGGTGGTAAGTCCTGCAGCAGAATGAGGCGCTTGTAAGCGGGGCGGTACATGGCCGGCGGCTTCCCGGCGCCAGGGAGCAGCGTTCCGTCCTCGGCGTTAAAGAACGCGGGGTGGTGGATCCGCTGGCAGTTCTCGCAGTTGAGGCTATCCGAGCCGTCCAGCTTCTCCACCGCCAAAAACTTTTCCAGGCATCCCACGAGGGTCAATTCATCACCCTCGGCGGCTCCCGCTGAAGGTAGGACGGGGGTCCGCAGTGTGTCCTCTGCCAGCCCGGGACGGAGAAGACGGTCGACGTGGCGCAAGTGGTCCACGTCTGACGCGAGGGGGTACGAAGGGTCGGGTGGGAGGCCAGATGATTGGGAGGCGAGGAATTCGGCGACGAAGGAGGGGACTGGGGGAGAAGGCGAAGGAGAGATGGGGATTGGGAGGAGGAGGTCGAGGATTGGTTCGTGCGATAAAGAAACCTGGGATGTGGTGGGAGAGGGGGTTTTGGGATTTCGCAATAACATTGGTGAGGAACAACGAACGACTCACGTTTTTGCAAACTTCGCAGACGACGACCGAGACCAAGTCACCGCCAAATACTTCATCCACCAACGTCCGCTTCTTCTTCTGGTTGCCCGTGTCCTTCTCCTGCCCTTTCTCCCCGTCAGCTCCCCCATCTTTCCCCTCAGCACCACGAGTCTCCGCCTTCTCCTGCTCTTCCCCAACCCCATCCACAAGCCTTCTCAACACCTCGTGCGCGTCCTGCTGCCTCATCGTACGGTACAGGGGCCACTTTGCGCAGAGCTCCTTGAACACCGGACTCGGATCTAGCGCTGGAGCCCCAAGGACAGCCGGGCCTGTGTGGATAGCACCCGTGCCACGGGATCGCGTCGCGGGGCCGCCGAAGGGGACAGGGGGTTTGAGGAAGGTAGCGGAAAAGCCGGATCCGAGAAGGGATGTCGCTGGAAGAGGTGTAGGGGTGGCGGGAGGGAACAAAGTGCCCGTGGCGGCGCGGGAGTAGACTGTGAGGAGAAATTCGGCAAGGGCGGATGAAAGCGGGCCTGCGTGGAGTTCAGAGGCGTCGGGTGCCTCTGTGGCTGAGGATGGAAGGTCGTCGAGACCGGTGAGCGGGATTTTGGGGAACAGCGGTGCAAGGCGCTGGATGAGAGGGCGGGTGTAGGAGAGATTCTGCAGGATGGAGTTGAAGAAGCATGTGCTGGAAGTAGTGGCACTTTGAGTGGTATGTTGTTGCAAGGTGGGGATGTTAAGAGTACTCACTTTCCGAGGTTGCGTAGTCCGGGAGCGAGAACGTCGTCGCGTTTTGGGAGGAAGGTGGTGGGAGCGGGTGAGGTTGTTAGGGCGGGGACGCGGTTGAAGAGTACTGTTCGGTGTTTGAATAAAACATGAAAAGAACAATTCAGCTATCGAGGGAGCCGCAACCATTAGCAAGACAGGGACACGTACCATCCAGCCCTCCTGCACTCTTCACATCAGCTCGCACCATCGCATAACACTCCGTGATCACCACATTCACCTCCGGCCCCGCTAGAATCTCCGCGTCGCACTCGTAGCACCAGCTCTGACCCGTCTCGATATTCATCACGAGTGGGTGGCCCGGTGCGCGCTCGGCGCCCGAATCGTCCTCGGACGCCGAAGCTGGTTGTGAGGCGGAGGCGATGCCGCGCGATAGTTCGAAGTGCGACAAGCCGTGGCCTAGGTCTGCTCGGCCGCAGTTGAGGTTCGCACAGGTGAGGCAGAGCCAGAGTGTTTGGGGCGGGTCGGGGATGTCGGTGAGGGAGAGTTGGGGCGGAGGTGTTGCGGGAGGGGAAGGTGGGGGGGATATTGCGCGGTATGGTGGGCCGGAATCGGATGGTTTTGGTTTGGTGAGGGTCAGTCGGAGTTTGTTACAGGTCTGGGAGGGAAGAGGGAGATAAGTGTTCTTGCTTGGACTACAGTGGTCGTCAATGCGATCATCTTTGGTTCCTCAAAAAAGAAGAAGCACAACTGGCGAAATACTTCTCCAGGAAGAATTCCGGCAAATAAATTGCCAGAAATCTCTTGACCGTCGCCTGATCCTCCTCCGAACTTACTCCCTCGATCCACCGTGGTCATTCGCCAATGAAACCCACCTCACAACCTCTTCTGCTTTTCGACTTGAGAGCGGCAGGAAGAAT
The DNA here is from genome assembly GCA_001574975.1 of Gonapodya prolifera JEL478. Classification (NCBI taxonomy): domain Eukaryota; kingdom Fungi; phylum Monoblepharomycota; class Monoblepharidomycetes; order Monoblepharidales; family Gonapodyaceae; genus Gonapodya; species Gonapodya prolifera. The sequence continues at coordinate 116,148 of KQ965828.1, forward strand.
TCGTTTCAGCCTCGCTACTCGTATAGCCGAGACGTGGGGACAGTCGCGCTTCTGGTCCAGGAATGAACTCGGGTCGAACGGTAGGTTCTCGTCGACTAATCACGTTGTGAAATGGAGAAGTTCTCAGCACGAATGGTTTGAGCTTTCGTCATTCATTAGTCCTTCTGCTGGCTCACCGTGGGGCATGTCCACATCCGAGTCCTGAGATTCTCCCGAGTTTTTTGAAGACTTTCGCGACATTGTAAGGATTGAATTGGAGATGGAAGCCCGCAAGAAAGTGAAGGAAGGACCTGCTGGAGAGGAGATGGGGCCTTCGAAGTCGTTCTGTAATGTTCACGAAACCAATATCATCTTTCGGTGCCCTTGCACGATCACAACTTTTGGTGGCAAGTCAACCTTCGAAACAAGAAATCAAACCTTTGGAATCGATGGCATTGGAAGAGGAAACCCGAGAGCGCATCAGTGAGGTTTTGTCCTGCGGTTGAAAGTCCCTCTGCAGCTACTGGAACCCTCTGCTTTCGATGATTCGTGACACGTTGAACAAACCAACGAAAACCCACCTGGAACAACACAACAGTGCGAGTCTTCGAATGGGGAAAGAGGGCCTTCCACGTGGGATTCATTCCGTTTATTCTCTACTTGGGTGAGCCCGCTTTGTGGAGAGGAGTGTGGACCGAGGATCAAGCTTAAGCCTCGTTCTATTCAATTGGACTGGTAACTCGATCAAACGGTGGCATAGGCTTCACACAATCGAGCCCTCGCCCGTCCCTGTTGCGTCTTATCAGCCCACTGGCTGCGTAAAGGCTATGTCGACGCACAATGGTTGTTTTAGGAGTTGAGATGGATGAATTCGAGACACGGACATGCTTCCACCGACGTGTACAGTCACAATAGACTGCAAAGTACATCCAACGCGACCCTTTGTTTGGTAATGCCCTTACTCTTGTTTCCTGCACAATGGGATCGAGCTCGATTCAGTGGGCTGTCGTCTACACGATTCTCATAACAAGTAATGCTATCCAAGTACTCTAAAAACTGATACCCTTTCATTGAAAGGCATTCACTCGACGTCACGGTTTTCCTCTTCCCTAGTACGCATCGGGATATCATCGTCTTCACTCAGGTCACATCCCCCTTCATCCTGACACGCCTCAGTTGCCACGTCCTCACTTGTCTCAGTTCCTTCTCCCACCTCAATAATCTCTTCTGCACTTTGTTTGGTTTGCCATCCGTCACTTGTATCAATTTCTCCTTCCCACACCTCAATTTCCTTGTTCACACTTGAGTTCGTTTGGTCTTCTTCATCCATCTTAATTTCATCTTCTTGACTCTCCTAATCAGTTTCATAATCAGCAATGTGCTTGACGCATTCATACATGTCCTCCACCCTCCAATCACGTGGAATTTGGACTGCCTCATTCTCCAGACCCACCCCACAGTCCTGCGCCAGCTCCTTTACCTTCCATGCAAAGACGTTGGCAAGGAGCAAGCTTGTGAAGCATGTGAGGTGGGAATGCTTATGTGCATGCCACCATTGGTCCAGAAATGCATTCTTGATAATCTCCCATGTTGTACAACATACCCACAACAGGATGGCCCCTGAGAAAACAGAGCATGCAAAGTTCTCAAAACTTTTTCTTACCCCTCAATGTAGCTGGGCTCTTTTGCCCCATCGTCAAGTCCAAGATCATTCTACTGGTAAATGTGATCTAAGTCCAGAATAAGATACACCTTGCTACAACACAATGCTCTCCAGGTGACATTAATTTACATCAAATTTGAGGAGGGGGGGCCCATCCCCTGTGCTGAAGATGTACACAATGCTAAGATGCTTTAGATTTGGCAGACGGTGGCTGCCCTAAGCATGTCCAATGGTTGATGAACATCACTTTTGCCAATATGCAGCTCAAAATTGGCAGCTGGAGTCCAGGAATATGATGTCACAACGCACTGGCATTCCTCTGTTATGTTTTCAAGGAGATATTCCAGCAGGGAATCATCTGGAATCATCAAACTATGACATCTTTGGCTGTTTTCAATCTCTCCAAAATAACTCTGAGGATTTCCATGCAGTAATGCAGTGGTGGCATTGGTTCACTGAACAACATGAGAGGTCACTGGAACTGTTTGAATTGGAACGTTGCGTCTACTGGTAACAATTCAAGCAGTTCTGCAGTTTAATCCAGGGTAAGGTAAGTAGACCTGAGTAAAAAGATATCTGAACACAAAAATTCCACAAGACACTGTTGAGGGATGAAGCCATTCTAACTGCTCATCAATCTTGTAGTGCTATGAGAAACAGACCAAAAAATAACTGGCAATGTCTTCAAATTGACACGTCTCTTGAAGAAAGTTCACAAACAAAGTCCCTGAGCTGACCAATAAGCATTTCACAGGTACTTTGATATCTGCAGAAACGGATGGTCTTCCCTGAAATAACTGGATTAAATGCATTGGAGAATCAACAAAGCTCCAGCACTGGTTGATGCTATCCTCATGCTCAAATCTTGTTGGATAGATTCACCCTGCAATTAACTGCAATTGAGTTCCTGGGACATCTAGCAATTGCATCAGTGCTTGCATCTTGGAACATGCAAGAAACAAATGGGATCACTCTGGAGAATGATTTAGGGGGGATTAAACAGAAAATTTGGTGGAGAACTTTGAGTGGGAGTTGCTCCATCCCAAGAGCACGCAAGACGGCAGGGGAGGCAGTGGAGTGTGATCAAGGGCTGTTTATCCTTCTGTGGGTTACAGGTGAGACCGGCTGGTCATGATGATCTACTTTCCATGAGGTTGTACTTTGTTTGTAAAAGCCTTTGGGTTTCAAACAAAATGGTATTTACAAACATATACATAGTCCTTGAAAATATAATGCAAAAGAAGGTTCAGCCCTCTTCCACTGTATTTTATTATTGTTTCCAGAGTTGACAATAAGGAACTTGAGTGCAGGAAGATCTCCTTCCCACAATGCTTGCTTGTTTTGTCTCCACAACTTTGCAGAAAAATGGATCCTTGGGACATCAACACAATCTTAGTCCCACTCATTCATAAAGCTGCCACAGCTTGGGTACCTGCCCATTGTGCAGTTTCAATCAGGCAGAATGAATCCTGGGTTTTCAGCCACAGCTCTTTCAAGAAACAGGAGTGGGGATCACAGAAGAGGGTAGTCCAAAGAAATTTTTGAGCAAGTTACTTGCTCATTTTAAGGCAACTTGTACTTGCTCGGACCTTCAGTGCTGCCAACTCGCGAGTTGCAAGTTGATGGCTTATGCAACTTGCAACTTGCTTGGCTGAATTCGGCTAAATCACCGCTCTTCATTGAACAATGCGTTTTTAGTTCAGCTCAATAGCATAAAGACTATCTAAACTGTACATGCAATATCTGTATAATTTTGCTTCCACTTTTTCAACAAAGTTAGATTTCTAATCATCTCTGCCCCCAACCTACACCTCCTTGGATGCAGAGAAGATCCGTTCCAATTCTGCAGTACTCCCTGGAACTCCCATTATTGTGCATGCAATCTGTTGGAGTCCCGGAAGGTCATTCCGCAACCTCCAATACTCCAGCACATCTTAGTCCTTCCCTTGCCGTGGTTCCTCCAGGTACTGCTCCATCTCTCCCTGTGTGTTCCCTTTGCCCAAGAATTCCATTTCCAAGTCGTCGTCCAAGAAGGCGGGGTTCCCCTGAGGTGTTACAAGTGCACCAGATGGTGCAACACAATCAGGCTCACCTTGGAAGAGTTCCCTTGCCCGTCCAATGAGCTCCTGCTCCCAGTTCTCTTCTGCCATCCATCCAAGCTTGAGCAATGGGTGGAGGACTGACAATGGGTGAAAATCAATGAGTTAATATGGAAATCAATTTCCCCCTTGCCCAACCAAACTCACCAACAGAGAGCATATAAAGCTGAGAATTGTCCATTTTTCTGGAGTTTGCTCAGAATGATACTCTGCGTATCCTCCAAACATTGTTCTCTGCCAAAGTCTGCATCCTCAAGTCTATCCATCACCAAGTTGAAGACTGGGACCACCATATAGAGGGTTGGGATCTTGGCAGCCTCCACTTTCTTTAGGGCAAAGGCAAGGGGCTTCAACGTGCATTAGATTCCTTCTCAACTGAGCAGCAGAGAGAACACTCACCATCAGAAGCACTTTCATGTGCTTCAAGTATTCCCAATCCACATCCGTCATTTTCCACTTCCATAATGCCTTCTCTTTTGCAACAAGCTTGTTGATTTCAATGTGGTCTGGAAGTGCCTGAACAATTGCGTTGTAGTCAGAGCGCCATCTTGTTTCCGCCGGAGCAACCAGTTCCTGTGAATGCTTCAAGGGGTTGGTAAATTGAGTGGCATACTTCTGATGGAGTTGAGTGGTATGTCAAATCCTGAAAATGATGTGGTAGAGCTGCAATCAGAGTGAAAAAGTAGTGATAGAATGTGATAGAAGAATGCGGGAAACATTGGAAACTCACCTTTTCCATTGGTCCTTGTCCTGATTCTGCTGCCTCCACCATGCTCTCTTCATTGATAGTTGGAATTTGGAGTTTGGCAAGCCCGGCCTTCACTGCAATGTTCAAAATATGTGGAAGGCATTGCATGTGTGAATTGATGGTGTTGAAGTCCTCGTTTATCCTGTCCATGTCCATCATTGCATGTATCATGGTGTTGCTGTTGCTCCCATTGCTGGTGGTGACAGAAAGTAGCTGTTTGTGGAAAGATTGTGAAATTGAAAAACAGCAAATTCACAAATTGATTCCACTTACCTTATGAAATATTCCAAGCCTCCTCAATGAGTCCGCAACATGGCCTGCAATTTGTTCTCTGGTATGCTGCCCCTTTACATGAATTAAATCAAGCAGGATGGACTTAAGTGTCCAATCTTGCCCAATCCAATGACCTGTCACAGCTGCAAAAGAAAACCTGGAATCCTGAGAGGTCCACATGTCTGTTGTAATTGATAGCCTTTTGCAGTTGGTCTGTGCAAAAATTCAGTTGAAAAACTGAGAGCAGGACTACATCTAACACTTACCTTCAAGAGCTCTGAAATGACACCCTCCACCCTCACCATCTCCTGCGAAATGTCAAAACAAATCATCTCAATGCTAATTTCAGGTGGATTGTGGTGGAGAACTGCAAGAACCTGCTGGAACCATGGATTCTCCACCTTGGAGATGGGCTGGTTTGAGCAAGCCACCCAGTTGAGAAGGGCGGCTTGCAGCTGGTCCATGTTAATGCTCTAGTGTATTGTGTTATGAGTACGTAAAAAGAACAGGCAGACCACTCACTTCATTTTGCTTCCGCTTTAACTTCAAAGTGTCCTCAAGTGTTGGTTGGTGGATCATCTCCGGTTTCAGCTCCGCAAGTACCCTCTCGGCCTTGATTGAGTTGGCATGGTGTTGTTTGACATGGATTTGGAGAGTTGTTGTCGATTTTTGGTTGGTCATGTCGTATCTGGGTTTGGCCAGTCACGCACCCACACCCAAACCAAAACTCAAGGCCTTCGAAATTAAACACTCACATTGCTCCATTGCATCCATTTTTCCCCTTCTCCAAACAAATTGCGCGGGTTTGCTTGCCTTTCGCCTGTTTCTTGAAGTGGTCATCCCAGAACACCCAAGAGGCCAGCATACGGGTGCTGAAACGTGGCTTGCAGTCCCTCCAGCTATCTCCATCAATTGTATCCAAGAGTTCTGAATTGGAGACGTTGATGGTGGGGGATGAGGCCTGTGACATGTTTGTATGGGTGTATATTATTTAGGCCACAATATTAGTTACAATATAAGAGTGCGAGTTGACAAGTCAACTCACGAGTTGAAAAAGATCAACTCACAACTCGCTATTTTTTAAAACCAACCAACTCAACTCGCTTTGAGTGAGTTGAGTGAGTTCTTAACTCACTCAAAAAATTTTTTAAGGGTAGTCTGCCTCAAAGTTGGAGAGATGCAAGGGGGCTATGTAAGTTCTATTTGTCACCTTTTGTTGGAGTCAGAGCAGGTTCTTTCCATGTCAAGGGATGTTATCAGGCATAGGAGGGCAGTCTTGGGCAAGGTTATGAGGGAGTGAGTCAAAACTTGCTGACTTGCTCCCTTGTAACTCGCAATTGCAGGTGGGAGTTGAGGATTGAGAGAGCAATTGAGTTGGGAGTTGGGTCAAATGGTGAGGGAGCAAGTTGGGAGTTTATAAAATTATGAGGGAGCAAGTAGCAAGTTAAAATACTGTAACTCCGAGTTAACTTGGTCAACGCCACAAAAAGTTTGAATACTCCAAAATGAGTATCGCAGACAGACCAAGCACACGAAAAGATGATGGATGGATCACCTCCAAGCGGCATGTTACATCCAAGCAAGATACCTCTGGGTATTTTGTGATGGCCATTTTGAGAAACAGGAGAAAGGACTGCACAAACGTGCAATCTGCCTTCAACTTGGACAAAATGGATGTGATGTGAAGCTGTGAGTTCAAAGAATTTATTATTTTATTCATGGCTGCCATTTTCTCTCTCAGGTACGATACAACCAATCAACACTCCATGTCCACACTTCAACACCAAGTTATCCAATTACATGCAGACACCATCTAGGACCCTAAAGTCAGGAGAAAACTGGACAATAGGAACAGTACTGGAGGGAAGCAGCTGACCATCAATGAGATGCCATCTTGGAAACAAAAACTGGAGGTAAGCAATTGCAGCGACTATCACTCATCTATTCCCACATCTAACAATCTTATACAGGTGTTTGATGAAGAATCCTTTCAAGCAGCTATGCTTGATTGGATTGTTGCTGCTGACCAACCCCTAATGGAACTGACAAACCCATGGTTCCCACAACTGATTCAAGCAGCAAATCTGGAAGCTCCCAGGGCAACATGATGCAAGCAGATATTCCAGGAGAGGTGGAGCGCCTTCAGGTCAAAGTGCGCGAACTACTGAAGGTAAGTGCCATTGATATTTGTTTTTTGAACCCTTCTCTTGATCCTCCTATGTAGGACAATTGTATGTGTATTGCTTGCACAACGGATGTTTGGACCATGTGGGACCAGAGATACAGCTTTGTGTCACACTGACATCCACTAACATGGAGTATATAGTGTAGTATGAGTGTTGGGTATTAGCTGCTGTGCCACTACTGTGGCCGCGGGTTTAGATGTGCACACCTGCAGGACGTGCCCTAAGTTTGGCATCACGTTCCTGCAGGTGAGTTCTATGCACATCACGTCTTGCTATGTACATCTGATCATATATACATGTTCCTGCAGTTTACAGGCTCGTGCAGCTCACCTAGGTTGTGTAGCACTTTGCAGCTGTACCAGGGCACTGGGTGGGGGAGGACTGGACCATGATGAAAGTCCTCCTGGACTTTATTCAAGTGAAAGGTTCACATTCAGGAGAAAAGTTGGCAAGTATTGTACTGGAAGCACTTGGGAATATGGGGTTACAAAGAAGGTAAGTTTTTTAATTTTATTTTGGTATTGTCACAAACAACCAACAATGTTTGCAGCTGATGTTGTTCACAATTGACAATACCACCAACAATGATACTATGATGCAGGTGATTGCATTGGCTGGCATCACCACAGGGGACTTTGGCAAGGTTCACTTGCGGGTCCGCTGTTTCGCTCACATCCTCCACCTTGCCATTTGCGCGGGACTGGAAAAGCTGCGACTTCTGGATGTGGATGATGACAAAGTCACTGGAGGGGAGGCAGGACCGTTATAGAAGGTGAGTGGCATTTTTGCCCTTTTTTGGGTCGCTTGCCAGTTGCGTAACAAGTTGTCACAGAGCTCTATGAGCTCATTTACAAGATTCAACGCTCACCACAACTCTGCAAGCTGTATGCATCCCAGTTTGCAGATGCATCACAAGCGAGGGAGCTTGTGGCACCAGCTGGAACTTGATGGAAGTCGGGCTTTGACGCAATCACCTGTGCCATCTTGGACAGAAGGGAGCTTGAAAAGCTCCTGGCATTGGACAGGGGACTACGTGAATGGAGGTTGACAGACAAAGATTGGAACTATCTGGAGAAGGTGCAGACTCTTCTTGAGGTAAGTCCTAAAAAAGGTTGCATTTTGTTTCACTAACTGTATTTCTGTTCTCAAACCCATGGTGCAAGCTCTTGCCATGGTAGAGAGTGTGGCATATCCAACCCTCGCAATGGTAGTTCCCCTCTTCAACGTCGTGATGGACAAGCTTGAGGATGCAGATGTCAGGATGCTTCTGCTACTTTCAATGTTTGGGAAGCCATTGCAGAAGTCCTTTGGAAGTATTACGCAAAGACAGACAGCACAAGGCTCTACTGGATTGCATTAGGTGAGTTGCCCCATTGCAATTTTGCATTGTTACACTTATGCTAATGGTACGTCAGTTCTGCACCCGGCTTACAAGCTTTCATGGATGCAGGAGGAAGGATGGGAGGTGCAATATGTGGAGGACGCGGAGGCCACTGTCCATGCTACTTTTGAGTCAGCGTACTCCACACCAATGGATTGGGCCCAGGGTCAGTGGAAACAGCTGACGGACAATGCTGGGATTTACAGCATTTTTGATGAGGATGGGAATATGCATGGAGAGCTAGAGCGATACTTGGGGGAGACCAGGAGACCTAGGAAAATAGATGTGCTGGAGTACTGGAAGGGGAGGGGGGGACCTGCCTGGACTCCAACGGATGGCACGAGACTACCTGGGTATTCCAGGCACAAGTGCGGAATCAGAGCGGATCTTTTCTGCCAGGAGGAACATTATCAGGGATAGGAGATCCCGTCTTGGGCCTGTAATGATTAGAAGTTTAATGTTATTGAAGAAATGAAAACAGGAGTTTCCTGAAATGTGTAAGAAATAAATAGTTCTTATTTGTGCTCAGTTTGAAAATTTGATACATAGTTTGTAACTTTTAATATATTTGGCCATCCGACTTGTGAGTTGGGAGTTTGCACGCAAGGGAGCAAGCCAAGTTGGGAGTTGGGGGAATTAAAATATACCTGAGCAAGCAAGTGACGAGTTGCTAAAAAATGAGCAAGTAACTTCCTCGCTCATCGCTTTACTCATTCCACAAGACCACAACACCCGAGAAGTAATACTGTAACTTATACTCTAAAAAGCAATGAAGTACTGTAAAGACTGATGACCCTACACTGAAAGGTTACCACTCAACTCCACTTCCTGTTCACTCGTGTTGGTTATCTCTTCTCCATTTATCCACATTCCCTCTTCTACACTTGTGTCCGTTTCATAATCTGCAATATCCTGGACATCATCATGTGCAACCTTGACACTCCAATCACTTGGAATTCTTATTGCCTTGTTCTCAAGACAAACACCACAGTCCCGTGCTAGTGACACAACATTCCACGAGAAGAGGTAGGTGAAAGCATCTGCCTTTCCATGGAAAGAGTGATTAGCAATGCTCCTTGTCATTCCACCAGCCCAGAAGGACTTCCGCGCAAATCTCATAGATTTGCAGAAAATAGCTCATGCAACACTGCAAGGACTCTGGTCTCCCCATCAGTGTAGCTAAAGGGTTCTGCCCCCTCTAGGAGTCCAGGATCATTGGTCTTGTTTACTCAAGTATGATATCCTCTCTTTTGAGATTTGGCAATGCCCCTGCGATTTGTTTTGCGGCATTGCTAGCATTGTGCGTTGATCTGATTGGGTGCAAAAGATTCTTTGCTTTGACCTCCAACATGATGCTCTCCAGGTGGGATTGAATTCGAGTTGTGTGCGCCAAAGAGGCATACTCCGCCCAGGTGCTTTAAACTTGGAAAGATTGCTGCCGCCCAAAGCACATCCAATGATTGATGTACGTCACTTCTTGCGAAGCATACATTGGCATAGTTCTCGTAAAACCAAGAAAATGACCTAAAGAGGCATCAACGCCGTTCAGAAACCAGCATTATATATATTGAGTACAATCACATTGCAAAATCCAACGCCACCTCTATCTGCGTCACTCATTCAGTGTTGCCCGTTTGCCATCGCCACCGCCGCGGTCCCCTTGAACGTCTTATCGAATGACGGTTTGATTTCGCCCCACGAGTCAAGCATGTAGTTGGGTTGGCGGGCGCCGGAACCCTCCCAGGCCCATTTGGTGATGCCGAACTGAAGGTACGACTCGAACATGAAGGCCTGGGTGTTGTCGGCAACGCGAACGGGGTGGAGCTCTGCGCCGGATCCCTGTGTGATGGAGAGTGTGTGAATCTCGAGAGAATGGGGAGGACGAACAGCGGGCCGGGTGTGGTGTCCATGCACCTGTAGGCTGTAAGAACACTGACCTTCTCAAACCCAAGCGCGTCTGGACCATGGGCGGACATCATCGAGTGCAGTGTAGCACCACCGGGGTGGAACCCTCCTCCCTTGGTGCTCTCCTTCGCCTCGTACTTGCCCTTGATCAGGCCCATGAACTCGGTCATGGAGTTGCGATGGTACCATGGCGGGCGGAAGGTCCAGTCGGCAACACCCCAGCGAGGCGGGAAGATGACAAAGTCGAGGTATGCGGTGCCGGCCATGGCGGATTTGCAGGTCAGGACGGTGAAGATCGAGGGGTCCTGAAAATTCAGAGTTGGAAAGGAGTGAGGTCAAGAGTTAGGAGCGGCAGACATGGTGTTAAATACTCACGGCGTGGTCGTAGGAGACGGTGTTGATGACCATGAATCGCTGAAGGTCGTACTTGTACGGTGCGTAGTTTCTGTTGCCGCCCGGGGGAGGATGAGTCAGGTAACTCCGGGTATTGCGCAAGTGGCACAACTCACCCGTGCCACGCAATGACGTTAAACGGAGATCCCCTCAACTCAGCCTCGAACAGCTTGCCACCAAACTTGCTCACGACCGTCCACGCCGAGCTGTCCTCCTCGAACCACGCAACGGGGTGCAAGAAGTCGCGAGGGTTGGCGAGACCGTTTGCGCCGATTGGGCCCAGATCGGGAAGCTCGTAGTGACCCGCGTAGCACTCGGCGATGTATCCGCGGGAGGGGCCGTCGGGGAGTGCGACGGAGAATCGTACCCCGCGCGGGATGACGACGATCTCGTTGGGGGCGACAGAGATCCTGCCGAATTCGGTGGTGACGTCAAGGCGGCCCTGTTGGGGTACTAAGATGGAAGATGCGTTATGAGTTGAGCAGAATGTTGCCGTGCATGGATTAGATTTGAACGCACCAATCAGGAAGTCGCCGTCGGAGTTGTAGAGCGCTCTCTTTCTCATGTCAGCGTTCGCAGCGTACACGTGGACGGCGAGTCCGTGTCGGCTCGCAGGGTGTCCGCTTCCACACACGGTTCTCAGCCCGTCCAGGAAGTCAACACTCTGGCCTTCCTCGGGCAAGGGGAAGGGGGACCAACGCGCCTGGTGAGGAACGTTGTAGACACCGTCGGGGGATTTGACCGAGGTGGGGTCTGTGGGGTCGGAGGAGTGGAATTCGGAGGTGATGTAGGGGTTGGCGGTGTATGGTTTGAATGTACCCTGGCCGACGGAGGGGACAATGCGGTAGAGCCATCTGAATGAAGGGAAGGAAATGAGCGCGGGTGGAATTGAAAAGGAGTTGCAGGGAAGACTCACGCTTTAAGGTTGTGTGTGCGAGGGGCAGTGAAAGCAGTTCCGCTCAAGCACTCGGTGTAGGCCTTGTAAGGGCACACCTGGGGCGAGTTTTGGACCTTCGGAAGAGCTCCTTCCAAGGCCTCAGTCTCGAAGTGCGAACCTTTGGTGGCGGGTCTCAATGAGTCGGTGCGGCAACGGGCCGACGTTGCTGTAGAGAATCACTCACCGAAACCCGACAAGTACTTGTACGGGTCTTTGTGGTTTGGAAATGTGTCAGAGGGAGTACATGTATCTGAGTTCGTGGTGTGAAACATACCTTTTGGGTTGCTGGGAATCCATGGAGCGGCTGAGAGAGGTGTTTCGGGGAGATGTGACATGACCTAACGGAGGGAATTCGCCCAGGGGTAAAGTATAAGACCGGAGAAAGATAGATCATTGGAGAAGCAGAACGGGGAAAAGCTCGAGTTTCAATGGGAAAGCTTCCCTCGGAAAAATGTTGCCGAAAACACGGCGAGGGGAGCGGGTCGTCCTTCACAGCACTAAGAGAGTCCGCGCCTCTGTTCCTGGCTCCAGTATTGATGTTTGAAGTGTTCGCTTTTCCTCTTTGATGTCCTGTGTCTCCATTCCCAGCTTTGATGCGAAACCTTTCTCGTCATTGCTTCCATCTCCTGTCGCATCTCCATGCCAATGAAAGTAGAAACTCACGTTGTGCGTTCGCGGCTAGACGGACGACGGACCAACTTCAAGTACTGCGTAGGAGAGTAGTTAGCCGGTGAGTCAAATTATGGGGTGCGACAACCTTCCCTCCGTGAAACCTTCACAGTGGAGCGGGCTAACTACCCCCCACCACATTCACCGGACAAATGATTTCAATGTGAGCATTTTGAGAATTACTCATCAGTGTCTTAGGGTGCTACATGTGCGAGTTGTGCTTGATGAATAAGATTGTGACGTACAAATCATTTTGTGAACAAACGCAGCATTATTACTACCATACTGTCGACAAGAGAGGTTGGGAAACAATCTAGTCTTAGTAGTGAAGGACGTGAGCGACTGCTCATGAATTGAACAATTCGATAAAACTCTGCCAATTAGGAGTGATGACTAGGCAAACAATACAGAAACCTCAGACCATAATTCAAAATAGCCGACTGCACCAAACATGACGTAAAGACGAGAAAGCCAAACGTCTGGCACCACCCTCAACGTTGATTCCAAGTCAGGATCGGGCCGATGCCTGACCCGAGAATCCAAAACATGCGCCCTCAAATTGCCTGTTCTCCTTCCTCTCAACTGCCACAACGAAGATGACTATCAGCACACACTACTCTGCTCAAATCCGCGTCGCAGCCTTGATTCCCGCCAAAGCAGGAAACGAGGAGAAGCTGATCGCCGCGTTGACAAATCTCGTCCAAGTGTCCAACACACAGGATGGCGTGCTGGAGTACCAACTCTCGCAGGACGTCAAGGACGCGACAAGGTTCTGGATGATTGAGAGCGTGAGCAGTGATGGCAGCCGGGAGTTGAGGTGACGTTGTAGAGGTATTGACAATCATTTCTCTGAATCGGAACCGTCTGGCTGGTCCTTTTCGATTTGAAGTACCGAGACAAGGCTTCCCTGGGTAAGTTTCGCTCGTGGCCACTCATATCGGGCGACTCACTTACATCTGTCGTATGTGGGCGATGAAAATAGATGCTCACATGGCCTCGGACGTTTTCAAGAAGGCGGGACCTCTTCTCGGCCCTCTTCTCGACGGAGAAATGAAAATCAACGTCCTCACGCCAGTCAAGTGTGTATAGATCACCTTTCGCTCCCATTTGGATGTCTAACGGAAACATATTCCTCATCCGGTTGGCAAGGTTCGATAAACCCACCTATCCCGAGAACCAAGCTCCGCACACCACAGGCGACATTCGCATTGTCGCAGTGCTTCACGCCAAACCGGGACATGAGGAGGGACTCAAAGTAGCCATCACAACCCCGATCGAGGCAACTCACAAGGAACCTGGTAAATGGCTACCTGTGGTCTCTACCAGAGGGTCGAAACTCCATTAACGTACCTTCACGTATTACAGGATGTCTCGAATACCACTACAACGTTGACACCAGCAACTCTTCCGTGTTCTGGATGCTGGAAACGGTGAGGGCGCGCTACTTAATCCACCGATACCGGCTATCTCAACGCTCTATATTCTCTCACTTCCTCCTCTGCTTCGCGTCTTTGCTTTACCACCACAGTACACAAACATGGACACCTTCCGTGAGTTCAAACGTCCGGAGAACACATCTCCAGACGAAAATCTGTTCCGGAACTTACATCGCCCCCCGCCCTGCAGACTCCCACCTTGCCACTGAGCACAACGCGGCCGGCGGAAAGGCGACCGGACCTCACCTCACGGAGTCACCAGAAATCAACGTTTGCAAGGTCATCAGGTATTAGTCTACATTATTAATACACTTTTATTGTTGCACGAATCAAATATGCTGAAAGAATGACTCCATAAAAATAATGCCAAATTTGGGACCGTGCGGGGACCCTGCATTTTTTGAGCCAAACCAGTGCCACTTTTTTTGTTCTCCTCCAACCCACTCGCTCTCTCCAACCTCCCGCACACCGCCCATCTCGCTTCCCAAATCGTCATGGCAGAACGCGTGAAATCAGAGCCCCCTCTCGAGAACCTGCGGGACACTGCGCCGCCCGCGGAAAATGGAGGCGCCGGAACCAAGAGAGGCAAGCCTATCGTGAGTAGGGAGGAGAGGGAGGGAGACAATGGTTCGAGGAACTGGTGGCTGGACCCAGAGAGGACGGGTGCCCTCCGTGGGAGTCCAGGAAAGGCGTGGAATGCATTGGCAAATCTGCGTGAACTGACAGTAGGGACACACCGAAGCGGTTCAGGAACTCTATCTGAACACGAACGGCACTTCTTCCTTTCCTTTTCTTTAATTTGGTCTTCGATGGAAGCTTCGTCTGACAACAGCACCCCGATATTCAACAGCTCTACGTCGGACGTATCTCTTCTCAAACCGGTCGCAGGGACCTGGAGGATCTTTTCTCAAGATACGGAAAAGTTGTCGCACTGGAAATTAAGCATGGCGGATATGGCTTCGTCGAGTTCGGTAAGTTTGTTTCGAATACGTCTTCAGGTTACCCCTCCCTCACCATGAGCAACCGCTCAAACTCTCTTGGTTACAGAGGACCTCCGTGACGCCGAAGACGCGCACCGAGCTCTCAACAACTACCGCCTGGACGGCTCGGACCTCATTGTGGAATTCTCTCGTCGCTCGGGACCAGGGGAATCTACCTGCTTCATTTGCGGACGTGGAGGTCACTGGGCGCGGGACTGCGACCAAAGTCTCGAAAAGGGCATGGACGTGAAAAGCGGCAAGTGCTTTAAGTGTGGCGATCGCGGTCACCTTGCGAGGTATTGCAGGTGGGCGCTTGGACGATTCTCTCCTTGCACAAGCCACGAATGAAACGCTGTATTTCCATCGTAGGGGTCCCGGAGGACCACCGTCTGGCCCACCCCGGCACTACGCTCCTTACCCACCGCCACCTTACGGAGATTACGGCCCGTACTACCCGCCCCCGCCACCTCGAGGATATTATCGTGACGACTACTACCGCGGAGGACCGTACAGAAGCCCGCCGCGCCACCGAAGCCGGAGTCCCGGGTACCGAGGAGGACCGCCGCCGCCAAGGGGACCACCAGGAGGATACGGTCGCGATGACGCGCCCCCTGTTGACAGGCCCGCTCACTAAATCGTGAGTTCAGTGTACTTTTTGTGCTAAGTTGACCGATGTTCTGATGAGTCATGGGTTATGGGTCACAGGTTGACCACTCTGGATGCGTTTTTTCTTTGATATTTTCACTCCCCCCCTTCTTCGTTTTAATCTTTTCTTTCTTAACAAAATTTTTCTGCAGCCGGAGCGGATAGAAGCCGGGGAGCGTTGTTGGGAGTGTAGCTTCAGGAGTGTACTTGTGGGATTGTAGGAAGCTAGGAAGCAACACCACCTGCCGGAGGCTGGAGCCGGGCAGCGATTCTCTGTAGTCTTTAGGACGTAAGGAAGGTTTAGACCGGACACATGTTTTAGGAGCGAAACGGACCCCATCGTGCAGGCTGTGTAATTTCGCACCACAGAGGGATCCCGATGTAGGTTAGTCTTTGTGTTGCCTCTCCCAGTTTCAGGATGGCACAGGTCGCGGAGTGGGCTTCTGCCTGGATCGCGGTCCTTAAACTGGATTTAGAACTGTGGATATAAATTGAATTATATAATCAAGACGAAAGGAGAGTGTGTGACAGATGTTTCCTTGAATTGCAAAATAAAAGGAATGTGAGGTCTGTTGGTTCTTGAATGTTCCTCTCGGATCAAGCTTGCCTCATCAAGCCCACGGAGACGATGGTCCGGAACTTAGATGCACGTACAGGAGTGGACCTTAGGCGATATCAGAAGAGTGCGTGTTGGAATTCATCTGACCAGTCGCGGATATCGCTGAAACTCCAGCCGCACTCTAATCGCACTCGAATGAAGAATCACCCGCTCCGACCCTATTTACAAATTATGCCTATGGAATCCTGAAATGTCCGCCGATCGCGTGTAGTGCCATCGAATGATACTCTCACGGTTTCCGCAAATTTTCGTCGGCATCCAGCTGCGACTCCAAGTTCGCACTCTTCTCAACCCTTGTATCACTCGCCGCCGACTCATTTGCTGTCTTTTTCACCCCTGGACCACTCCCACCTACACTTTCGACCGTCTGGGCCTTCTGGACCACAACAGATCTCCTGGCACCCGATACGCCAGCGAAACTCGGCCGGGCGTCCGACGCGCCCGAGACGCACGGTCGTGCGCTTTCGGACTTGACCTGGTGCCAACCTGTTGTCCGTGCGCTTTCGCTGTCGAATTGAGGAGGTGCGCCCAACCCAAGAACGGCGGCGACTTTGGGTTTCATGAGCGACATGTTCGGGTCTAGGAAGAAGAAAATGAGGCCGCGGAGGACACCGGAGAGGAGGATGATGTATTCTTGGGTTGGTGGATGGTGTGGTGGGATTCGGAAGGTGGTCACGTGGAAGAACAGCAAGGACGGACACTCACAGTCGAGGAATTGGGCAAGTTCGCTGCTCGGAAACATGTTTTGGATGAATCCCATACCACCGACGAGGAGCGTGACGCATGGGTACTGTTGTGGGACCGGCCGGTCTCTCCTTTCAAGACAGCAAAAACGGTGCAGAATCAACGAACCAGTATAATCCTGCGAGACACGCGCTCCACAGCTGTCCGCCGGTTGCGCCTGTGAATGTCTGTTTACCTGGGTGGTCTCCTTTTTGAGTTTACCACCTCGCAACTGCCACAGTGTGACGATGACGAGAAGGAAGGTCAGGAGCACGTTGACGATGGTCCCGATGTTGGCGATGAAGGCTCGGATGGATCGTGGGTTCTTGGACCAGCATGCGTACGTCACGGGGTTCATCCCCATTCTGGCGATGCATGTCGAGGGGACAAGATCATTCTGCGACAAGACCCAACTCCTCACCCAATGAAAACTGACGACTCACTGCCCAACCGACAACCCACACCACGTCGCGACAAACACGCCCAAGAACACAAAGAGGCCGATTTCCTGCCCCCATGTGAAACCCTGCCGGAAAAGGACGAGCGACTGGTAGAGGACCCAGACGATCACGAGCGCACTGGTGAAGTCGCCGCATCTCCCGCCAGGACGAGGAAGCCTGTGAAGCTACACATGTGGGTGATGGTGTTTGTGCATTTAAGTCCAAGATTGTGCCCTGGGTGTCGGGTGCACCCCATACTTAATATTGGTAGCCAAGCATACCTGCAATAGAAGCTGTCCGGTTCTGCCCCAAGGATCCCGATGTGTCCGATCATGCAATCATGTTTTCTGTGACGAGGAAGAGAAGTAGTTTGAGGTGCGTAGGACGGAGGAGCGACGCTTGAGCTCTGATCGTCGTTGTTGACGTGGAGTGTAATTCGGTTACCCGGTGTGCGTACAATTAATTGGAGATACCGAAAGGGAATTTCACTTGTATGCCAGTCCCAAGAACACGATGATAGCCAGATCTCCCACGACCGGTAGCAGCGATGCGACTGTGTATCCGATGAAAGCATTTCTTCGGAACTCGACCACTTCGCGAGGTAGTGTCGCCATAACCCCGGAACGAAAAGGATCAAATAATTAATAGATACTCTTCTCGGGGGTGAGTTATCCCAGCCAGGTAGTGCGAGATCATCGGTCTTCGCTAGTGGCGATTGAAAGCTTCCCACAGAAAAGGTTAGAGGGGTTTCTCGGAGTCACTCATCCAATTTACAAAGTCGCGCCATGGAAGCCATCAATAACAAACACTGCTAGTTTTGGCGATGAAGGCTAGGCCAAGCCGGAATCGCGCGCGCCAGAATCGCCGTTTTGCCCTCACTCCATATTCGAGATCTGAGCAGTCATGTGAGTTTGAAGGAGGAGGGTATTGGGCGAAGATTACCACAGAAGACGCGTATATCAAGAGGAAATCTTTTGCGATGTCGTGGAGAGCTCTTTCATTCTGGAAAGATCGAGAGGACGGGATACGTCAAGTTTACCAACAAGAAGTATTTCTCGCATGACACAACCACGGTACCACACCCAAGACCTTCATCACCTTCGCTCTATCTCGGGTACCTTGAGATCGTGAAATCACCTCCTGAAGACTCACATGACGAATATGATCCCCTCGCGAAACGACGCCCGACGGGACGCGTCATACCGTCCAAATTCCTTCAAACGACTCGGTGTCGCCAACGCAAATGTTTTCAGGCCGGAAAGCGGTCGGCGAGGTTGAGCTTGACATTCCCGAATGACCTCCTCAGGGACAGCGCCTGCCTCGACTACGGTCGGCCCAATCCATGCGCAGGGTGGGCTTTTGTTCAAGGGGAGAACCGTCGAACTGGAAAGTTCGCCACCGTGGAGGGCCGCTTGGAGCAGACCGGAGTCTTCGAGTCCGGTGCTCAGGCGCAGACGAGTAACAAGACTGAGTTGCGGGCGGCTATTGCGGCGCTGAGGTTTCTTCATTGGCCTGGAGAGGGATCCAGGAGGCTGGTGTTGGCCACTGACTCGCATTACATTGTGGAGGGCATTACTGATTGGGTGGAGAAGTGGATTCGTCAAAGTGGGTCAAAAGCTTACTTTGAGAGGTCTTTGCAATCTTTCGCGATTAACAAACCTACTGGTCTCAAGACTGGCACACATCTGTCACTAGCGCACACGTCAAGAACAAAGACCTCTGGGAGCTTCTCCTTGGAGAAGTCGAGACCCTACACGATGACGCTCTCGATGTGGAAATTTGGAAGATTCCGAGAGCGTGCAATGCGGTGGCAGATGCGGCGGCAAAGGACGCTGCTGGGAAGGAGCCGCCACTGAATGTTCAGGACACGGTTGGCCTCGCGTTTTGAGGAAGGAGAAAAAATAGTAAAGAAGACATCGTCATGTATTAGCAAATCTCTTATGAGCTGGAGATAAGATGGTGTCGATGAGAAGGTTGACGTGACATCGGCTGGGAACTCTGCGTCGCATCTCAGGGTGTAGGAAGAAAGAGTCGAGGAGTGCCGATCCATTGTAATACCTCTCGTTTGGCGGAAAATGCGCTGTCCTTTTATAGTGATCAGGACAGCACAGAGAGTTTACATTGAGAAGTTTGAGAAGGCGAGGACCATCAATGCGAGGGCTGGAGCCGGGTTAAAAAGGTGATGTGCGTCAGCTTCGCGATCGTCAAGCCACTCACAGAAAAATTGTGTGCAGTTCATCCTTTGGCAGAACACCATATTTGCGAGCCCGTAAGGGTGAGCTTAGGGTTGGTGTGTGGGTCAATTTTACAAAAAAAAATATTATAATCTGTCCGTCTGTCAGCAAGACCCCAATAGCGCCGCCCCCGCGCACTTCTCCTCCAAATTCGCACTCTGCTATATCGATCGTAAATCAGAAGAATCTATCGCGCCCGTAAACATCCAGGTTCCAGTCTCGATTGGATTAGAGACGGTTGCAGTCTGACCTTGGCCTCTTCTCCTGTTCCGCGCCATCATTCTCTCGGCAGCTTTGACGGTCCGAATGACTGCGAGATGCGGCGCTCGCCTCCAAAGGGTCGCCGCTCCGCCGATGCCTGTGGAGTCCCTCAATCGACGACAGACGACCTCACTCCGGCGGCAGCCAGCGTGCCCCGGCGTCAGGGCGCCCTTAATTCCCGGGATGGAAACGGAATGTGGGAAACTGCCTTCGGATGTATCTGGTATGAGGTGAGCCTTGGACGCTGTGGGGAGGATTCGACACTCAACTGCCTGGAGTACATCTGACCTACAACCTCTTATACCCGAACAGAGAGTCATGGTGGATCCTTTCACGGGAGAGGTGACGAATGCGTCAAGCGCGAAGAGAAGGAAAGGTGCGTGAGCAGGCGGGGGGATGCGGTGGTGGTGGTGTGTTCAGAGGCGCCGGTGCTTGCGGTGGATGATGTGACGTGCGGCTTGGGTGATGCCGTGGCCGATTCGACGTCACTCCCGAGACTCGAAAATACCCTAAGAGAACGAGGCCGGCGAGGGCGTAGGATGCGGCTCAGGCGCGGTTTGTGAAGCCAGGAAGGACGTCGCTGGTGTTTTTAGAGCCCTATGAGCGCGGAGAATTTGAGCGCTTGGAAGGGTCCACCTTCAACGCCTGAGGGGCTTATGACGCGTATGTCACGGGGTGGGAGAACCCAACAACCAACAGGGCAAACTCCAAGCTGATGCAACCACGCACTAATGATCCCCGCCGCCGCCAGCTCCGCAAACCTTCTATTCCCCTCAAATGGATCCCACGCATACACTGCCCGCGGACGCACATGAGCGCCGGGAGGGTGACTTGACTGCCGTACCGTGATTACAATAAAGTTTCATTTTTACAGTGGATATATTCGACAAAGTCAGCCCTTAATCTGCTCTGGAGGTGCAGATTCTCTTAATTTGCGCGGGCGAGCTTAAGGGCGCAAATGGTCATGACAAGACGTTTCCCTGGCGCAGCTAGGGACTTTTGCCCACGGGGTGCTGAGACTTTTCCCTCTGCCGAACACAAAGTTGGCACTGCTGTCGTAATTTAACTCATGAGATGGAGATCAATTGTACAACTACGCAGAAACAAGTTCACAGTATTTAACTTGCTATCTAAATGAAGGGTGATGGTTGAAGTGAACACCGACGAAAGGGTTTACAGAGCAATTTCTCCACATCGAGAAAAGTTACAACCACAAATTTTATATTTTCGGAAAGCCCGAACAAATGTCTACAAATTCGAGGTCGGCGCAACTCGTCGCCCCATCTGGACGAGGAAAACGAGGCTTGGACAATATCATTCTTATTTAGTGATTCTTGCGATTTTGAACACTGGATGTGGAGGAAACAAGAGGAAAACATATATTTTGGTGACTCTTGCAAATTTTCGTACGGCGCTTTGGGAAATTGGTACCCATAAAGGGTGGTGAAAGTGGTACGATGCACATTTCGAACCTGTATTGAAGGGATGGGGAGAACACGACCACAGTACTCCCCGCCTAGTCATCCTTCTTTCACTTGCTACCTACCCCCCGTTACCGCTGCTTCTTCTCCGGAAACATCGGTGTTCTCGGTGTTCTCCGGTGTGTTCTCCCTCAACTTAACCCACGCCAATGGCTAATAAAGATGCTAACCAGAGACATAGCAGCAAGATCACCACAATGTATTTACTGTATAGTTATGCCAAAATCTCAAAAATGGTTGGGACAATGTGCTCCGCTGGATCTGCTTGACGTTCACAGCGAGCTCCAAGTGAGACCCGGCTAGACACTCAATGCATGTACATATCATGTTTAGCTGAGGATGAGCATCACAAATGAAGCAGTAATAGAAACAATGTTGCTCAACATATACAATTTCAACTCCTAACATAATGGAACGTCACCAATATCAGCAACTACGCAACGATATCATTTGGGACATTAGACCACGGAACAACAACATTCAAAGATAGCAAAAGACTTGCAGAGATTCCATATTGCAAGGTAATTGGAAGTCTAATGTGGCTGGCAAAGGAAACACAACTTAACACTTTGTTCCCTGTCTCCTATTTTCACGCTTCCAAGAAAACTACACTGAGTGGCATTGGGAGGGAGTGAAAAGAATCTTAGCATATGCGAAAGCTACTTTAGATTCTGGTCTAATTTTGTTGGCGGATGCTAAGGGGGAGATTGTAGGATACTCCGATGCCGATTGGGCCGAGAACGATACCTCAAGGAAGTCAACTTTGGGATACGTTTTTAAACTAGCAGGCGCTGAAATTTATTTTCCAGCAAGCGCCAGACATTAATACTATTATTGGTGACAGAATCTGAGATCTACGCCCTCACTGAATCGGCGAGGCAGGCGGCATACCTGAGGATCCTCACCAACAACATTGCTGGAAGAATCAAACCCCATCTGATTTTTTCTGACAGCGAGACAGGAATTAAAATCGCGACCCAGCTGGACAACTCTCACGGAAGAACAAAACACATTGACGCAAGGGAAATGAAGATTAGGGACGAAGTGCAGTCTGGGAAGTTGGAAGTTACACATGTCCCTGGAACAGACAATGTTGCGGACATTTTACGAAATCATGAGCTAGACATCTTTTTGAGAAGTATTGGGATTATTTTGAAGTTTTTAAGTTTAAGTTGTAAAAGGGCAGTTGCACCGCGTTGCAGGGGGAGTGTTGGATGATGCAACGTGGCAACTGTGACACACCTAACGAATCAGATTAGACGTTTGTTGCATGGGCATTTGACATGGCAAGGCGTTGGGTGATTCATTTGCATTGGATAGATCGGACTCAGTCAGTGACTCAAGCGGACTGTATAAACACTGTAAAACTCAGATAGAGAGACAACAGAACACACATCATACTACAAGATAAGACTTCTATGACTACAACTAAGGTCTGTGTGTGCTAGATTCAACAACAACAACGACCTTCTTTTGCCGGCCCACACTGACTACTCTCCTCTTAATCAACGCGATGCCCTTCTCCTGGACCCACGTTTCCGGTTTCATGGTCAGAGCTTCCACTGACCGGTGCTCAAGGTACGAGTGAGCAGGATCCTTTTATACGCGACGTTTGTCTCCTCCGAGAGCGCCGTTATTTTGAAAGATTCTGAAGAAAACGCGCCGGCGCTTTCATCCAGCGCGACCATGTCTCGCAGAGTCTGAGGCCAACCACCACGACGCAGTGCCATGTCTGGCTAGAGATGTTGGAGGGCATTGGGCGGAAGAAACGAGACGGCGGGGGACGAGTGCGGGCGGAAGATGATGCATCGTGGAGCAACCATTTTCTTATGGCGATTGGTGACCGAGGTCACAGCAGGCACCTGATTTTCCCTGTTGATAAGTGCAATTTCCATTGTTCCGCTAAGGAAATCTAAGAAATGATACGCGACTCATCTTCAATTACTGCAATCAACAAAAAGTTCAAAGGAATACACTCATCGTCACAAAACGATTACGAATTCCAAATCTCAGCTGAAGCTGTCAGTATTATTGATCGCTCAAACAGAGCGCACCACCAACGAGGAAGGCACAAAAGAGCACCGCTGCTAGCATCAACGAAGCGATATCCAAGACAAAGAGGAGCAATTGCGAAGAAGTGAATCGCCGGATCTTCTCGACCACAGTAGGCATGCAACATTCCCACCACTTCCGTCAAAGTCCCAGGGTGTGAGCTAATTGGTCCCGCTACTCCGTTGCTACTCAAATCCCCAATGAGTCATTCATAAGGTGAGCTCTTCCACGCACTGAACCGTGTTCATGGCAGTGTTGCTGCTGGCTATGTTTCCTCGGATGCTGCGTGCAGTCAATAGATTGTGGTA
This sequence comes from Gonapodya prolifera JEL478, assembly GCA_001574975.1. Lineage (NCBI taxonomy): Eukaryota > Fungi > Monoblepharomycota > Monoblepharidomycetes > Monoblepharidales > Gonapodyaceae > Gonapodya > Gonapodya prolifera. The sequence goes on from KQ965828.1 coordinate 139,560, forward strand.
AGTCATAGCATCTCGGAGAAAAGAGTTGCAGGATCATGCCTTTTCAAATCACTTTGACATTAAAAGTCTCCTCGTGATTTGAAACACTCTGTTGCCCGTGCCGCAGCACCATCCGCTCAACAAGATCCACTCATACCACTTCAATTCGGACGACTTCAACCCGCACTCCAACACGCCTGAGGCGAGGGGATGGACTCCTAAACGTTCGTTGAGAAAGTTCGGCTAAATTCGTGCCAAAGCTAGCAATACGAGAGAACAATGTGAGACCACATTCACATTCAAAGGTTAAATTAATTTAGCTGCATTACGATCAGAGGTATTGTAGGTGTATGAGTTTGATCTTCACCACAGAAGTGCTCAACAAATAATCACTCCAAGAAAACTTGCGTCGCGAGATGTTTGCACCCAACTCGCTTTCATCCCCCAAAAATACCCCTGGGAATCCCTTGCAGTTGGAAAGGCCTGTAAGCGCTCTTAACCACAAATATATGTTCTTCATCAGTACTCACATGTATTGCACTTCCTATCGTCCCAGAGGTTTCGACTAATGACGATCAGGATAGCACAAAACGCAAGCCCTTAACGCTCCACCCACCATTGCTTCCAGTCCGAGAAGTCTTCAGAAGTCATCTTGACTCCTGAACGGTAGGCGGCATATATTGAGTCGCATGATCGCGTAGAAGGATGTCCGATGCCCTGTTGTTCCCATTTGCGCAGCAAAAGTTGTCAAAAAGCATGCTTCCAGCATGCCTGTGCAAAGCTCACGGTTGGGAACCACGTGGCACAGGTCCTAATGTATGTTAACGTCAAATCAGCGCCAGAGATCCAAGCATGAGTTTATTTGATTTTTACCATTGTGTCCAATCTGAAAAGTCTTGTTCGCTCATTGTCTTGCCCGCATTGTATGCAGCGAAAATGGAGTCACACGTGCGCTGTCCAATACCCTGTTTCATAGATGGAAGACGGTTGGTAGGGTGGAACGATACTACGCGGAGCTAAGAGACGCACCCCAGGATACCAAGTGTCGCATGCCCTAAAATCACAATATGCATGTGAGAGCCTAGACCCCGAAGGAATGAAGCGTCTCCTCTTCGGACTCACCATGCGTCCCAATTGGTGAAGTCTTGCGATGACATCTCTTTTCCAGCGCTGAACGAAGCATACATGCTATCGCAAGTTTGTCCAATACCCTAGAATGAAGATAACAGTGTTCAGAGCATTGTTTATTCAGGATGAGCTGAAAGGTGCATGGAAAGTACACATACGTCTGGAAACCATGTGAGACAACGCCTGTGGTGGTAATGAGTGTATGGGTAGAATGATTTGGCTATTGAAACGGCACAAGAAGCGGAAGATACTCACCACGCGTCCCAATCATCATAATCTTGGTCAGATATTGTCTTTCCAGCAATGTATGCTGCATGAATGCTGTCGCAAGTCCTCTTGATGGTGGTGGTTGTGTACTTTGGATGATTTACAGAAATTGTTGTTGTGCTCTTGTGCATTGTTTTAGTCGTTGAAGTACTTGTGATAGTCGTGGCGGTCGTCTTCGACGAAGAAGGCAGGATGGTTCTCGTTGTTGTTGTTGACTTCTGATTTGCAGTTGTGGTCGCCGCACTGCGGTGACAAAAAAATGGTGAACCTTGGCCGGGGATGGCAATACTGTTTTGTGCGCTCTTACGTCTCGGTAGTCTGACTCGTGGTGGTGCTGAATTGCCTGTCGCACGGAAGTGTTGGCAATTACAAGTAATTGGTAAAAGTCAGAACAGTCTCCACTCACGTCGCTGTTGTTTGGGTGGTTGTAGAACTGATGAAGCATAAGAAGTCTGTCAGCTTCGGGTATCCGAAAACAACAGCTTGAGCGCCCACGCACGTTTCAGTCGTTTGGCTTGTGGTCGATGTCGTCGCACTGCAGATTCAAGATATAAGCACGATAATGGGTTTTGAATTGATTCAGATCGCCAACGGAGCGCCAACACACGTTTCAGTCGTTTGGCTTGTGGTCGATGTCGTCGTACTGCAGATTTGACATATGAGCGTCACAAGATAATGGGCGTTGAATTTCGCCCACGCACGTTTCAGTCGTTTGGCTTGTGGTAGATGTTGTCGCACTGCAGATTCAAGATATGAGCTCGATAATGGGTGTTGAATGGATTCAGATCGCCAACGGAGCGCCAACACACGTTTCGGTCGTTTGGCTTGTGGTCGATGTCGTCTGAGTCGTAGTTAGTGTGGTGGTGCAACCGCCTTTTGAGTGGACATTCGACAACCCACAGGATCAATGCGATGTATCATGTTTCAACCTCTCCCCACGCTCAACCGCTCACCTTTTTGAAGAGAGTTCGCCGGGTTGATCAAGCACGCATTGGCAAGAGTAGAGCAATACTTGATGACGCCACTGCAACCAAGCCCGCATGAGGAGAGGCCCGAGGGCAGAATTCCGTCGATGAAGAGGTTGGGATTTCCAGCAAAGTCAATTACGCTCAGAGGAAGATTGACGATGCCCGATGAGCTTGGGATTAAGGAGACTTGCGCCCATTGTGCGCGGAGTGTGTTGAGCGCGGACAATGTGGAGAGGTCGGGGACAACACCTAAACGCCCGACGTTGTTGCCGTAGAACGAGAAGCCCTTGACCTTCCAGCTGAGGCCCGCGACATTGTTGCAATTAATTTGGATGCCAACGACTGTTCCGCCGACGCTGCTGAACGTGGACGTGGCGCCGCTGTCGTCGCAACATAGTTCTCCCGAGCCGTCCGAGCTCCACGGCCAGAATTGCGAAGGGTTGTAGGAAGTCACCCAGTTCTTAAGAATGCGACAGTCTGGACTGGCGACGAATGCTGTCTGTGCCGCGGGAGCGTGCACAAGTATTGCAAAGACTGCCAGAATCGTGAGCGTGGACATCCGCCCAAACGAAGACCGGCTTCAATTGAAATCTCAACTAATCTTTGACGTCTGTGGCTCGCGATAATAAGGATCGCCTTTGTTGTGAACCTTTCCTGGGGGCGTTCGGTGCAGCTTTACCTCACGACCGGTGTGAGACACGCCGCTGCCGCTGTCGATCCCAATGGCTTCTGGGGCTCCAGCTGCGCCGCGTGGAGACAACTGAAGTGCGCCGGTTCTTGGCGTGTGGCGTCGATTCGTCGACCAAATCTGGACGATGAATCGCCCATTCTTTTCAGCCACACTGTATCCACGCCTCCCTGTGCCCCCCTGTGCCTCCCTGTGCCCGCACCGCCGAACCCGAAGCCAGATCCAAACACTCGGTGACGCGAAGCACAGGGGCCATGAAGGTACGCGGGGTTGGGGGTCCCGCGTGACGGAGCAGGACTGACCGCAGTTTCAGCACACGCGGCTGCTATTCCTGACGTTCACGCTGCTGGGTCTCTTCGCGGCATCAACGTCGGCTCAAGGCGACCCGTTTCTCGGTGAAATTCGCCTTGTCGGCTTCAACTTCGCACCTGTCGGTTGGCACCTTTGTGATGGATCTATTTTACAAATCAGCCAATATCAAGCTCTGTATGTCCTGCTTGGGACGATTTACGGTGGCGACGGGGTACAAACCTTTGCCCTTCCAGACCTGCGCGGGCGGTATCCTATGGGAGTTGGACAGGGAACGGGCGGGGTCGAGTATGTCAACATTGGGGACAAGCCCGACGTTCCACTTGCGAGCCCATGCGGAATCACGAAAGCGACTTACAGTAGCCTGGGACTAGTGTACATTATCTCCCTTAACGGATTTTTTTCTTCGCGTGATTCGCCTATGTAGTCTGTATGTGGATAGAATCACTCCACAACACCTTCTATCAGATGCAAGAGTAGTATTGATTTGGATAGGGACACGAGTGTGTTTCATACGGAAACACATATTGTATTATCATAAGTTTGTCCACTACGAGTGATAAATGGGAGTTGACACAAACCAACACCACACGCGGTGATACTTATCTCCCCGTTGGTCAAACGTACAATTGAATGGACCAAGAAACAACCCAATTTTTTGTTTCGTCTCGTACGACTCTGCGTGTTGTACTGGAGATATCTGGAGCCTGATTCGACTCTCCTTGCATTTGCATCGCTATAAACTTCATTTGCAAACTTGATGTATATCGTTCCGGGTTCCACCAAAGCCCCAGTTCAGGTGTTACTCTGCTCTACCTTCTTTATCCTTCCACGGTCCGGTCCGTGGTATGAGTACCTTCCAATACTGACTTTTCACACAAGATACAGATGTGTCCTCATGATTCCGGTGGGTCCAGTTCACCATTCGGCGTTCCTTGGCACGAGACAGGGTTGTCTTTCTCCCAAAGTCGACCTCGCTCCGTCCTGAAAATTGTACTTGCTTTGGTGGCACAAAGTTTGGGTTAAAAAAAAGGTTGCGAGCTGCAGAGGCTTTGTCAACGGTGTTTGAAGTTCACCCAAGGACCGATCTGGACGTGGTTGACGTGAAATTGTCCGAGACGTGGCCCGTGGGCTGTCCAAAACGAGAGTAAGACCTCGGCTTCTCACCAAAGCATTGGCGAAAACTTGAAGTCAGCATACTGGGAGAGATGGAGGATGAGACTGTTTCATGAAAGAATGCACATGCCATTTCTATTTCACGCCATCTACCCTACCCGACTTATGAAAGCTCGTTGTGCCATTAATTTGAATCGGGAAACACGACCACGACGGTATTAGGAGAAAGGGGTGTTCGGATAGACTTGGCGAGCATGCCATTCCATTCCACGCGGACAGGAATTCCTCACCTTGCGCACCTAGTGGCGTCCCTTATTCGACTCGCCGCAAGCGGGTGTGTTGAGGGGTGTCTGGGTTCGATGTCCACACTGCACCGATTTGATTTACCCATGACTTACGGTAGTGTCATGGCATATGGCGGTGGCGGTGGCGACACTGTGGTGTTGCTTTATCACCGTGTCTGTGTCTGTTTATGTACTCGTTCCTGAAAAACTTCACCATTCAGCCACTGCCCCAGCCAGGTCACCGGTGCCTATCTCCACACTCAAGTCTCCCGCCGACCTGCAAAACACCAGAACAGCTTATCCGACTTTTTCTTTTAAATGGTGGCAGTGAATTGCTATCGTTGGTACGTGGAAGCAAAAATGTTGAGGGCGCCGCTTGAGGGTTTTGTCTTTTTTTCTTTTTTAAGTTGCCACGCAAAACCGCTGAGTGAAAGATCTGCCGCCTTCTTCTAACTCAGTCGTTCCGCAACCCACATCTGATGCTCACACAACTCGAACCCATCAAAGAACATGTACCTCAGCTCTGCATATCCAGTCACCCTCGGCTGGAGCCGGACGACCATCCCGCCGTCGCTTGTCGAGTGCCCGATGTGGAAGCCCACGAGCAAGCGGCCGTAGGCGAACCCACGGATACTCCCGACTTGGAGAGCGAGGAGCCCAGCAAAGAGGACTTGAAGTCGCTCACGCCAAGGTCTTGCGAGCCGACGGACGCCGAGGTGGACTGGAGCTGGGAGGAGGACGAGAGTCGGGAAGTTGACAGGTCGCTGGACGACGACAGCTCTCAAGAATCCCCCTCGGACGACGACCTTGCCGAGGCGCCTTCGTGTACTTCGCGGAAGGCACCGTCGCCGCCTCGTTTCGGCTGGCACAGGGCTCCGCCGAGTTCGGAGACCCAACGAGTGAAAATGGTGAGTTCGCCCTTTGCGAAGCCTTTTGGGGAGTGTTGGGCTCTGTCGAACCAAGGAAGCGAATGCTTTTCGAGCATGGGACGGTGTCTGGCCCACCAGACGAAGAGGTTGAATCTCCGGAACGGTGTGGAACCACCTGGACGGTCTTGCTTCAACTATGAGGAAGACCAGGAGCCGTAGGAGTGGTGGAACCCCCCATCATCGCTGTCCTGGACTGGGTGAAGTTTTCCTGCGTCATTTGTGCGAAGGAATCACTACGATTGGGATTCAGCCGAGATTGTGTTGAGGATGCTTGGCCGTTGGCTACGGGCGTCCACCAGTTCGCGCACCTCTCTCCTTTGCGAAGTGGTTATCGTGGTGCATTCTGAGATCTCACGATGCACCGATGGCCCCCTCTTCCCTTTGCGTTGGTGGTTTTGCCAAGCAATCTCACTTGCTGCTCCACTACCCCCTCGTGTCCGTCTTTACCCGCCCCGCCCACATCACCACGTCCACCTCCATCTCCATTTCACAGCTCCTCTACCGCCTTCGAGGTTCCCGCCCTCGTGGTGCCCCCCCACGCGTACCCCGTCGAGCACCGTGCATCGAGTACCAGTCGCACCACCTCTCCCCAGCGAGCGCGAGTGGATCGCAACGATACTCGCCCTATGTTCCTCGCCAGAGCAGTGCATTGCGGAGAGTCGTGACGATGTAGCTGATGGGCGTCGAGCGCGGGTCAGTTGGTCGGTCCAGGAAGGAGACTCCTTGCAGTCCCGGGTTGTTTTCTGGACGCCTTGTATGGACCCGCTCGATATCCCATCGACACGCGTTGGACGTGTTCTGACCGGAGGGGCTGTGAATATGGACTCGGTGTGTATCATTTTGGGTGGATGTGTGCTCCGATATGCACCATGTTCCCGCACTTTTCCGGACGGACTGGGTGCATTCCCTAATACCCGTCACCTTTTGTGGCTCTGATTGTGTTGATGCGAATAGTTTTGTCCATTTGTCACTGGGGCGGGGGGTCAATATAATATGGTTAATCATGGCAAGGTTTTTCAGTTCCGAACACCCCGGCTCTCTCCCTTTTAGATATTATTCTATCGATTTCCCCCAAGTTGAACAAGGCCAGGATTCTCCGCACAAGATACGGGGCACCCTTTAGGAGTGCGGGGCAGTTCCGCACTTCACGGCACAGGCAACCCCCCTCTGATTATTCTCCCCGCGGTCCGTTCAACACAAAAGCACGATGTTGGCCGCACGGAAAGCCCTCACCCGGTCTTCTCCAGCCTCGCTCAACTGTGAGTCAGGACTGTCGCAACACCACGCCGCGCATCGTCAGCACAAAGCGAAACATTCACCCCACGGAAAACCATTTCAGTGGTCCAAACCGCCTCACGAATGTCGCCCGTGTCAACATCTGCAACCCAGTTCGCGGCTGCTACCGCCAAAGGTGGGGTGGAATCGAACAGCTTGCTGCGGGTGCGCTTCCGTCTCACAATCCACCAAATCCTAGCCGTCTCCAAATTCGACACGTCTAGTGCCACGGAGGAGGAACTTGCGGCATATGGAGTCGCCCACGTCACGAAAGGAATCGGTCGTTCCACTACCATGGTGATTGAGAGAGGAGAGGGTGAGTCGGCCCGTATTCCGTATCACGTCTAGAGGCGATGCAGAACCGCTACGTTTGTTTTCTTCAGGCGTCTGGCTCCACAGCGTCGGAGGTCGTAAAGTTTTCGACCTCACCACCGGTATCGGTGTGACTTCCACGGGCCACTCACACCCCACCGTGGTGAAGGCAGTGCAAGAGCAGGCTGCCAGAATTCCACACGCTCAGGTGAGCCCTCCGAGCGTAGCGAGGACACCGACGCCTTAGTTCCTCCAGGCGCTGAGCTAGGCTGCCCGCCGGAGGCGAAGGATCCGCGCGAAGCGCGTATTCCTGCCGGACTCTTTCGGGGAGAGAGCTGTGGCTTTCGGTGCGACCTCAAATTTATTGCGATTCTTGTTTCAGGTGAACCTGGTTCTCCACAAACCGATGATCGACCTTATCAGTCGAATGAACGAGGTTATGCCTCATCCTAGCCTGGACACTTTCTTCTTCTGGAATGTGAATTCGCGTCGATGACGTTGTTTTCGCTGTTGTTGTTATTCTTATGTGTTTCATTCTGCTTCAGTCCGGCGCAGAGGCTGTTGAAGCTGCACTTAAACTGGCGCGACAGGCCACCAAGAAATCAAACATCATCGTTTTCAACGGAGGGTAAGCTCAATTTAAGAATTTCTAACTCCTGGTCAGCGACTCATCACTGGTGTATAATGACAGTTATCACGGACGAACCATCGGTACAAGTGAGTGATGCAGCGGCTGCCACTTTCCATAGCACAGATTCCAATACAATTCTCCCATCGCAGTGTCTCTCACGACCTCCAAGACCGTCTACCGCACCGGCTTTGGACCTCTGATGCCCCAGGTTTTTGTCGCGCCAGGTATGTTATTCGACTTGCACGAACGATTTTCTTCGGGTCCATGTTTATGGAAAATTGCAATCAAAACAGTTCCCTACGCTCATCACTGTTCTGGAAATATCTGCAACCAGCCTGGAGCTGAGAACTCCCACTGCGTCAACTGGGCGCTGGAGCAGATGGAACTCCTTCTCAAAATGCAATCCGCCCCCGAGGTAAGAACCCCTTTATCGCTTTTATTTGCGTACCGTCTGATAAACCTCTATTTTGGCTGGATATCGCCAGGACACTGCTGCGATGATCATCGAGCCTGTTCTGGGCGAGGGAGGCTACGTCCCCATGCCAGCAGAGTTCCTTCAAGGACTTCGCAAAATCTGCGACAAGAACGGTATTCTTCTGATCGCCGACGAGGTGAGCATTCTTTACGGAAATGGTGCGACTAACACCCGGTGACAAAGTGACATTTTGCAATTTTGTATGACCCAATCAGGTCCAAACTGGCATGGGCCGCACTGGAAAGCACTGGGCGGTTGAGCACGCACCCGTCACACCGGATATTCTCATTTTCGCAAAGGGCATTGCTTCTGGATACCCTCTGTCTGGTATTGCCAGCAGGCGGGAGCTGATGGACAAACAGCCAGCTGGAAGTATGGTAAGACTCTTTCTCTTCCGAGGCCATTCACTATTGTAAACGATGCTTCGTAGGGTGGAACGTACGGAGGAAATGCCGTGGCATGCGCTGCTGCTCTAGGAACACTTGATGTGTTCAAGGCGGAGAACCTCCTCGGCAACGTCGCTGTCCGCTCCGAGCAGTTCTTTGGCTCCCTTCGAAGTAACCTTCCCTCGGTCCTCGCAAAGCACGATATCTCTGTCGACATACGCGGGTTGGGGCTGATGATTGGGCTCGAATTTTCCGGCCCAGGAACAAAGAAATACAAGAAAGGAATCGCCGCCGAGATTGCCACAACGGCCTTCGACAAGTAATTTGTGGCCACATCCCGTTTCCTCCCGCCGATAATTCTAACGAATCTGTTTATCCGCGATATCATGTAGCCACGATATGCTAATTCTGACCACCAGCGTGTATGACACACTGCGACTTATCCCACCGCTCAACATCACGGAAGCTGAGACAACAGAGGCTCTGAGACGTCTCTACGCATCGCTTGAAGATGTTCTGGTGAAGGCATGAAAACGTAATACCTGCATGGCGCATTCCGTAATTTCATTGCACAGTAGAGGGTCGAACATGTCATAAAATCATTTATATACTCCATGATTGCCGCCATTCCCACTCTCTCAGTCGAAGGAGATGCCTTTCTGTGGTCGCATTTTCCTGTTGAAACCACCAAATTGTCGAAATGAGCGCGTACGACGGCTCGCACCCCTTTCTCTCCCAGTCAACTCGATCTTCTGGTGATCCGGTAATTAGCTGCCCTCTACCGTCCTTCTTCGACCGATTCTAACACTCCTGTTGTGGGCAGTCCACCCTTACCCTGAGACGGAATGGGAAGCGCTCGACATTGGATGGAGTCATCGATACTCCGCAAGAGTATATTGAGGAGGCGCTCGATGAAATGGAAGAGAATGCCGAGAATGCAGCACGTGAGTGCTGGAAACCCCGAACATGCTGCTTGCACTTGGTTTCACATTTGTCCCACCCATCTGAAGGAACTATCCATAGCTGGATCGAAGATTGGTCGGAGTTTCTTGCGACAACCGGGGTGGCGTCGTTCGGTATTGGGGTCGTCTTGGGGGGAGGTAGGTTTGACAGTGGAAGGCAAACATATCCAGACAGTTTACACTCTGTGACACCTACCCCCAGTCTACTCTGGATTGATGAACTCCTTCATCAATGATATTTTGATTCCACCGTTGGCACTACTGTTTGGTGAGCACTGAGCAGCCAAGGGTGATTTATCCAAGATTCCATCAACATGTAAACTCACGCTCCATACCTGCAACCCAAAGGTGACTCGCTTACTGACTTTTATGTCATCCTGATGCCCGGTCGGAATGGGCCTCCATATGATAGTCTGGCGGATGCTCGAGCAGATGGTGCCATTACGGAGAACTACGGACGCTTTCTCTTCCGACTCACCAGCGCAATCATTGTCACTATTATTCTCGCTTACATAATTGGAGGTACGTTTGGTCACATGTTGCCCTTGGCCGCGGGAGTGTTGATATACCAATCGTTTGTTTAATCATTCATGAAGCATTTGTACGATTCCAGCGAGCGTTCTCGGAGGAGGAATCTAACTACAAGGTTTGCTTCCAGTGCACTCGACCTATCCCTTTGGAGGTAACTGTTCGACTCGGTTTTACTTTCGTTGCAACGTAAGAAGAACCTTTGTTCCGTCGTGTCCAATTCTTCAACCAAGGCCCGTCGCTGCAACTTCTGTACCAGCTATATGAAGGGTCTGGAACCCTTGGATGAATCAGAACCGGCCGGCGGTAGTAGCTCAAATTCCATGACTGTGTCGAAGCAGCAGACGCCGAAGCCGATCGAGAGCATTAGTTAGCGCGCACTAACTTCCGTTATACTTAATAGGTGTTGACGTTTTGGATAAGTTTCGTTGTATTTGATAATGATATCTTGGCGTTCGTTGTCTCCAAACGATTTGAAACCATTTCCACCGCTCCAGGTGACCGTTGCGATGTCGAGGTCGTACAACGAGACCTCGCCACTTCTAAATCCTACGTCCCGAGTAAGCTGAAAGCGATCGTTGATAAGAGCGATTCACCCCTGATACACCCTGTGTTTGTCTTCAGGCATCGGAAACGGCAAGCTGGCATTCTCTGCGAGGTGACATCCAAGAAAAGATTGACGAAGCGAAAGTGGTGATCGATGATGTCGTGGAAGACTTGGAGGAGAAGGGAAAACAGATGGGGAGTGAGTTTCCAGCCATCTATCCCCCGTGGAGTCAGTTTATTCACTGGTACTTGTCAGAGCGCGTGAACAGTTGGTTTCGCGACTGGTCGGAATTCTTGGCTACGACCGGGGTGGCATCCTTCGGAGTTGGTGTGGTGCTAGGTGGAAGTGAGTGGAGTTGGAATTCTGCGAGCTACATGTGACGGGACACATCGTACAAGTACAGTTTACAGCGGCTTACTGACGAGCTTTATCGAGGATATTGTACTCCCACCGTTTGAGGTCCTCTGGGGTGAGTTGATCGCCTTTCCGATTTCCGCTGTTATGAACCCATATGATATCGATAATGGGGGTGGACAGGCAACTATCTGGGCGAATTCTATGTGGTCCTTAAACCTGGGCGTAATGGACCTCCCTACGACTCTCTTGCCGAAGCGCAAAAGGATGGTAAGCGACGGGTCGAATCATCGACGAAAGCAACCTTCTTCACATATGAAATAAACCCGTGCCACTAGGTGCAATCACTGAGAATTGGGGCAAGTTCATCCACGTTCTTGTCAACACCATCATAATTACGCTGGTTTTGGCGGGGCTCGTGGGATGTAAGTGACTGCTCACAACGAGAACTGGGCAATCTCGCAAAACTCTCAATACCACTCTCTTCCTAGTCTTCATGCGTTTCCAGCGTGCTTTCTCTGTGAAACAGTCAAACTTCCAAACTTGCACCGAGTGCACGCGGCCGATTCCGATAAGGGTACGTCGTCGGCCGCCACCTTAAAGTTCCTCGATGCCCTCTCAACCCGGATGCTTGATGTTCTCCTACTAGGCGAAACGCTGCCCATTTTGCACTTCGTACGTTCGTGGTAAAAAGAAGATGCAACCTGCTGAAAAGAACACGGCCAACGAAAAGGCACAAGCAGATCAGGATGAAGCGAAAGTTCCGAACATAAACTGAGCGGTCAATATCATTATGAAGCCCCTCTCTTGTATTTTTTACCAAAGCTCATGAACTTGTATCTAGCCAGCATCGCGATCTCCAGACCGCGATGACTAGACTCAGGGTTTGATCTGCGCAGTTCAATATGTATACATGAAAATATTTCACTTCCCTACCAAATAATTATGCGGAATAGATACGGTGATATAAAGTGCTGAAATCATAAAATAGTGCAGCGGCCGCAACCAGAACCTTCAGACGAGGCATTTGGTTTAGTTGAGGCTTCGCTGGACTTTCGCAGATCGGTGAGCTCGTCCGAGGTGAAGGTACCACCTCGATTCATGACTGCCGCTAGTTGCGCGAAAAACAAATGCCAAGCCAGTTCCGTTTCGAATGGGAATGGAATGTTCGCTTTCTCGGTCGAAGCAACGCGCAACGAAAAGGTGCTAAGTAGTTTAATTTAGCTAGTGCAATATTTGGAAAGTGATGTCTGAAATACTCACGTTGCAGCAAGCTTTGCGCGGTAGTCTTCGAAGCCCAATCCCATTTGCGTTTTATGGCGATATCCGATCTCCAGGAGCATCTGAACAACTGCCCGTCGCATTTGCTTGAGCTCTGAACCGCGGTCTATGGGGGCGTATGCCTCGATGATCCTGCCCACTGCATCCGCGAATCTCTTTGCTCGATCTTCCTCTGATAAGGTCAAGCGACTCGATAAATGACCATCCGCCAAGAACTTGAATGTTTCTTTCGACTGAGTATGAAGAAGCTCAACGATCACCGGAAACGTGAGAAACTCAAAAGAATTGACGTACCCATGCTTGAATGGCGCCCTCATGCTGTCCAAGTTTGGTCCAGGACTCAAAAACAAGAGCAGCATCGTCGGTCGCCAAATCTATGGCGACCTTCTTCACAGGAACGTTGAGCTTGCTGCTAAAAATTTCAAACAGAGTGGGAAAGCCCGAAGTCGATGTTTCGTATTTCTTAGAAAAGGATCGAGTGAAGTTTGAGCCAAGCGACTGCGCGCTTGATTGAGTACCATCCGATTGGCTTGACGGGTTCAAATTGGAGGCTGATCCGGGCACATTCGTTGGAGATACTTCAGGTATGCCGGTAGTAGGGCGTCCCAGTATAATGTTCGCACTTCGCCTTCGGCCGATGGTGCCATTGATGAATGATCCTGATTCACCACCCAAGGCAGAAAGACCGGAAAGCCGTGCGTCCGGAAGAGACTCTCTGCGTTTCCGAGACCGAAGGGTTCCAATCACCGCATCCAAATCCTGTGGTTTCGCTCGCTCATCAATATCCGGCGGAACACACTCGGTGATTTTTATACAATCGTCCATTTTTAGATCCATTGAACCTGCGCGTGCAAGAACCTGCTGAATAGACGTGGAGTCGGCCTCGTTAGATGCGCTGGCAGGACCGAGGGTTTCACTTTGAGGGGTTTGGTTGTCTCCAGAAGATTTGCGATTGTGCGGTGCAATCCCTTCCGTTGTTGAGTCCGACTGGATTGTGGGGAGTGGGGGAAGTTGTGGCATCGTTTTCTGAGACGAGGTCTTGCTGCTTTCTAACTGGTTGGACAGCTCTTCATTGGCCTTAACCAAAAGGTCTATTGTCCGATGTCTACTCCTGCGAGGTGTGGCGATGTTCGACGAGGGTTTCGATCGGATTGTCGTTTGTGTATCGACAGATTCATTGTGTTCAAAAGCCCCCTCAGCACCCGATGCGCCGGCGATTCCGTCGACTGAAGTGTCGTCGGATGATTGCGCTTCGATGTTGGTGGGTGGCTCCGTTCGAGCGACGTCTGGTCCATCCATGCCTCGTCTGTCGATCAGTCCGGGCAATGATCACAAGTGGCACAACAACGCAAACGAACTTTATTCCCAGAATTACCCTTCATGTATCGTGCTATCCAAAACAAAAGTATACTGTACTAGAATGCTTCAAACACTTCTCATCGTTCGACGCTACCATTTTATGAAATCGCACGGAATTGGAACGATCGGTCGGGTCTTGGTCTGACCTCCACCACACCAGAAGTCTCAGCCCAAGCGCGGAAGTCGAGCATCGCCTGCTTGTATGCGGGTTTTCTGAAGTTGTCGACCTCCGGTCCATATTGCTCCTTCATTTGGTACTGCTGCTCCCCATTGAGGTTCGCTTCATTCATTCATTCGCGCGAATAATAGAGCCGCCGACGGTGATCGGGAATATTGCACGTTTCAACATTGGCTTTCATTGCGTTCCAAAATGAAACTTACCGATAATCTCCTTGAAGCGAGCCCAAGAATCACTTGGAAATCCTCTGAGCATTTCTGCCATGGAGAGAAATACAGCGTGACAGACTTCTGGATCGGGGTCGGCACTGTCCATAGAGTTCCAATATTAGTGCTTGTTGGAAAATGCACATCGAAGAGACACTCACTGGTACGCCGGCTCGATCATGACTTTGGGGTGCTTCGGAGCAGTTGAATATGTCGATTTAACTCTCTTGAAACTCGGTTCACTGTCGACTGAATAATGAGGCGAATAGTCTTCCACGTCGGAACCGATTTTAGCTCATCGTGTTTCCAAATTGCACTACAGACGTAACTTCGGAATCTAACTCACCGAGGTCAATTTCTCGTCGTTTATTCGAGGAAGTACTCATGTCAAGCGAACTCTTGGACGACGTTGAAGAGAGGTTGTCAGACTCGAAGGCATCCCAGTGACTGCTCGGTGAGTACAGTGTTTCGGACGACGTTCCGAATCGATCCTTCATCGGGGATGACGACGAGTGTGGAGAACTTGGTGATAGGAGATCGTTTATCGCCATGCGAGCGCTGCTTTGGCGGAGGTTGTGTGAAGGTATTTGAAGTGCGAGCATGCGACCCTTCTTCTTGCCCTCTGCCGGTGCGACTTGGCTGCGTCCTGGAGGTGAGATAGGTTCCATCGATAGGCCGACTTCTTCGAAATGTATGGGAATGTCCATCGATACGGCACGTAGAAGACTCTGAGGAGAAGGTTGCCGGGAACATGCATTGAAAACTTAGCCCAGGAAGATTGGATAAGGGGACTCACTTGAGAACTCTCTTGTATCTCCACCAACGATGCATCGATCATATTCAGACGTCCACGAACGTTTCTAATCTCCTTCGCCAGCGTATCCTTGCGCGACTTGTACTTTGCAACTTCGCTCTCCATTGGTGCCACTTGTGAAAGCACGAACGCCGCCTTGCGTGATTCGACGGTACCGTGCTCGGGGATATCTCTCTTCAAGCCGTCCAAGTCACCTCCAGACTGAGTTGTTGCGATAAAGTCAAATGTCTTGCCTGCGGTCTCTCGAGCACTGGCGAGGACTGCTCGGCCGGCCTCGAAGCGAGTGACACATTGTTGGTGTTCGGCGGTCATGGAATCGAGTTCAATCTAAAGGTATAATATAAGTGGTCTCGTTCTCCTTTCAATTCACTGCTGAACTCACCTGAAGGCTCGTCCTTGTCTTGTCAACCAGGGGCACAGCGCGGCTCAGAACATCCACCGTGGCAAGAACCTTGGCACCGATTTCGCCAAACTCCTCCTGCTTCGGCTCGTCTTGCGTATCCATATCACGTTGCGCAATCTCGATACTTGGTGAATGGAGCATGGTATTGGAGTCTTCACTTCCCGGCGTCGCATGCCGCTCTGGAAAGTCAACGCCGCCGACGAGCCACCGAGCCATATCGCGTTTCATGTCGTCCGACCAGTTCTGGTCAGTGATCAGGGTGCGGATGTCGTCCAAGTGGAAGCGGTCCTGCTGTAGTGGCCGGAAGGCCAAATATGATGTCGAGACAATCAGTCAGGCGTCCGGACGCCAAAGGTCCGAAACGGAAGTTCACGTACCAGCATCTTCTCTATATATGTCACATCATGAGTGAGAGATGTGGGAAATGGGCCATCTCGTCAGCAAACGCGTCCATCACGTTCTCGAGCAGCGTTAGCGGCGGCAACGTACCTTCTCTCATCCTGTAACGCGTCCAACGCGTCGCATCGACCAGTTACTTACTACTACGTTTGCCAGCGAAGCGATACGGGCTCACCTCATGACCTGATGTTGCTCTGCGGCGATTCCTAGAGCATCAAACCCGTTCATCACAAAGGCGCTCTGGTGCGACTGGAGGTGGCTTAGTCGAGTGTCTTTGCGTGATGGCGTAGTCGGTGGTCCACCGGTGGCAGTTTACGGAAGCTGGCGTTTGATGGCGGTTGCGGATTGTCAAGATGGCAGGAGTGGTGGAGCTTTTGAAATAGTGTAGGCTTCATTTTTCAATAATGAAAGAATCCCAATATAAAAATTATTTCAGCACGATAAAGGACAATTCTCGGTGCATATCGTCTTCCAAAAATATCTTCACGATTTCGTCGACATTCTTGTCCGCCTCGAAGCCCAACATCGTCGCTCACTGCGTTGCAATATCTCCCGGCCATGTCCCAACGATGGCCTCTATGTTCGGGTCGGGCTTCTTCTCGACGAGAGTTGCGTCACCACCACCGACGCGAACCATTGCGTCAATCAAGTCTCTTGGTGTGGTGGACAGACCGGGCAGAGTGATCACGGCTGCGCGTCCACCAAGCTCTCTACGACGCTGGCATGCACAAGCGCTTTTATTGCAGGCCTCGGGCGGGCGATCCAAATGAGGGTCTTTTCGTCAACGGGGAGGACGGTCTTCTGCTTGTGCTGGAGCGGTTCCCGCACGATGCCCGAGATGAAGACCGAGGCGGCCGCGTTGGGTTTTGCAGGGCGGATGGCGATTGTTGGAAGACGGAGGATGCGGGCGTCGAGGAGGTCGCGACGTGAGAGGTCTGAGAGGACGAGCACGCACATTGCTTTCTGGGTCACCCAGGAGAGGGCAGGCAGACAACCATCACCACCGCAATATAATACAGCATGCCATGATAGCTTGGAACTTACCTCAGCTCCGCATGAAGATTGCGGCATGATAACTGAGTCCCCTGAGCAGTTCTGGTATATTTCACAATTGTCGATCGACGACGGTCAATTCCATGGACAACGGAGCATCGACGAGTCAATTGCGTCTGACAGGAGTCGAATATGCCTTGACGACCTCCCCTCCATACACGGCCAAACTGGAGGTGAAGACGACCACAGACTTTATGCCCAATTCCAGACACCGCTCTGCGATAGCTCGAGTGCCACCAAAGTTGACTTGCATACCGAGATCCCACTCGCGCTCAGCCTGGGCCGAGACCACGGCGGCGAGATGGTAAATGCATGTGGTCGTGCCGGTAATGACCTCGCTGAGGACCGTCTTGTCCAGAATGGAGCCCGTTCGGTAGACAATCGGGGCCGAGTCAAGCGAAACGGCGGCCGAGGGAGGCGACGGCGGGAATGCGTCAAGGACCAAGATGCGGCAAGGCAGTTGTGCACCTCCGAGAAGTGCGAGGATGAGCTTGCCGCCGAGGAAGCCGCGGCCGCCGGTGATGAGGATGTCGGAGTGAACGTGAGTGCTGACCATGTGTGTGGTGGGAGACAGAGCAGTGGGCGGACATGAGAGCTCATCAGTGTTTCGGCGATTTTCCTAATTCGTCCCCAGTCACGGCGTGAATGATTCTGCGGAGACCGAGCATCCTATGTCAGAGGAGCTCGATTCATTTCGTTTCTTTGGCTGGATCTCACGTCTCGTCTCCGCCACCGCAACGATGTGGAAAATGAATTTGACACACCTCCAGGGGCGTGGAATCATTACCTAAGGCAAGCAGCGCAATCCGATTTTTGTAAAATGAATGGTGGTGCATGAAAATGTGTCAAATTTCGGATTGCGGTAAAAGTTTGTTGAACTATATTCATCCCAAATCGTTGGACCAGTTGGGATTTGCACACCATCGGAACACATCATAAAACTCGGAAAGCACTTCAGCGTCAGGGATTGTCCGCCACTATTAGTCTGGCGTTCCGAGAGCTTGAGCGGTGGGAGTGGATTTCCGAAATTGGAAATACTTAACCGTTGTACCAAAAGTTTGCAAAGTATCCAAAATAAGTATTTACGTAACTGGTCTTGGCGTGGCGGAACAAGTCGCAATGATGCGCCATGCTTTGTGTGTGCCAGTTCTCGTAAATGTTTTGTAACGGCAGATTTTCAGCCGCAGGACAAGATTGAAATTGGCTTCAACCAACACAAGCAAACACCCAAACGCAACCGATACCAGAAACGAATCGGATTCTTGACGCATCATGTCGCCTGTCGCTCTTCACCCACTCGACAGCTCGAATTCGCCTGCTGTTAACCCTCAGCATTTAGGCTTCCCCACAAAGGAATTGCAATCGCACCAGTCCCAAACAATGGTCCTGGACATCCGCGGATTCTCTGTATCGAACCCCCCTTCCCTCCCTCTCGAATATGTTCCCCTGGACGGCGCCGTGTCCCACGATCCCAAGTCTGACTCTGAGTCGCAGGACGTTTCTCAAAGGGAACTTCGTCGAACCATCGTGCGCTCCCTCCTCTCAAAGTCTGTGGGACCAGTAGTGTCCGGAGAGGACGGTGCCATGGTGAGTTTCGCTGTCGACGTGGTCGGGGTATGATTGCTAACCCTCCGACTGCTCCATCCCAAGTCCTTGGTACGCTCGATTCCAACCCTCATTCTTTACGACGACCCGGGTCTTGCCATCTACGATGAAATTACTGACTTGAAAGAGTACTATCTCGTCGAAGCCGAGACCGATATTTTGAAACGGTACTCGGACGAGTTTGTCAGGGAACATGTCAGGGACGGGGTCACGTTTATCGAGCTTGGATGCGGGTGAGTTACATAGACGGCAAATGGTAATAAAGGGGTTACTGGGTGGATAGCGTTGAAAGAGGAGTCATGGTGACGTCGGGTCAATTTTTGAGCGGGGAAAAGTACTTCGAGAAACGGAGACCGACCTCGCGGGAGGAAATAAAAACCGGCCACGGGCCAATATTCGCGAGAAAGAGCTACCCTGCAGCCTGGAATATGGTCACACCATCTGTCGAGCACTTCTGGCCTTTGCCTTATCCCTCACATCACTCCCGCACCGGCAATCCTGCTACCACAGGTCTATGCGCAAAACGCGGCACCTTCTATCCGCCCTGGTATCCTCCCGCCGTCGCGTAACCTACATCGCCGTCGACCTCGAGCCCCGCTCGCTGACCGACTCCGTCCGCGACATGTCCACGGCGTTCCCCGAGATCGATGTCCAGGGCCTGCTGGGCACGTACGACGACGCCCTGGCATACCTCAAGGCACACCCGAGTGAGACGGGAAGAAGGTTCATGTGCTGGTTCGGGTCCAGTATTGGGAACTTCACGAGGCAGGAAGCAGCCGGGTTTTTGAAGAAGTGGACTGAAGACGTTTTGGCGGTGGGGGATATGTTTGTGGTTGGAGTGGACCAGCGGAATGGTGAGTTCTCTTTTGTCGACGATTGTTGGTCTATTAGGTGGCCATTGGCCGGGGTTGATGTTGACTATTCCTCCTGTAACCATTCCAGAGAAACGCAAGATCGAGCTCGCGTACAACGACCCGCAGGGCGTCACGAGACGTTTCATCATGAATGGACTCAAGCACGTCAACAGAATTCTGGGAAGCGAGGTGTTTGAGCAGGGCAAGTGGGCTTATGAGGCTCGGTACAATGAGGTGGGTGAAATTTTGGGGTATTCGTCTCTTCGGGGTACTTAGCGATCACCGAAACATGTCACTCCGTGAATCTAGGTTGTCGGCCGCCACGAAGCCTATTACCGCTCGCTGGTCACACAAAGCCTCGTCGTCCCGCCCTTCCAACGGGGCGCTACCCCCACCATCTTCGACTCAGACTCTGATAGCGTTAGCGTCAGCGACACAACCGTCGGGGAGACCTCGAGCGTCGACGACGATTGGGTGACTTTGGACGGACAACTGGAGATCCGAGTCGAGAAGGATGAGTTGGTGCATGTGGAGTTCAGCTACAAGTACGATGTCGGGGAGGTTGAGGAGCTTGTGGCGCGGAGTGGACTGGGAATTGTAAGTGTCCGCCGTCTACTCTTTGATTGCCTTTCAAAAAATCGTCATCTTCCTCTTCCCGTCGCAACCCTCCAGACAACGCGTTACACTGACTCACTTAACCAATACAACCTCTTCCTCTTCCACCACCCACCCTTCTCCTTCTCGCTTTCCGCGTCTGCACTCCCACGTGACGCTCCCCCAACAAAGGTCGAGTGGATCGAGCTCTGGAAGGCCTGGGACTGTGTAACAACAGGAATGATTGGGAAGGATATGGCGATGGAGAAACCGATTGCGTTGCGGCATCCGTTTTTGTTTTATATGGGGCATATGTGAGTGTCAGGGGGGTTTTGAGGCTTGGTGGACGGATTGCTAATTGTGTCGCGCCACCATCTATTTTGCCAACTAAAGACCTGGCTTCATGGACATTCAACTCTCGCGGGAGCTGAAAGTTCCTCTCACCGAGCCCGAATGGTACTCGGAGATCTTTGAGCGGGGTATTGGTGAGTCCTCACATCGCCGTTAATCTCAGACGTCGGTTGCGGTTCCTTACATTTTCGAAACGACCCCTTAGACCCTGATATGGAAGACCCCGACAAGTGCCACGCCCACTCTCGAGTACCCGACCAATGGCCGCCCATCGCTGATATCATGACATACCGTGACCGCTGCCGTGCCCGTCTTGTTTCACTTCTGGATGCTCACGACATGGCCCCAGTTGTTCTCCCCGATTCCGACGGCGCCGACGTGGCCCCTAGTTGCCCTTCATCCGCGACCAGTAATGCCGGTGACTCGCCAAAGCTGGCTCCTACAAAGCAGCGCCCAGCATGTCCGCAGGGATTGGCGAGAGTTATGTGGTTGGCGTTTGAGCATGAGGTCATGCATTTGGAGACCATATTATGTGGGTCGATTGTTATACATCCGGTGATGGATGACTCGGATGTGCTGACCTAGGCTTTTCTTTTAAACATTTCCAGACATGCTCGTTCAATCTCCCAACATCCGCCTCCCCCCGAGCGTTGACCGTTCCAACTTCCTCGCGCTTCCTCTCACCCTTCCCACCGTCTCCGCCGTTATCTCGTTCCCAACATCCACGACCACTCTGGGCACAAAAGGGTCGGCAGCGGACAACGTTGTTGGGTGGGACAACGAGTTCCCCGAAGCCCAAGTGCGCGTGCCAGCATTTGAGATCCAGGCGCGACCCGTTACTAACTTCGAGTACCGCCGCTTTCTCGACGCCACTGGCGGATGGGACCGCGACGACTTCGTTCCCGCATCCTGGCACATCACCGGCACTGGCTCCGACCGCGTTATCCGCATCAAAACTGGTCTTGGATTGGTAGAATTTGCCACGGAAGCCCAGTACTGGCCTGCGTTCACGTCGGCGGCCATGGGTGAGGCGTACGCGGCTTGGATCGGCGGTGGGTGGAGGTTGCCGACCGAGGCGGAGGTGACCCTGTGTTTGAGGAAGGAGCACCCTGAGGGTTCGTCGATGGAAAAGTGCAACGTCGGTTTTGCAAAGTGAGCCTTATTGGGGTCGTAGAGCTGCGGATTCGGACTCACGTGTGAATTCTTTGACCTCTGCAGATGGCACCCCACACCAGTTACTTCCACCACAACTGCACGATCTTCTTCGGAAACCCACGTCGAGCAACTGCTCTCGTCCGGCTGGGAGCTCACATCGACGGTCTTTGAGGGTCTTCCCGGGTTCACCCCTGACTCACGGTACGCGGGGTACTCTGCGGACTTCTTTGACGGCAAGCATAATGTCGTGCTGGGGGGGAGCTGGGCGACCCACCCGAGGATTGCCGGAAGAAGGAGTTTCAGGAATTGGTACCAGGTGGGTGTCTGTCACTGTCGATTTTGCATCTGAACTACGATCTTACTGACGTTTGGCTTGGTAGGCCGGGTACCCCTTCGTGTTCTCGAAGTTCAGGCTCGCTCGTACAGTGGCAGTCGAAGGACATCGTTAACCCCCTCCGAGGTCATCCTTTCAGAAAAAGCAAGAAAACAAAACAAAAATATATATATATATATAGAACAAGCACATCCTGCTTGAAGTTTCCGTCTTTGGAGCATTTTTGAAGTCGATTGTAATTCACGCGGAAAATAGCAATCGTTTGTCTTTTCGACATTTTACATGATAGCTACAACAGATAAAATCCAAGCCTAAAGTGACCACAGATGGCTTAAATGACACTTTTCTTTTGGAGATTTTACATGAAAGCAGCGACAAACACGTGAATCCAATACAACGTCTAGATAATACTAGGACAGAGACAAAGACATGGACACTTAGCGATTTTCAAGCTGTTACTTCTTGCTCAACGTATGCTGCTCCATCAACATGATCACGATAATCGCACTGACGGCCGTGCACGGAATAAAGAACAAATACACGCTCCTCAAACTGGCCTCGTACGCGCCCAGCACGGCGTCGAGCATATCTGCGCTGACCACCTGGGGTATGTTTGTTCCCGACGCAACAATCTTGTCGATCTCGGCTGGTGAGAGCGACAAGGGCGCCGCGGCGAGTCGCTGGACGAGGCCGTTGTTGAGAATGGCCCCGCAGATGGCGATTCCGAACGTGCCGCCAATGATGCGGCAGAAGTTGCGCAGGCCTGTGACGACGGCAATATCGGGAGTGGAGACGGAGGATTGCGCGGCGACTGGTGAAGAAAGGTAAATCGCGAGGCGTTTTAGTTGAGTGTAACATTGTTGGGGTGAAGAAATACCATGCATTTTGGAAGCTTACCTAGCGATGTTTGGAACGTTTGGCCCGCACCAATTCCTTCAGAACAAACATGGCAAAAACACTTTGCTCGTGTTGCGTTTGCAACAACAGAACCACCCACCACCCACCTGTGAGAATAAGAATAACAATCATGACACCAGGGGAGGTGGTCCTGTTGAGCGTGTACAACAGCCCGTCGCCCACGGCCCATAGGATGAACCCGACCGCGATTGACGGTTTATACCTGTGAAGTTTGCAAAAAAACATTGTTAATTGTCTCTGCCTCCGTCACGACTCTCCTGTGCGGAGAATATGCAAAACCCAACGGCCAACCATTACCGACCTCCCCGTCCAGCTGACAATCAGCCCACTCAACCAACTCGCAATCGTCTGCGAAAGCAGCAATGGAAACAGCTGCAGCCCGGACTTGGCTCCGGAGTCCTGCCTGACGACTTGGAAGTACTGCGGGATGAAGTACAGCTGGCCGTAATAGGTCAGCCCGGAGAGGAACTGGGTGACGAAGACGACCGAGGCGGTGCGGATGCTGAAGAGGCGCACTGACGTAGGGGTGGGGGTGTTGAAAGTAAGGTGCGGTGCTCGAAAAGGGAACGAATCTTACTGGGAATGATGGGCAAACGACCACGTCGCTCGACCCAGATCTCGACGGCGACCGTGGCGCAGATGGATAGAGCGGCAAGGATAAAAAGAACGATGATGATGGGAGAGGACCAGGGGAGTGTGGTGCCGCCCCATGCTGTCGGGAGCTGACATCGACAGGGCGGGAACATAAGTACTCGGTGGTACAACATACACTAAAAAATTGCAGGGGACGGGGGACTCACCAATAACAGAATCGTGGATATGACGATGAGACACGTGCCGAGGTAGTCGATCTGCACAAGCTTGCTCCTGAAGGACCCTGTGACGCCTTTGAAGGGCAGGATGAAAAAAATCATAAGGAAGGCGAGGACGCCGATGGGGGCTCTGGCGGAAGGCGGTGGTGGTGCTCATCAGTGTCATGGCTCTCTTGCTGTTGGTTTGGGGAGATGGACTCACGCGATGTAAAAGCACCATCGCCACCCGATGGACGGCGAGTCGGAGAAGAGACCGCCGAGGTACGGTCCGATGACGCTAGATATGGCGATGGCAACACCAATAAGACCCTGTTGGTGTGGGAGAGAGTTTGGTTGAATTACGGCTCCGTGCACGAGACAATACACTGCGCATCCATGTCGACGCACCTGATACTTTCCCCGATCTCGCAAGCTGACCACGTCGGAAATGACGACCATGACGAGGGTCAGGATCCCGCCTCCGCCAATACCAGCGAACGCTCGGAATATGATAAGTTGAGTGATGTTGCGTGAGATTCCGCAGAGAATGTTTCCGATGAGGAAAATGACCAGGGATACAAGGAGGCACGCTTTACGGCCCCTGCAAAAATTCACGTCGGATACGCATTTTCAACGGGGAGGTGGGAAGTACAGGGTTATACGTACCAGATGTCACTGAACCGACTCCACAAAGTTTGAAACGCCGTGCTGGTGAGGAGATATGCGGTTCCGACCCACGACAATTCGTCGGCGGCTCCAAGGTCGGCGGATATGCGAGGAAGTGCAGTGGATACGACTACGTGGGGTAACGGTGGAAGGGGAGAGGGATTTGTGTAGTTATCAGGCCGCAGTGCGAGAATGTCAAATCCCACAGCCAGCCCACTTGTTTGGTCAAGGAATGACAACATAATTGCCATGGAGCAACCGATGAACACGATCACGAGCTGCTTGAAGGGTAGGCGATTTGTCTGGTCTTGGATACGATATCTTGCATCTTTCTCCTCGTCGTCCGTCGGTGTCGACGACCCATTCTCCAACGCCGATGGCTTCTCCTTCTCATGCTTGCCAAAATCCGGCTTGGAAGGCTCAGACGAGTGTTCAGTGGAGTCGCGGCCTTTCTCGGTTGTCTTTTCTCCCTCAGCGCGAGGGCTGCCAGGTAAGATGTCGTCGGCGATATCGACCCCGTCCTCGGCGAATCCAGCATCGTATCGCCGAGCTGGTGAATTTTCTTGTGCTGTCTCAATCGCATCGGCTGTCTGATTGTCTTCACTGACGTCGTCCTTCGCCAAGGCCAGTTGTGTTCTCGAATCGACTTCGCCCGCCGCACCCGCAAACGACTCGACCGACAGCTGCGAGTCTTCTCCCTCTGCCAGCAGAATTCGCTCGTCGTCTCTGCTCGCTGCCATTTCTGTGTTGTGATTGGCGATTGGGGATGTGTCGGAAGTATTTATTTCGATTTGGTTCCGAGCCCCGCAACCCCAACCCTCAGTGCACGGCGAATAATGAACCCACCCAGCTCAGAGACCGAATCTGATTCTTGGCGGGGCACCCGAAGGTGATGTCATCGCTTGTTCATCTCAAAATTGTTCTCCGCATTCGAACGCATTCAGCGACGTTTTAGTTTACACTAATCATTGGCACGGTTGAGCACGCCGAAGAGCGCGGCATGCCGCCAGTCACTGCGTAGGGCAACAATGTCAGAGATATGTGGAAGAGCGCCCACGAGTTCTGGAAATGCCGGCACAGAGGCGGATTGATCCAACGAGCTGAAATATCAGTTGTGAAGACCCGGTAGCTCTCGCGTTTTCATCAAGATGGTTTTCACGCAACGCAAAAAGCAGACAACGTCACCCTTTGGCACCATACAAATGTGTGGTGGTTTATCGAGCAGAGCAGAGAAGGGTGTTGGAGATTACTGCATGTCCGCACAGTGGATTTGACCGCTTTGATTTGACGTCACCGAACCCCTAACTGTTGTGCTGTTGCAACCAATTCATTTGAATGAGCACGCGCCGAGGATGTGTTTTCCACGCTATTGTATGTGCTCTCTGGTGCCATGTGTTGGGAAGAACGACGCCCAAAACGTAGCACCCAAATGAACAAAGACGTAAAACGAGATATGTAGGCATGTGCATAACCCTGTGTGTGAACCTCAGGTGCTCTCTGTCCAGTATCGCAATATAGACCTTGCACAGATGTCAGACGGGAGTTGTAAACGTAACCTCTACACTTTCAATGACTGAACATTGCGCTGATACGAAAGTACAACTGACGTCACCGAAACAATTCACGCATCCGTGGTCGTGGTGTTTGATGATGAAAAAGCTGCGAGTGTCTATTGAGTACAGCCATCGGTGGGCGACTTGGGGCCTTGCTAAACAAAGACAACGCTGTAAAACGGAGCGTACTTTGTAAAATTACGAATCAAGACAAACGTGATATGTATCGCTCTACACCTCTTCTCTCTTCCGTAGCTGCGTTATTGACCATTTTCGTTTGGACTCCCACAGACAGCACTCTTCAAAATTACAGTACATAAGCCAACACGTAATAAAGAAAGCCCATTACTGCGCTCTATGAATATTGCGTACCCCCATCTTGCATCGGATCGACTCCAACAAAAAATACATACAGGCTCCCGCTGATCCTGACCAACCCCCGCCGGAGGGTCGCGCATGTACCGAACCGACCTCAATGTGCCAAAAGCCCTCTACTCGTAAGATTTGCACAGCTATGTGCAGCGTCCGCTTGAAAGTCCAAATTCCTTTTGCAACGCTTGATCTCCGGCAGTCGCACCAACACGTCATCCGAATGACTCTTTGTCCATCTCGGCCCGCACTGGCCAGCAGTGCGTTCCGACCCAAAGCCACGCCGTTGTCTGCTTTCCTTGATTTCCCGCGCTCACGTCCCTTCCCGTCCTTCAACAGTCCCACCAATCCCCCAGCATCTGCTGCCCCTCTCGCCCGATCTTTCAATCCACGCATTTCGGGTATAGATTTTCGTCTTTGAAGTTTCGTCGCGATCTGTTTCTTGAGCCCCACTCACACCCTCCCCCCACCCACATCCCCGAACCGCGCCGTCGCCTCCTCGTCTCGCCTTCCCATGCCTTGATGTCTCTGCACGCCCATGCCCTGGGCCGCGGTTCTCCATCTATGGTCCGCTCCAGCACCAGCTGGGTGGTCGGGTGCGGGGTTGTGTCCGACGTGAGCACCGTTGACCCCTGGAACGACACCAGTGCCGATCTGCAAAGGATGCGGTTGTGGGCGCCACTGGTCCGCCGCTTGAGCTATGGGTGGCAGGACTTGCTGCATCTGCTGCTGTTGCTGAACCATCTGCTGCTGCTGCCCTTGCTGCACACCTCCTGGCGACACTCCACCCACCGCCGTCCGTCCCGGAGGCCCAACCACATCCTGCGTCAGCGCTCCCTTGGCCCTCGCGACATTCGAGAACTGCGGAAGCGAATCCATCCGCGAGGTCGTATTGGGGGCGGTGATGTCAAGTGCGAATACGGCGGTTGGGGGGTCAGGCGAGACGTGGGAGAGAGGGAAATGTCCGCTGGCTTGTGTTGTGGTGTGGAAGCCCTGGTGGGGAGGGGGGGGTGGAGGGTGAGAATCGATGGTCGCAATTCGGCGAAAGAAAATTGAATTCCCGATCCGTACGCCCGGCCTCGACGTCCTCATAACTGACATTCAATCCATATGCCAATTCACTCCCTGCTTCGAGGCATTGAAACTCGCCTCCGGCAGACTCCTCGCTCAGAGCGTCACGCTTGAGTCTCGTTCCCGCTCCGGGAAAGTATTTTCCTCTCTGCGGATCACTCGCCTTCGGCGGACAGCCTCGGTCGGCGCTGTTCGGCGCTGTCGCGCCTAGGCCTCGGCCTCGGGCACGCTCGTCAGGCCTCCGGCCCTCCTCGCTCCGTCTTGAAACTCACCGACCCCCACCCATCCGCAAACGCCAAATTAACAAAAATTTCATCCCCCCTTCCGAACTCAATCTCATCCACCTCTCTCGGCTCGTAATCTCCAATCGCGAACATCATCCTCCTCACACTCGTCGGGGGGCGTGGATGCAGTGGTTGCTGCTGCCCACCACCTGTGCCAGTGGGGGACCCGGGCGCGACAGATCGAGACCGGAGCGAGTTGATCTCACCCAACAGCTGGGCGTTGTGGTTCCTCAAGCTGGTGTTCTCTCCCCTGAGTGTGGCCATGTCGGAGCGCAACGAAGCGAGTTCGGCGCGGGCGGCCGTCATGTCTGAGCGGAGGTTTGTGTTGTCCTGGCGCAAGGTGGAGATGTCGGCGTCGAGTTGGGAGGAGCGCGAGCGGAGGGATGTGGTTTCGTGGGTGAGTGTGGTGTGCAAGGATTGTAGGGCGGTGAGGGTGTGTTGGAGGTCAGAAACTTTGCTGGTGGGTGGGCGTTGGGGGGGGCGAGAGTATGAGGAAGGGCAGGGTAGGGGAGAAAAAGGCTATCGACATCACATCAACCCATTCACGCACTATGCCCATCCTATCCACTTGCACGTCAATGCCCGAATTTATTCCATCTCTCATGCACAACGTCCATCCACATGAATTCAATTCCCGCTCCGCGATGGTCCATGTACCTCCGGCGAAGGAGTGCACACCACCTGGATCATTCGCCTCCGGCGGGAATATGGGCATCGCGCTCTTGTAGCCGCTTCGCGGATCATTCGCCTCCGGTGGATACACTCGCTGCGCTCGGCTCGGACTGCTCGCGACTCTGTCCTGCGGACTCCGACGCTCGAAATGCTCCGCTCGACTCCACTGGAATCGGCTGCTGGACGCAGCCTCGTTGCGTTCCGTCTCGCTTCCCGTGATACCCACCGTTCCGCCTCCCTGGCCTTTTCCATCTCCGCCACGACCCTTGCCTCTGCTGCTGCTGCCCTCGCCGACAACTCGAGGACTCTATCGGCCATTCCCCCTCCCACCGAGACTCCCGACGTCATGGACGTAAGGGAGAGGCCTGATTCTGAGGATTCCATTCTGCCCGGTTGTCGCGGCGGCGGCGATGGCTGTGGCGCGACTGGTTCCGGCACTTTTCGTCTCAACTCTGGCGCTGATGTGGGCGGCACAACGGGCGCCGGCGGGTTTTCTGCCTTTGGCGACGGCGTCCTCCTGGCGCGGTCTTCCCCGTCGCCCGATGGCGTTGGTGTGTGCGGTGGCGTGGTGGGTGTCACATCTGAGCTCGTCCGAGTGTTTGTTGCCCTTGAGGCGCCAGACGCGCACTCAGCGGTTCCCTTTCCGTGCACGCTGCCACTGCCGGCACGGCCCCGCGTGCTCGCTGAGTCCACGTCTGCGCCCACTCCTCTTGCCCCGTGCACTGTTGGCGCCATCCGCGTCTTCTGTCTTCTCTTCGTTCTTTGGTCTTTCTTTGTCTTTCTCTTCGTTTCTCGTCTCCGGCTAAAAAGAAGGGCGGTGAGGGCGGTGTGAAAGGGGCACGAAGCGCAGTCCAATCGGAGGGGACCGCAGGAGGCATTATGGCGTAATGCATTAGACAACAGCAGACTGTGATCTCGGTGGTGGGAAGGTGGGGTGACGTGGGAAATTCGCGTGGTGGGTACAGGCGAGGGTATTCCGATGGGTCGTCTCCTGGTCTGCCAACGTGCTCAACGTGCCCGGTCCTTCATAATGAAGCCTGAAAGCAGAAACTCCATCTTGCACAAGAACTAACGACGTGGCAACTCCAAAGGGAGAAATGCACCACGACACGACAAAGTGTTGAGGAACATGAGAAACGAGAAGGGACGAGCATTGGTCACGTTTCTCGCCTTCGCAGCTCGCCAGAGCATTCTCCAAAAGTCACTTCATCAAAAATGACTCGTCGAAACGTAGAACGCGAGGCTGGCAAGCGACTTGTGAGAGAGTGGCGCGCAACTGTTTCCTTGTAAGCACATTCGCGGCCGGATCATTCTCCAAATCAAGAGATGGCATCAAACTGTCAACGTTACCATGAGAAGAACATATCACGACTCGATAGGAATATTAGCCGCGATAACCAATGAAGAGAACCTGTCGCGCAAGGAGCCATTTGAAATGGCGTCGCAGTCAGAACATTCTCCAAAGTTCGCGATGTTGTCAATCTTTCTCGCATATTCCAAAACGTCAGCCTTCTCAACGATCACAGTCACTTATTGTGTGCGTTACGTGAACAGGAAAGTGTAGACCGAAAGCCGAAACTCAATCGGCATCCCCAAAGAGAAAAAAAAAAAAAATGCGTGACACGATGTGGCGTGGAACCCGATACATCACAAATCACAAGTGACAAAAGGTGAAAAATGGGAAAGAGGAGTGTTGGTGGCGTGTCATGCCTTTGCAAGCAGAACATTCTCCAAAAACCATGTCACCAAGCTGTCCCACGGCCCATTCCCAAGTTAAACAACATGCCACGACTCAGTGGGGAATTCAAGATACGTGGAAAAATGGCGCGCAAGAATTCCCCTTTAGCGCATTCGTGGCCCGACCTCTCTCCAAAAGTGATGTTATCAAAGGTCTCCGAGTAATCAACATGCCGCGCGTTCATAGAGAATCTGTAAGAAAAAGCGAAATTGCTGAAAACGCAAAAGGATGATAACATGGTTTGCTAGACGCTGTACACGTGTTTGAAGCTATAAATCCATCCCCATCTCTTTTGCTCCCAGTTTCCAAGCGTCCAGACATTGCCACCGTAGCAATCACAGCTAGGCCTGTCGACTGGTCCCAAAATCGAGCTCCGTTCTTGAGGAGGACCTCAGTAACATCGACCCGTCCATGCAAGATTTCCAAGACCGATGCGCTTTCTGCATGCACCACGTCCTCGCGCCTATCGAACCCTCCGACGCCGTCTTCCACCCTTACTTTCAACGTCACTTTCTTCCTCGCGTCCGTACTCGCTCCCGCTTCAATCAAAAAGCTCACATCCACTTTCGACGATATCAATCAGTCTGGCGTTCAGCTTGTAATCATTGAAAGACTTCTGTGAAAAGGTATGATTTTGTGTCATGGAATGAAGGGTATGAGTATCAAACACCGGGGTATCGGTGAAGGATTGGAATGAGTCAACCTTTTCAAGTGTCTAAACCTTGTGCCCACACTCGCCCCGTGCTGAACCCTCACACAGCTACCGCTGATTCCGTGGAAGATATCGAGAAAATGCTTCAGAAAAGATGGGTAAATCGCGAATCGCGCTCAACAGTGGTTTACGTCACCGGCTAAAGCCCGATTCATATGTGACATGTGCTTTAAAACAACAAATATTACTCCATAAACGCAGCTGCTTTAGCACATGAACTTGGCTGACACTGCCTCCACATAATTACAAGGATTGGGAGATTGTGCGACATCCTCCGCAGACGGAATGGAAGAGCGTAATCGGACAGAAGTGCAAGTAGAGTCAGGTCGCCCGAATAAAACCGTTGTGGGCGCGAGGCCTTCTGGATTGCATTCATCAGGTCGGTGGCAGATCAATCTTGACCAAAGGAAGCACTTTTTCCAAAGTCTCGTCGGATCCTCCCATTCGATTTCACGCGAAACATGGCGGAGATTCTCAACGCACAGCTGATTGACGCCGTGGAAGCAGGGCCGTTGGCCGATGTGAAGCGACTGATCGACTAGGGAGCAAGCCCGATGCGAGGAAGACGGTGACGCAAGGGTATCACTATGAGAGGGAGACTCTTGATGGCGAGAGTGCACTCGCTCTTTTGATCTTGCACGGTGCATTGGACGTCGTGCATGAGCTGCTGGACCAGGGAGCGAGAGTTGACGGTGCGGTCGAATGGCCCATCGCCAATTTCGGTGACAACAAAAACTGGAGCTCGAACGAATGGCGCCACGAGCGCTGGGAGTTCCGGCTACGGTTCCCTAACCCGCTGTGCCTGGCACCCGGTGGACGAAGCAGGGAGATGAAATGGTAGTACGGACGCAGCGAGAAGAGACCGCGCAGGGACGGGTCGCTCCAAATCAATCGGAGAGGTGGCAGGGTCGTCTTGACGCATCCGACCAATTTCCTTGTTTCTGTCGCTTTCACTGTCCACCCAGTCGACATGGAAATCGTCTGGCTTCTTCTCGTGTACGGCGTTCCTGTTAGCGACGTTGAAGTTCTTGCAGCGCAGAGGAGGAACGCCGACGTATTTCCGCCTTCTGAGACTTCAGAAGAGCGACCCCGTCCCTCGATGTATCCCGTGACGAACATTGCAGCTGGAACTTGCAGTCAAATATCTCACGTCAAAAATATTGGAGCTATATGTGTCTGTTTCAGAAGCTGAAGACGCGGTCGGGCGTAAGGAACAGATGCGTAGTCGACTCGCACAGTGAGTGATTGTCTACTGCCTTCCCATTCTGTATTTCCAACATATTCTCTTTATTCTCGCCAAACCTTCAGACAATTTTCTCAATTGGAGAATAACCATTCGTATCTGCAAGATCGCAGTAATACTTTAACGCGGCGTACGAAGTCGCATTTGGACGGGAACATTGCATCGAGCCGAATGAGCAGCACCACAGCACCACAACCGACTAAGTCTGGTTAAATCGCCATCAGTGTTCAGTGTCAGTTCTCTGATGTCTGAAAGTTCAAAGTCGGTTGAATGTGGAGACCAAAATTACCTCACCAGGTTTTCTGCTGGCTAGCAACGCTAATTATTGGTACAGTCGGCGGGAGCATGAGCACAATTATTTTGGATGGTTTGCTGAACTTTAATACTTTTTCCATGGCTTAGCGACTTCATTTTGTTTGTATCAAAAGAAGAAGGGTGACGAGATCGGCGGCCAACGACTGGAATTTAGCCCAATCCGCTCTCCGACCAATCCCATTCGCTTCCCCGTACCATTTCCACGCCATCAAAACCGCATCCATGTCAGCTAAAACCAATGCCCTACTAATCGAGGCGGTGGAATCCGGTCGCGACGCGGACGTGAAGCATCTGATCGAAGTCGGTGGCGCCAGTCCCGATGCCCGGAAGAGAGTCACGCTACGGTTCAAAGTCGAAGCATTTCTGGGATCCGAGTCGAAGGAAGAAACAGTGGATGGCGAAAGCGCACTCGCGCTAGCCATCCTCCACCGCAAGGTTGGAGTAGCGCGGGTCCTGCTCGAAAAGGGCGCGAAAGCGGACGGCCCTCTCACTTGGAAGATTGCAAACTACTTCCAAGGTCGGAACGGAACTGCCCAAGAGTGGCGCCGGGAGAGGTGGCTCTTCACCGAGACTTACCCAAGCGCTCTGTTACTTGCCATGGCCGTGGGCGGGACCGCGTCGTTCTGGAACAACGAGACACAGGACAGACCCGACAGGGAGGGCCAGACGGCAATTAATTTGAAGGGCGGGACAGTTACGATGAACCATCCAGGGTGGGATGGCGCGCGATGTGTGTGGATTCATCCCCCCGAGAGCGTGGAAATCGTTCGGCTTCTCCTCGTACACGGTGCCTCAATCGGCGATGCAGAGATGAAGGGTGCACGGAGAAAAGTCAACAGGGAGTTCCTTCGCACTCTGGAGTCCCATAAAAGCAGTCCCATTCCTCGAGCGCTGCCTGCAACTGCTCCACCTGCTCCACCTGCTCCACCTGCTCCACCTGCTCCACCTGCTGCACCGGCTGCACCTGCTTCACGTGCGGTACCTACCAGTCCTCAACTCGCTCCAAATAACGAGGATCTTACTTCTCGCGCTGTTGCAACCGAGGCACGTGCCATCGCTGCAGAGAAGAAATTTGGTGAAAGCGAGAGGTGAATACATGAACTGAGGAGATATGTTTTTGTCGACTAACAGATAAATAATGTCGCCACCATGAAGGAAACTCGCCGAAGCTGAGCTGAACGCAAGCGCACTCCAAGACCGTAACACAAGGCTGGATCAAGAGAACGCTTCTCTTCGTGCCCGCCTTGCTATCAGCGAGCGAGAGAGCGCCCCTCTTCGCGACATTGTGTCCACTCTTCGTGAAAAGGCCGCTTCACTACACCAAAAGGTATCCACTCTTACTCAAGAGATAGCCTCGCTGCAGCAAAACAATACGTGGCTTCAGCAGGAGCTCTCCGCGCTGCGTGCCCAGAACGATGCACTGGTTGCCGAGAACGCATCTCTTCTCTCCCAATTGCCTCCTCCGCCTGAAGCTGTTGTGCGACCTCCGACAAAAATCCGCAAAATGATGTTCGCGGTCGGGGACTATGAGGCTCAAGATGATGACGAGATACATCTTACACCGGGGGACGAGATATTTGTCAATCTGGCGTACGCGGATGGATGGGGATACGTGAGTTGAATCTCTCATTATCTCATACATCATCGGCACATGCATCTAACCCTCGCATTGTTCAGGGCCTCCATACTACCGCCAACAAATCCGGCCACTTCCCACTCTCCCACGTCTCCGACGACCCTCCCTCCTCCTTCCCGCCCTTCTCCATCACCGCGCCGCCAGCGACGTCTCGTCTAGACTCGCTTCCCCAGTTTACCGCGCCAGCTTCCTCACTTTTCGCTTCGTCGGGGACTGTGCGGGACGTGGCTGGGCCCCGGCGCCCCGTTTTGGATTCAAGGGTTGGAGGGCCAGCACTCGTTTCGTCCGCCACGCCGCTTCCTACGGAGCGGCGGCCCTTGAGCTTTGATTCGAGGTTGGACATGGGTACGAGTACCGTGGTGGGAGGAATCGGCGGACGGTTGGCGAAGTCAGGTGTAGATACGGTGGGTATCGCGGTGCTAAGCGCAGGAACAGAAAATTAGGCGTGTGGACAACAAATCAGAGTGGCAGAGTGTAGCTGTTGTTAGATGTTGGGTAGTAACTGTGAGGCAGAAGCATCAACTGATAGCAATTGTCACAGTTTCAGTTAGCGAATGCAGGAAAGTGCGCTGATTCGGGTAGGCGTAACAGTTGCGGTGCTCGATTAGCAGATTAGCTGCCGACCCTTCGGGATTAGCAATTACCCCGGAGCTCCATTCCAAAAAGGGCAACTCTCCTGACCCAAGCATCCCCAAACAAGCTGCAGCCACATTCCAAACCGCCGAGATGTCGAACACTCTACCAAAGGCATCAGATGGGGCCGAGCCCGCCCAGGCGGATGGAGGAAACGGATGGGGCGCAAAGTTTAAGGCCTGGGCTAAACCTCTTGCCATCGGGACAGCTGTTGGAGCCACTGTCGCATTCGGAGTGCCTCTTGCGGTTACGGCCTTTGGCTTTACTAGTGCGGGAGTCGCTGCAGGTACGCTTTGATGTTTCGTTCAGTTTGACTACTTTGCAAGATGCCATACTAAGTAGTTTGATACGTCCTTTATCAGGAAGTCTAGCTGCAGCGTGGCAGTCGACCATGGGCGGCTACGTGGCTGCAGGATCTCTGTTTGCTACTCTTCAATCCTTGGGTGCGACTGGGGCCATTGTGACCCTTGCTACGTCCAGTGGGATGGCGCTGGGAGCAGCAGCAACTCTGTTGATCAAGTATCTTCAGAGTTACAATGTTGAAACTGCGACTGCCGAAGACGCCAACAAGGTCGTTTCAGCAGTGGAGGGTTTCTTAAGTCGGGCGGAAAGTGCGAATGTTGCACAGGGGGTCCTTCAAGAGATTAGAGACCTTCTCCGTGATATCAGAAGGAAACTCGAGCAAAAGAGCAGCGTAGAGAAATCGGACCTGTAGATGTACAGCATGACCATGACTTTTGGAGTCTGCAATCCGAGATAAATTTTCAAATCTCGTCACAAGCCAGAATCACTTCCCCTTTCAAAATGTTTCACCTAATCTAGGCACCATCTCCACTCCCTTTCATCACTCAAGCTTTTTGTATGAAGCTACTGCCTTCAGTCTTCATTGATGGTTTCGAAGGCAGAACGTTGTAGTCCGGATGTCAAGTTTGAAAAGGGCTTGGCAGTCCATATATCCGGAGCCAAGCTGTGAACATATTACGAAGTAAAGTCTTTGAAACGTCGCTGCCGTCTATGGTTGGGACCATTCCGTCGACTTTCAGCCGTTCCTTCTTTTCAGTTGATTCTTCAGGCTCTTCCGTTTCGATCTCAGTCCTTCTGTCCATCTCTGCTCGAAATGCTGGGGAGGGACTCGCAGGACGCGGCTGGGCTTCAGCTCCGCTCGCCGAAGCCAAAGGAAGGTGGCGAATGGCGGGAGAGACTGGCACAGGCGCAGGCAAAAGTGGACGAATACACCTCCATTGCCAAGGATCGCAGGGCTCAGGTGCAAGCTGCGGAAAAGACGTTAGAGAATGCTCTGAGAACTTTAGCCGAGGAAAAGCAGCATCTGGAGGGACCAGAATGGGAACGAGAGCACTGGCAAACAGTTGTCAAGCAGACCGAACGTGGAATGGCAATCGGAGTGTTGGAAGACCTCATCGCGGGTGTGTGGCTTCCTCGATTCGAC
The DNA here is from genome assembly GCA_001574975.1 of Gonapodya prolifera JEL478. Classification (NCBI taxonomy): domain Eukaryota; kingdom Fungi; phylum Monoblepharomycota; class Monoblepharidomycetes; order Monoblepharidales; family Gonapodyaceae; genus Gonapodya; species Gonapodya prolifera. Next base: position 175,332 of record KQ965828.1, read on the forward strand.
ACCGATTGCTTCTTCACCGATTGAAATGTTCCCCCAATGTCACAGAAACATGATACATTCTCGACATGTCCGATAGGCTGTTAAAAAATCCTTCGGAGGAAGATGGGATACAGTCGGCAGCGAAAGCTCTGCCACACACCCAAGGCATTACCTGATCAGGCGGTTGCGTTCAACTTAGGAAATCAAAGCTCACCGCGACTTTCTCGGATGGTCCGAGAATCTTTGGGGCGCACCAGCGGGATTGCAACGGGGAGACCCGGAGCTGGTTCCCGAACCAGACGAGCCTCTCCTGCGAAAGCCCGAAGGTCTTCTTTCGACGGAGGATATTTTCCATGGGGAGACGTTAACACCTGGGGCCAGCTTGGTATGAAGAAAGATGATATGGATGCATATGGTATTGAGGTGAACAGAATGCATCTTGGCGGGCGTATTCCGACTTGTTGACTCCTGACCAGACATTGATCCACCCCTCTTGTGCCACTTCTCTCCAGTGAAAAGGAAGTTTCTGATTCGCCATCAAAAACATCAATAGTCAGCCGGACCAGCGAAGCCAAGCACCAAGGAAACACCGCGAATCCGGAAGCACCTAGCCATCAGCAATCCAGCACAGTGGAAGTTCCCTCTGAAGTGAATGAGTACGACGACACACTTCACTGACACCACCTGGCCCGAAGGTCAAGAGAAGGAAGCACGGTGAATAACCTCAGAGATGGTATCTGAATTTCACGCATATTAGGTATCTTTGTTGCAGTAACTTACAGTTTATTATTCTTTCTGCTCATGTTGATGTGTCTGGAGCTGAAAAATCACGTTTCGTCGCAAGCCTGCGGCTCTTCACATTTCACAAGTATCACGTTGAATGCTGAAGAAGCTTTTTTATGATAGATGGGTGCAGTGCTTGAGAGAGGGAACGGCTACATGTCAACAGCTCTGGATTCCCAGCTGATTAACACGGTGGAGGCGCGTAGAGTGGACGAGGTGGAGTGCTTGATGAATTCTGGGGCAAGTCCCGATGCAAAGAAGAGAGTGACTCTCAAGGCGAAAGTCCGACGATGGTTCGCGTCGGAGTGAACGGAGGACACCGTGGATGGAGGGAGTGCATTGGTGCTAGATCCTGCTGGTGGACATTGACATTGTGAGGGTGCTGCTGGAGAAAGGTGCGAGTGTTGATGGGGGCGTCCAATGGCGAATCTGCAACTATTTCGGCGATCAAAACTGGAGCATTGATGAGTGGAAGTCACAGAAATGGGCATGGTCACTTTCCTTCTCGACCGTGCCGTCCTTGGCGATTGGCGGGTATGGAGGCGAGGAGACGGACCACAACGGGAATATAAGTGGGCGAGACCGGGAACAAGTGCGACGGACATGGTAAATAGGAGTAGAGGATGAGTGACGCTCACACGTCCAGGGAAGGCAGACGAAGTCTGCACCTTGTTAATGCTGCAGCCCATAATTGAGATTGTTCGCCTCTTACTGACATTCGGAGCGCGTGTCACAGATCCAATTTTGGAGGAGGCACGAAAGAATACTGATGTAAAGATTTTCGAAGTGGTGAAAGCTTTTCGCAAAGACGCGTAGGACTCGTCGTAGCATATGCTCTAAGTACTCGTAGTGTTGTACTTTATCTGATTACCTCGTTACTGTATGATCTATACGTGTAAATAAAGTTGCGAATGTACCAAACTCGCCTTTTACAAAGCTAAAACCACACTCAAACACTATCAGCATCTGACTCATCCCCCACATGCTGCAACGCAGCCTGCCGCTGCTCCCTTTCGATCATCACGCCCGACTCCGGCCCCTCACTTCCCGCAGTGGGTGCGGGGGGTACGGATTTCCCCGTGGCTGCGAATATGGCTTTCTCGAGCTTTTGAGAGCGGGGTGGTCAAGCGATGGCTGGTATCATTTGGTGGGTCAACAAACCATAACAGCAGACGGTACAATCGAAGTAACGGGGTGCTCACCTTGAGAGCTTCAGACCCCGACACCACGGGATCCGTCTTGGCCATTATGCGCACAAAAGGCCACCCTTCAGTGAAGGCGGCATGCAGGGGCTGTGACACCCACGGGAGGAACTCTCGCAGGAGGAATTCCGGGTTTGTTTTCCTTCTTCACTGTATCAAACGAACGTCACAACTTTACCCAACTCTTCCAGCAGCCGCCAAAACATCACACTCACCACCAAGGCGACCAAGCCTTCCTCGACGCCCCACATTTACCGCACGCGCTCACAAACTCGGCCACCCTCGCCAGTGTTAAGGACCACTGCTTGGTGATGGACGATGGCTTGGCCGCGAGCAGGTGTTCCAGCATGCCAAAAGGCCCCATATCCACCGCAGAGGGCATTGTTCCACTGCCATGCTTGCTTGCCAGACTTGCCCTTTCCACTGCTGGGTCGCTTCCCCTGCAAGCCGGCCGCCGTGACGACCTTCCCCTCCGAAAGGTATCTCGCAAACCACCGCACTGAGTCCCCCGCCGAGGCGCCAGGAACTCCCTGCTCCGTCTGCACTTTGGGGTATCCTCCTCGTGGAGGTTTCGAAAACGCATATTCCACTGTCCCCGCGGGCCACTCCTTGGCGCCATACGTGCACCCGACCATCCCCACGATAGCGTCCTTTGATGCGTCGTACCAAGGCTCTTTGTCACTGATAAGACGGCCTACTTTCCGTAGCTTCTGCCATGCGAGTGCCAGCCACTCCTCTTCCACGACTCTGGGGCCCTTAAGTAGCATCCGTTCCTGAGCATCCAATGAAGGGTCTTTGAGCTCGCCACGGGCGTTCTCGATCGTCTCACCGTCTATACCGCCCCATGAGTTCAGTGTAGCACAAGAGCACGGGCGCAGAAGGCCCGTTGAAAATCGCCGACGAGCGGTGAATAGTCGCAAAGTGGAGAGGCTCGTACGTCGGTAGCCGCGTCAGTGCCGATTTGTGGTTGATTCCTGGGAGCGCTTTGACTTTTGCAGTGGGAACCAGGTGAGCGATTTGACGGCGAACCCAGACAACACAATATCTCGCGGCATCGTCTTCTGCTTTGGCGAGGGGGGAGCCATGCGTGGGTCCAGTGCGAGAGACTTTGACGCAGCTCGAAGAGCAGGGAGGCGTGGAAGGGCGAAGTCGTCCAAACCAGCCAGGAAACACGGTCATCACCTCCTTTCACGCCTGCGGTACCGAAAACAAGTTTGACGACGTCTGTGAGCTGCTTGCGGAGCTTGCCGAACTCCTCCATGACTTTGGGCCGGAGGAAATACCGCTCACGAAACTCCCTCGTGTTGCCAGTGCTGAAGCAGTGGTGCTCGTACGCGCCAATAATAGACAGCAAGCGGAGATGGTCCGACGTCGGATCCTTCCCCGAAAACATGGCGACCGCTTGCCAGTACTGCTTCTTGCGTGCCGATCGTTCCTTCTTGCCATCCTCACCAGTGTCTGCATCTCGACCCAGAAGACCCAAAGCCTCGTCTTCGGCAAGAAGAGGGTCCCCAACTGTCATACTGCTACAATTGCGATAACATAGCTCAAAATCGGCCCCGCGTCGCCACCCTGTGCTCCTGCAAGCGCCAACATTCTGCCGAACCGAGGCCCCACAGGAATTTGCGAAATTAACTTTCCGAGCGGCGTTATCTGATTGTCGCCGGTGTCGGCCTCCTGGAGCGCCCCCACCATGGCAAGGAGCGATTCAGCTTGGCGCATGTGGATCGAGACTGGTGGCGTCGGGAACGGGAACCGGTCGACGTGGGAGATCCCCATGGCCTTCATTTGCAGCACAACACTGTCGACGGGTGTTCGCGCTATTTCGGGCTCGTCGAACTACATTGCACACATGGTAGGTCCGTTCCTTGACTTTTCCAGTGTCGATAACGTATTTGATGTCCGGGATTGTCAGCGAAGTTTCGGCGACGTTGGTGGCAACGATACAGGGGCGGGTTTCGGGTGGAGGTGGTTGGAAAACTCGATGTTGCAAAGCAGGCGGTAGCATGGAGTAGAGAGGGAGTACGTAGAGGCTGAGCGCTTTTGGAGAAACGGTTGCATATCGGACACGGGTGCCAACTGCCAATCAGTAATCAACTCACCTTCCCGCTTCCCACCCTTCCCCGGCGCCTTCCCATCCTCTTCCTCGTCTCCACTATCCCCTCAATCTCTTACACGTCTTCCTCCTCCGAATCCTCCCCATCGTCGCTCTCCGCGCCGTCCCTCTCACTTTCCTTGCCTCGACTTCGCTTGGGTCATTGAGCTCCAACGAAATCCAAAACATCAGCGCTTTCGCTCTCGTCCAGCGCCCCTCAAGCCCTGACCCCGTCGACGCAGGCATCGCGGCATTTTCACCGCCTTCCCCTCCATCCTGGACTTCCCCCAACCCATCCCGTCCGTTTTTCTCACCATATTTTTCCCTCAACTTCCGACACAACCAATCCACCTCGGTCTTCCCCGTCACGAACACCAGCACTTCACCCTGTGGCAACGTCTCATGCCCTTTACCAACCTTCCGCAGCGCCTCGCCCAAATACCCTCTATCACCACCACCCACGGGGGTCTTGCGATTATAATGCACTGTCACACGGAACCGCCGTCCTTCCACAGTCACAACAGGCGGCGGGGTCGAGAAGAGGCGAGGGTTGGCCATAAGCCCTGCGATGTCCATCGTGGCACTCATGAAGACAACACGGAGAGACTTGACCCCCTGCGCAAGTGCAGCGGGGTGGTTCCTTCGGCGCGACACGGGCCAACCACCCCAACAACACGTCCGTCGCTGGAGTCCGGACATGGGTCTCATCCAAAATCACACACAAGTACTGCGGCAACAGCCCCGCCCCTGGGGTGGAGGTTGCAGCGAGTGACAGTTCGCGCAAGAGGACTCCCTCAGTGACGAACTTGAGCCGGAGTCCCTTGCCCTCACGACCTCCACCACGATCGTACCGTACGGCCCACCCGACGCTGTTACCAAGGCTGGCTCGAGCCTCGGGGGTCAGGGATTTGGCGGTCTCCACCGCGTCGGGGCCGTCGAGTTTATCAAGGGCCATATCCTCTCTCACTCTCCGCGCGACACTCACGTCCGCGACCCTCCTGGGCTCGGTGACGGCCACAATGCCACCATGTCGGGGAAGAGCGGGTGCTCTGGATTCCCGAACCCGAACTCGAGCGCCATTTGGGGCATTTGCGGGTCCTCTTTTATGAGATTTAATTTCTTATGATCCGTGATCTTCTCATTTCTGATTTCTTTTTTGATTTCTATCCTTGTTCCGTACAATACATAATTAGGGTTGTCCTCTTCTGATTCCCGCTTCGCGCAGATGGTTCAAAATGGCAATAAAGTCATTCATGTCCCTCGGCAAATCCCGGAACGCGCAGTGTTTTACTTCATGGTCATGTGCCTCGGCTGAGCAAGAAAACGTGCTTGGGCAGGCAGGGGCCACTCCATTAATGAAGTCTGAGTTAATGGCGACTGAATTAAAGAGGCAAAGACGTCCGGTCTCCGTTGAATTGCAACCATATGCAATGTGGTGCAATTGCTTCGACCTCGGAAAGAGCTTCTTGCAACCCTTGAGATGATAAGCCTCTGGAGATTGAAGTGTCGTTTAAGTACGACTTGCTCTGGCATTTTGTGCCAGGGGGTAAACGTGTGGACACCCTGCGGCGCCCAGGCACCTTGGGCGAGGACACCCGTCCTCACGGTGAGAACGTCCCATCTTTGAGGACTGCAAAGTACAGAATACCGATGATCTCGCCGGGCGAGCAGCGTGCAATTGTACTTGAGCTCGACATGGCATCATACAGTAGTTCTGGGGTTATTGCAACTATTCAAAGTGCCACATTCGAAATTCCAGGCACCCACGGAAGGAAAAGCGCGCTCGCGGGACCTCTGGAAATCGAAGTTGGAGTCCTCGACAACAGTGAACCAGCAAGTCGGAAATCTAACACAGTGAAACTTTATTATCTGAAAGGGAGGGTCGCCGAAACAATCCGGGAATACATGAGCGAACGTGACAACCTCACCAAAAGCAAATTGGATACATATAAGAAGAAACTCCAACGTCAGATCGAGGAATTGGGGGCCGACTCAGAATGGAGTGGTAATTTCCAAGACATTCTTGACGGAATTACGCAAGCAGAGAACACAGTCAAGGAAATCCAAAGGACTGGGATAACGCAGCACACTCGATCCATGGTGCAAAATGTGTATCAGAACACCTCCCAGGAAATGAGTGACCCTACCCGCAGAGTTCATATTGCTCCCCGCCGAGAAGGTTTGGACGATGACCTTGGTGGGCGTACACTACCTGTACCCCAGCCACACTGGGTGTACCTGGGTGCATTTTTTTACGGCAGCACAAAAAGGTTTTTCTTTAGATAAGAAATAAATTAACAAAAGTCATAAAATAAAATAGATGAAAACCTTGATTTTGAAGCTCTACCAAACCGTGGTTAGCGCACGCTTATTCAAGGAATGATGAACGACTTGACCAACATTTTCGCCAAAAAAATGGCGAGCAATATCTACTATCAAAGGGTTTTGGAGAACACCCAATCTTTCTCTTCGAGGCGTACAGGATCATAGGATTTCCAACCTGCCTTGTTCCTCTTAATTTTGACGACTGTGATACAGTGTGCAAAAATGGTGACGTTGAGTTTTCAGGGGGGCCATCTCCACATGTGCCGAATTAACATGAGTTTGCAATGGTGCCAACTGGTGCTGTCTCCCTTGCAATGAGCAAGTTTTGAGTACAAACGCCATTGAGGGCGGCATGTCGCTTTTTGGGAGAGGGCGATGAACATCAATGAGTCGTTTTTCGCGATGGAGTGCGTGATGGAAACGATCAGAGAAACAAAAGCAAAAAAAAAAAAAAGTAACGCGAGGTTGTATGTGAGTGTGAGATTGGACTGGAGCGTCTTGGCGATCTCAAACACGTCTCAAGCGGAAATCTCGTTGACTACAATTTGGTACAATAACGTATCAACTAGAGTAACCGCCAGTGCAAGATATCTTGGTTGTACGTAGTACCCAGATCTAGAGATGGGAGTGTGGAATTGGACTTGAGTGCGTTTCCGTGTGTTTTCATGTGTTTGGGTTTTTCATGCGAGATCGCTAACATCACACTTACAATCGAGATATATTGCAATGTGCTTGTAATACTTCTACGTATCACTCAATAAAGTGCTTGTGAAGATCCACTCCTTTACTTTCTGGACGTCCCAAACACCACAAGACTTCATTTTCTCGGATACCCGCTCACGTAACTTCTTTGATTGATTGTCCAAATTGTTGTCGTCTTTGTAGTCGTCTAGAACATAGTCCGTCACTCTTACTGAGTCGTATGGGAGTTTAAAAAATGTCGCATACTCCGAACGGAGTGCAATAATGGAAGCAGAGCCATCTTCCTTCGTTTCCGCATGTTTTCGAAAGTCATAAGAATCTGTGGCCTATGCAATAAATAGAGTGAGCATCATTCCGTACTGATCAATTGTCGTTTACTACCTTGTTCAGACAGAGGAGTTTGGGGAGCCTCATGAACTGTGGGTTAATCAAAAAGGAATGAATAAGCCGTGCATCATCGGAATTTAGGCCAATGTTGAAATTAACGAAACAGAGAATAATGGAAGCTAAGACATCTCGGATCAAATCAAATGCCACACTCCAAATAGAAATGCACAGAATGACATACCAATTTCAACTTTTGAAAGTAGCAGTTGGACATTTAATCCTCCAGGAACATACCCGGGGGTATCCACAATATTTATGTTTCTGGAAGCACCACCAACTTTGTTTGTAGCGGTGTGGTACCCCAATTCCCTGGTGCGCTCTACTGATATAGGAGGATTGGCATCAGGGAATAAACGCTTAAAAGCAGTTGATTTGCCCGAATTTTGAGATCCTAATCTCAGTCAGGGCTTCGTTCAAATTCAAGAACAAGGATATTAACTGAATTATTGACTACTCACCAACTGCGAAAACATACACATTGGATATTATGTCCTCGCGGATTTGATGTACATGATGAATCAGCTTGGCTTTCTCAAATGCCTTTTTCTTGAAGATATCATACTTTGACATTGAATTGCCATTATCTGCCTGGCACAGTGAGATCATGTGAACGAAGCGTCCTGCGCCACGCCCATACATTTATTCACCATATTGTGAGCATCGCTCAAAATCTCCTGGTGATGAGTTTATTGTGCAGTGCTTGCTGTGGTTTCCAACTCCTTCAAACATTGTTGGAAGCATTCGGTAATTTTGACAAACAAGATTGCGTCTTCTGCTTCTTGAAGGTGATTCTTGAGTAAATCATGCAATAAACCGGTTGATTCGCATTCCTCATAAAACTTGATGACTTTTCCGCTTGTTATGGGTTCGAGTGGATCCCCGCGCAATGACCTGAGCGACCAAACTTGCAAGATCACCATTCCAAATGCAAGCAGATCCCATGCCACTTTGTGGTAGTACGTGACCTTGTTTGCTGGGAGCTGATGTTGCGACGTGACCGCAAGGCCGAAATCGGTAAGCACTGCACAACCATAGCTATCAACGAGAACATTAGAAGAAGAAAGTGAAGGATGGAAAGCCCCATTGAAGTGAAGGCATTCCATTGCACTGGCAATTTCGCACAACTGTAAGAATGCATTACTGCTCAGTGTGGTACGCAGTGTGCTTTAAATCATCATCCACTTACAAGCTTCAGCTTCAAACCCACGGTTTGCCCATTGTTCTTACTTCGCACGATAAAATCAATGATGTTTCCATTGCTTGGTCTGTCCATTACGAAGAAATGTCCTTAGGGTTAGGGTTAGGGTGCAATAGGTTGCAGGGTGAGGGTGGGGGATTTTTGGGAATGAGAACTTCATGCCCAGCTCCAAGTTTGGTACCAACAGATAGCCCTGATATAGGAGAGTGTGAGAAATTTCCAAAAACATGGATTGGAGATGTATTGGCGGTGTGGTGGGCAATTCAAATGTGATGTGGTGGGTATTTTTGGGAATGAGAACCTAATGCACAGCTGCAAGTGTGGTACCAAAGGAACATCCTGATATAGAAGAATGTGGGTTAGGGTTAGGGTTAGGGTGCAATAGGTC
>KQ965829.1:0-12303 GCA_001574975.1 Gonapodya prolifera JEL478
GCCATACCTCGAAAAGGAAAGAGGGGAGTTGAGAGTTGGGCTCACAAAAAAAGAGGAGAGTTGAGAGGGTAACAACAGCATTAAAAGGGGAGTAAAGAGGTGGCACCACCTCGCCTCAACTCGCCTTGTGAAAAACGTGAACCAAGATTTCACAACCACCAAAGAAATGACTCCTTTCTGTTTCAAAACGTGCCATCATCTCAAGGTCTACCGCCTGACAAGGAATTCGATCCTGAACTTTTGGATGGTGCAGCAGACTCTTGGTGATAGCGGCCTTGGATATTCTGTTTGCCAAGCCATCGCTCTCTTCTCAGTGACATGGGCAGGACAAACACTGGACCTTGTTTTGTTTAGGTCATACTGCGTTATTTCTCGATCTGAAGCCACCAAGTCATGGCTCCTATCCCCTGATTGCAGAAACTGGGAAGGAACATAGATAATTTGAGCATGCTCTGTCGTGAGATCTGCCCTTCTCATCCCCTGCTATCGACCTTGGTGCAGATGTGGATTGCGCAGGTATGTGGAAAGTTTACTCTCTGATGGGTTTCTTGGACCGTGACACCTGTCGTGTGCCACCATGCACGGAGGACACTACCACGCCAGTGGGTTGTGTCAGAAAGATCTTGTCTTTGCATTGTAATTGAGCAACGTGTATTAATTGCTATAGCTCCTTTGAGCCTCAGCAGGAATGTATCAAACGCCATTTGGCTACATTCGAATATTATTGGATGCATTCGGTAGTATTCCCAACATTCAGAATGTCACCCCTGCATTCTGGATGTTGCCCCACATCCAAATGCATCCGAAGACATTTGGGTTACACCCGGACTTTTACATGAATGCATTTGGCTGACATTCGGTTACATCCAAAAACATTCCCGCCCAAAATGGGTTTCGTGATAAAACCGACCGCGGTACTCCTCCCGGCTTCAATCGAAGTCAATCTGCAGGGATACTCACAGTTTCCCTTCCTGACCCTCATATGCCCTCTCAGCCAGTCATGCACACTCCAAAAATCGCACCATCCCGGTTTCCGTTCATGACAAGGAGAACCCTACTCCAAGATGGAACATCTCTCCCTTTGAACAGCCATCACACCAAATTGATGCACTCTATAATCCCAGCCTCGCTTCACGACTTGAAGGCCTCAAATCGTATCGATGTATGACATCGAGAAGGAAAACCTAAACGGTCACCCCGTTGCGGCTCCCGAGAACGGCGGGCTGAAGCCACAGCTGCAGTCGCGCCATCTGCAGATGATTGCGATCTGGGGCACGATTGGTACGTTGTCGTCATTCGCAGGTGTACCGTTGGGGCGCACTGGGTGCTGAAACCTCGCTCGGCGGCGTCTCCCCCAACTCGGAACCTCATTCCGACAGGTACCGAACTCTTCGTTGCCACCGGTGGAGTCATCGCAAAGGCGGGACCGCTCGGCGCGCTTCTGGCTTACGGAATGACGGGGTTGCTCATGTTTGTGTTGATTCCGCATTGTTTCCGGAATCGCGGCAACGTCACAATCGCGCTCCTTCACCCGACACACTTCTTTTTTTCGACTTACTTCCACCCGCATGCTTCCAGTTGGGGCGTCGCCACCTCCTTCAGCGAAATCTGCACGCTCATTCCCACTCCCGGCGCGTTCAGTCAGCTCTCCGCCTGTTTCGTCGAACCGGTGCTTGGATTCACTTTGGGATGGAACTACTGGCTCTCTTGGGTGTTTACTCTTCGTAAGTTCTTTGTTCCGGATCAATAGGGATAGGGAAGTTGCAGTGCACCTCTTGCAGCCGCCGACCTCTCCGCCCTCGCCATCATCGTGAAATTCTGGCTGCCAGATGTTCCCACTTACGTCTGGGCCAGTGCGTTTTCAACTGTTTGAATTCATCAAGACCCTGCTTTCATAATGATACCATCCATCCTTATTCCCAACGACAGTCGTGAGCATCGTCCCACTCACGGCGCTCAACCTTTTGGGTGTGCGTGGATATGGAGAAGCCGAGTACTGACTGTCGCTCATCAAAGTCATTGTCATCGTTCTATTCATCATCGTGAGTCTCCTTCTCCACTTTCGCTTGGCTTCTCCTTCCTCCAGGCAAACACTCACCCCGTATCCTCCTCTCCGCCCAACCCCAACCACCCCCACCCATCCGCCCAGATCGGCCTCGCCATCGACTTCGGCGCCAACAAAGACCTGGGCTTCATCGGCGGGTCCAACTGGAACGTCCCCGGTGCTCCCATCGGTGAAGCCTCCATCGATGAGGACCTACCTCATCCCGCCAATTCGTGGCGGTTCTCGGCGGGTTTACCACGGCGTTTTATGCCTATGGTGGGACCGAGCTTGTGGGCCTGACGTCAGGAGAGGCGGTGAATCCGAGGAAGGACGTGCAAAAGGCGATTAGGGGCCGCGTTTGTGAGAATTTTGGTGTTTTGTATGTTGACGGTGTTGGTGATTGGGCTTGTGATTCCGGTTACGGCAGTGACTCCACATTTGCCTTCACGGGTCGGAGAGAGGTCACCTCATGGGAGCCGTGGTCTCGGTCAGGACCCCACGCTCGGCACGTCCGACATTTCGATCTCGCCGTTTACGCGGGTGTTTCAATATTCGGGTATTAAAGGAGCAAGACCACCTCATGAACACCGTCATCATTTTGGACGTGAGGCGTCATTCCCACAGGTTCTCTCCGCCGCCGACTCAGCCATCTACGCCTGCTCGCGCACCCTGACCCGCCTCGCCCAAGAAGGCAAAGCCCCCCGCATCTTTGGTCGATTGACTCACCGCGGCGTGCCCGTATACTCTCTCGCCGTGCATTGCGCTCGGGTGTGTCGCGTTTTGGGCACGATCTGGGGCGACGGCGTGGTGTTTAATTACCTCATCAGCATTTTGGGGATCTCGAGGTTGTTGACGTGGCTCACCATCAACATCACACACATGAGGTTCACGATTGGGTGGGTCAAGCAGGGGAACAGGGTTGATGACCTCCCGTACATCTCGCCGCTGATCCCGTTCCCCGACATTCTCTCCCTGCTCATCGGGTTGTTTGTCCTCGCGGGGATCATCTACTCGGCGGCCACCTCGTCCTTTGATCGCGTGTGGATGTCGAAGTTGTACCTCCGGCTTGCCGTTGTTCTTTGGGCTCTATGCCGGTGAGTAATTTCTACATGACCAGCCTCTGATGGTGTGATCTGACCTTCCTTGATCTCGTGCTAACGCTGTCGCGTCCAAGTATTTCAGGATACGCCATCCTCGGCTACTTCCACATCGGCGGAATCGAATGGAACGGCCTGGTGGGGTACGAAGACATGGACTTTGAGATGTACCGGATCAAGTGGCGGCCTGGTGACGACGAGGATGAAAGGTCGGAAAAGAAGGGACTAGTTAAGAGGATTGCGAGCGCCGTTGCTTAGTGCTGTAATGTGGTGGTGGAGGGGTTGAGGGCTATTGCGTCATATTGTTGTATGTTTTGTGAATGTAAACGCACATAATCGTATGTGCGTCAGTTGCGAGACACGGTGACCAGGAAGGCTGTGAGGAGAAATAAGCCTGGCAGCGTTGTCTCCCAGTTACTCTTCCGTGTTGCGTAAGGTACGAAATGGTTCACTGGCGGCGGGTGTGAAAAGTATCCCAGTGGATTTGGGGCAGCGGAAGGACAAAGAAATGATCCAAGAGTGGAGAAAGGTGAAATAGCACACGCGGTTGACACTTTTCTCACTTTCATTTCGGGCAGGTGAGTCGCCCGCCCCTCTTCTTGTGTCATCGGAGGTCCTTATCACCCCGCCCGGCCGCAGACAACCGAGATTGGCCGCAGGACTTGGCTGGGCCGATCCTTCCTTGCGAAAAGTCAACTCCAGTGGACCCCTGCGCCTTTCACGGATCCCCCGATCGCCGCTTCTAACTCTGACCGTCGCCTACACTCCGCTGCGATGGCAGACTTTGAGAAACAGAAACTGGACCCGGACGCGGTGTCCGAGAACAACGGACTCAAGAGGGGGCTGCAGTCGAGACATCTGCAGATGATTGCTATCGGGGGGACCATCGGTGCGTGGCGACGGTGGTGGGCCTGGCTGTTGTGCCGGAACCCGCCAAGCGAATTATTTGAGTTGTTCCCGATGAGACTAATATCAAACACGAATTCACAGGAACCGGTCTTTTCCTTGCCACTGGTGGAGTTATCGTCAACGCGGGACCGCTTGGAGCGCTCCTCGCTTACGGAATAACGGGGTTGCTTATGTACGTTTGCTGTGTTCCTGCAACATCGCGAGTGCGCCAAGCACTCAACGCACGCTTCCCTTCTTCTCCTTTCACCACCCACAATTCTGACCCCTGCCCACTCCTATCCACACACCAGTTGGGGCGTCGTCACCTCCCTCGGCGAAATCTGCACGCTCATTCCTACACCCGGCGCGTTCAGTCAATTGTCGGCCCGGTTCGTCGATCCAGCGCTTGGATTTACGTTGGGGTGGAATTACTGGTTGTCGTGGGCGTTTACTCTTCGTGAGTGTTGTTGGAGCGAGGTCTAAAGTGCGAAGCACGGAAGACGGAGCACCGAGGCCTTAGCGCCAGTATGAGCTGATCGAGGACTCGTTCAGGGAGCGAGCCCGAGGCCTAGGCGCGACAGCTCCGACCGAGGAACGTCGCGGGGCGACATCGAGGAGTAAGTGCCGCTAGGCGCTGACCGAGGACCGAGCGGAGGCGAATGAGGCGGGGAAAGCGCGTATGAGAAAGCAGACATTACTTCCAGTACAGATTTATGAAATAACCTTTTTCTTTCTGTTTTTGAAGCCGCCGAACTCTCCGCCATCTCCATCATCGTCAAGTTCTGGCTTCCGGACGTCCCGAGTTACGTCTGGGCCAGTGAGTTTTCCTCTCTCCTGTCATTTTACATTTCTCACTCAAATATCCAACCGGCCCTTGTCCTCCTTTCCAGTCGTCTCCATCGTCCCACTCACGGCACTCAATCTCCTCGGCGTCCGCGGGTACGGAGAAGTCGAGTACTGGCTGTCGCTGGTTAAAGTCATCGTCATCATCCTGTTCATCATCGTGAGTCCCTCTGTTCCTCACCAATCAGTATTCTTGCAAAGCGTCAAATAAAACTATTTTGGGCTCGCCACGACAGGTCGGAATCGCTATCGACCTCGGCGCCAACAAAGACCTCGGCTTCATCGGTGGGTCCAACTGGAACGTGCCCGGCGCCCCGATCGGTGAAGCCGACGTCGACGGCACTACAGCCACGCGGCAATTCGTGGCGATCTTGGGCGCGTTCACCACCGCGTTTTATGCGTATGGAGGCACGGAACTGGTCGGGTTGACGAGTGGGGAGGCGCATAATCCGAGGAAGAATGTTCCAAAGGCGATTAGGGGGGCGTTTATTAGGATTTTGGTGTTTTACCTGCTTACGGTTCTGGTTGTTGGGCTTATAATTCCAGTCACGGTAAGTCCATGCACTTTGGTTGAGGTTACGTCGATCTAACACCAGCTATCTGTTCCTCCTAGGACCCTACCCTCGGCACCTCGGACGTCTCCATCTCACCCTTCACGCGCGTGTTCCAGTACTCGGGCATCAAAGGCGCGGAACACCTCATGAACGCTGTTATTATCTTGGATGTACGTTCGCCCTTTCCCTTATATCTTCCTTATCCCCCGCAGTCACCAACCCCCCCCCCCCCCCCCCCCCCACCCCCACGCCCCGCCAACACAGGTTCTCTCCGCCGCCAACTCCTCCATCTACGCCTGCTCCCGCACCCTGACCGGTCTCGCTCAAGAGGGCAAAGCACCCCGCATTTTCGCCCGGGTCAACTCGTGGGGCGTCCCCGTGTACTCCCTCGCCATCTCGCTCGCGCTCGGGTGCATTGCGTTCCTAGGAACACTTTGGGGGGATGGAGTGGTGTTTAACTACTTGGTTAGCGTGTTGGGGATTTCGGTGAGTGGTGGCGCCGCTGCCGTCGGGTGTGGCTTGCATTCTTCCATTCCCCGGCCCCACCTGACCACCGTACCCCCTCGACCCAACAGAGTCTCCTCACATGGCTCACCATCAACGTCACCCACATCCGCTTCCGCATCGGCTGGGTCAAGCAAGGCAACCGCGTCGAGGACCTCCCTTACGTTGCTCCCCTGTTTCCCTTCCCGGACATTCTGTCCCTGGTCATCGGCGCGTTCGTGCTGGCCGGGATCATATACTCGGCTGCCACTTCTACGTTTGATCCCGTGTGGATGAGCGAGTTGTACCTAGGGTTGCCACTTTTCTTTATTCTGTATATCGGTGAGTCATGGTGTTGTGAACGACCTCACGTCGCCAGTTCTTGCCTTTTCGCTTATCTTGCCAATAATTTTAACGTAGGGTACGCCGTGCTTGGATACTTCCGGATCTGGGGCATCGAATGGAACGGCCTCGTACCTTACGACGACATGGATTTTGACACGTTCAGGATCAACTGGCGCCCTGGGATGGACGAAGATGATGCATCGGAGAAGAAGGGCATCCTCAAGAAGATCGTTAATGCTGTCGCTTAGGGAAAGGTTGTTAGAATTCGATTATTTTCTCTTTGGAAGCTACATAGGCGGAACCGTTATGTGGAATAACATCGATGATGGTTTTGAGCAAAAGCGGCATATGTGTTTTTCGGCTTTTATCATCGGACGAGTCTCAAAGGCAGCTCACCAGCTCTTCATTTCATACGTTCAATCGTGACTTCAACCTCTTGGACTCATTTTGACTTTTGGACTGTGCCTCATCCACTCATCACCGCAAACTTTGGCCTATTTTCATTGTCTCCACCTGAAGCTTCAAACTAACACGTTCCGTCCTTCCCTGATAAATCGTTCTCCGTTTCTTTCCACTAGGATGCACATTGCTTGCGTGGATTGCTAGCAACTTTTAGGTGTTTCTGTATTGTGGTACCTGTGGAACCATAGTTTCGAGGCCACCACCTTTCGCACCATTCAATTCAGTCTAGACTGCGACGGAGAAGGCACACCTACCTCACTCCAGTTAAAGGAAGCGCACAACCGCTTCAAAGGAGCGGTCGGTGTATTGCATTCTGTACAATCCGCTATTGTTATGTTATCTACTACAGTGCATCGTCATGGAATGTTTCTGACCTCAAGAAAGAGTACGATTATATGGATGAAATTTGAATGTATCTAATGAATGCATTTGCTAAAGTTGTTATACTCTCGATGAAATGTTGCAATGATACCTCTGTGGAGATCCATTCTCTTCCCGGTCGAGATCCAATGTCATAGATACTTCGAACGCTTTGTGCGGCACTAAAAGTACGGCATTCGTGCCATAAAATTCCTGGCCCTTGTGTGCGCGTTCCGATAATCTGGCATCACGTGCAAAGCTGCTGCAGATATTAGCAGCCAATTTTCCGATGAGTTTTGCTGTTGCTACATGAGAGAATAGTACGTCCAAGTCAACGTTCAGAAACATTCCGAAACCCAATTTGCTGAGATCAAGCTCACCTTGGCCCTTCTTCCAGATTTGGCCCAAAGCCTGCGTCGTTCGAACAGCGACTTTAATTTGATCTCACGCCTCCAGCATAAACCCGGCGATGAGTTGGGTTTCTGGCAACATCATAGTCCATTCACTCGGTACGTCAGGAGCAAGGTGGACTTTGATGATAGGTTGCATCTCCTTCATTGCAGCGAGAACAGATACTGCAGACATTCCCACTTAATATAGAGATCGGAGAAACCGATGATACGAAATAATTAGATACAGAGCAGTGTCCACAAGGTCGAACCCAAAAGAAAACAAACCTGTGAACGCGGACCCCACCATACTGAGCTCAAACAGGCGGTGCTCGCCATACTTCTCGAGGAAGGTTTCGAGAGCCCCAAATGCCACTCTCGCATGATCCAAATCCATCACGAACGCAGAGCTCGACATCCACGCCGTCACAAAGGGAGGTGTAGGGGAGCGCGCTTCCGAAAATCTCACGCGGCGATTTGGCGAAGGAACGGGGAAGGGCCGGCTTCAGACCCTGCCCCTGCCGGAGGAATCGGGGACTTCCACAGTGAGCACAGGGCATGATACTGGATGAAATGAGCAAGTGCCCATGGCTGTGATGCAATGGCTTGGCGGGGGGGCTCTTTGAGTTGAGTGCGGCTTCGGAGACGTTCTTGCAATCGGAGGTATTGGAAGCCCCAACGCAGCGTGAAAACGCACATACGAGGTCGTCATAGCTACGGCAATTTCATCGTTCAGTTGCTGAGCTTTTGGAATGCCCATTGATGGTGGGGAGAATCCTGACATTGCGTCGAACGAGGATAATGTGTCTTCCTTCGTTGTTATGATGCCACGTGTCACGCAGTAATGGCGCTATTAAGGAGATTGCGGGGTGGCAGTGAGACGCAGTTGAAAACACGGATAACCTGGTTGGATACTCACGAACTCCAGAAGTTTATCCGTTGCGTTTTTATACAAAGCTGACCCCAAGGCAATCGCTCCCAGTGGTTCCTCTGCCGTTCTCTCCAAAGGCCACGCCTCGTAATCATGGAGCTCACGCCAGAGGAGGTTTCAATGTTTGAGTACAGTGAGAACCATACAGGTGGTAAGCGTAACACTGTCTGCCCCAATCCCAAATGCTCGATGACTCGGAGAATTTCCACCGCGTTCATGTCTCAAGCCCCAGCAATTGGTGGACATTTTCTACGCCCCTGGTAAGTTTGAAGAGCAGAACAGCATTTTTATAACAGGTACGTAGCTAACAATTTTGTGGTACAGGAGGTACACGATCACCGAAAATGCTTCTCGCTCCGTCAAACAAAACATTCGGCCACACAGTGCTCAATCGCGTTCTGGATTTCCCGAAAGACAAATGTCCTTGTTCATATTAATATCGACATTGATATCTTCCCATGTGTGTGGGACGTGTCTCCGAACAATATCCCATCTCAGCTGAACAAGTTCCGGTCGCTGCTCCAGCGGATCAACTCCAACCTTGTTCGCACCCTCTGAAATTCCAATACGCCCTGGGTACGTCTCACGCACAGTGGCTGCAGTAGGAACTATTGCTGGGTCAACTGGGTTCAGACCGTAAGAAACTTCGGCACATAGATTTGGTGTGGTGCCGTACCGGCTGTCAAAACACGAAGGAATTGATTTTTCTCAATTGGCATAAAAAGTTGTGTGCTTACGCACCCGCTCACTCGTCGACTGTTCATAACATCGATGAAAATTGGAAGGCGGATGTCAAGAAGAATTCCAATGACTTCAGAAGTGCACCGCACGTCGATGTCATCTTCCATGTCGATCAAACCAGCTATCTCAAGCTCTTCCAAGGGATTCCGGATTGGAATAGTGACATCTTGGTTGCACTCAACCCAAATGCGCTCGATTGTAACATTGTTTACTGATCGCACGTTTGATGTTGCTGTTCAACTCTGCTTCTGTGGCAGACGGAGGGGGGAATGCTGCTCTTGAACCAGTTGTGTGGCAACATGCTCCGTCCCTTATCAAATCGATGACGTGTCCAAAAGCCTTTCTTTCGCAGAACGACAGCCCTAAGGATTCAATTTCGACAAGTTTAACATTAGACAAAATGGTCTCGCTGAACCCCAAAATCTACCTATAACCATGTTCATAAAGGAAGATGGTGTCTTAACTTGGTGTGTGTATAGCAAATGCCGTGAGTGACTATCTATTCCGGAGTAAAGAATGCGACCAAATCTTCACACGAGAAATGAGGGAATAAGATTTTGCAAAGATGAATTCAAATCATAAGAAATACTTTCCAATCACTTCGTTTTGATCAATCGCCATTTGATATCCACGGTAGGGGCGCGAATACAGGCCGCATGGATTTTTGGGTTGATCACTTTCGCTGGAACGCCCGTTTCGACACCATTTCCGGGAAGTTTCCTTCAATTTAAGCCTTATGGCATGATATCCTGTGTGCCTGCCTCGCGATCGCAGGAATCCTTGGACCTTCCTGACCCCTGCAGCTGTACCCACCTTGAATGGCGTATGGTCGACCGAAACATGAGTCGTGACTTTGATACGCCTCGGTGAATTGTCAGTTCCTCTCTCACATGAGCCACAGCGTTTTCAATTTCCCTTCCAAGCTGCTCTGGTGATCTTTTTACAGTGTAAATGACGCCGTGATCCTCTCTGAAGCGGCGAACCGAACGTGCACTGAGCCCAAGAGTTGACGGAAACTTGGATCCAGTTCCTTGGATATTCTCTCATCTGTCCAGCCATTACTGCACATTTTTTTAAGCTCTTCAAATGTCAGATATTGTGCAATCTTTCGTGTGCCCTTGGCCCGATCACCACTCTTCCCGCCCATTCCACGCTCGCTCACAAAGCGCTGAAGGCTCTTCACACCCAGACCTTTTGTACCAGGGTGCAGTCGCACTAACTCCAAACTAATTTCTTTGTGAGTCCAGCCATCTTGGTGCATTTCCAAAAACTCTTCTGGTGTGAGAACGTCCTGAATGGGCATTGTGTAGCGGATGACGATGGACATGGTATGACCCAGCTGAAGTGCGAAGATGCTCAGGTCTGAACGTTGCGCTGGTGACCACCGGTACCAATGTTAAAAATGCTTCCGTTTTTCTCTTTCCCGCCCGTTTTCCTATCTAGCTATCCTGAGGGCGGGGTGGACGGCATTCAGATTAATTGTAAAAAGAGACAAGAGTACAGAAACAGAAAAGAAGCAGTCCTTCACGCAGTTAGTTGCCTTGAAATAGTCAATTTTCATAACATATTCGTCATTCGCTAACAGATACCCTACAAGTGGTGCAACAAGCCACAGGTTCCCTTTTCCTTGGTCATTTCTAGTCCCCAGAAGCATGGGCCGCTGCCTTTCTGTTGCTTTAATTCTGCTTCGACCAAGGCAGCGCCGTCCCCGCACGGGCGCAGGGCTCGTGGGATTGTGTGCTTGGTCAGTTCGCGACCACCGATACATTGGCGGCTCGCTTGTGGTTGTGTTTGCAAGGTCGCGACGACCTAGTAGCAGTAGCTTCAGAGTCATGAGTCAAGGGCTAGCTAGCGCAGGCAGCAGAGTTGACGTGCACGTTCAAGAGTTTCGGTGGCATATCGGCTTCCAACATGATGGAAACAAGGTGTATTTATTGCAAAAGAAAGTTTATGAAAACAAAGCGTATAATTATAACGAAGAAATCCGGATGTAACTAAATGAATGCATTTCCATCCCTGTCATGCTGTAGCTGATTCTCTTCCCCGGTCGAGTGCACCAATGTCCCATCAACATCAGCCGCGAAGTAAATCGTTTAATCCTTTGGATCCTTGAATACCATTGGAAATCCTTTGAGATGCAATGTCATAAATGCTTCGAACGCTTTCGCCATGCTGCGCCACTAGGTTCCACATATTCCCGTCATTGGAGCCATAGAGTTCTGGCCATCTTTGCGCGAGTTCCCATAGCTTGGTATCACTTTCAAAGTTGCTGCAGACAGATGCAGCCATACTTTCGATGACTTTTGCAGTTGCTGTGAGAGAGTAGGTCCCGGTCCCGTTTTAGAAGAATGCCACAAATCGCAACACTGAGCTCCATCTCACCTTGGCCCTTTTTCCAGATTTTGCCTAACGATTGGATCGTTCGAACGGCTGTTTTAATTTGCTCCACCGCTTGCAACATGAACCTGCCAATGACTTGATTTTCGGGCAGCACCAAGGCGCATTCGCATGATGTGTCAGGCGGCGTGTTGAGGCGAACAATATGTTGCATCTCTTTGACAGCGACGAGAACGGAAACGGCCGACATTCCCACTGGTGATTGTGAGGATCGATTGTTGTGTTATTGGCCAAGTGACAAAAAACTCATAGTCTCAAGAAACGCACCTGTGAACGCCGACCCAACCGTGCTGAACTCAAACAGACGGTTCTCGCCATACTTTTCCAGGAACATTTCCAGAGCCCCAAAAGTCACTCTGGCGTGATCCAAACTCATCACGAACGCAGAACTCGACATCCACGCCGTTATAAATGAGGGTGCAGGGGAGTCTGCCTCTGCGAACTGCGCAGCAGCAATTTGGCGGAGAAGGGGAGAAGGACCAGCTTCCGCACCTGCACCTGCCGGAGGAATTGGAGAGTTCCACAGTGAGCATAGGGCGTGGTATTGGATGAAATGAGCGAGGGCCCATGGTTGCGATACAATGGTCGGGTGGGGTGGCTCTTTGAGTTGGAGTGCGGCTTCGGAGACGTTCTTTGGGATGGGAGGTATTGGAAGCCCCAATGCAGCGTGGAAACGAGCGTACCAGGTCGTCATAGCTACGGCAACTTGATCGTTCAGTTGCTGGGCTTTTCGGAAGGCCATCGAAGGGGGAGGCACTCCTGACGATGC